>JAJKFI010000015.1:9309151-9357158 GCA_029204185.1 Lerista edwardsae | reverse complement strand
GTGTGTGTGTGTGTGTGTGTGTGTGTGTGTGTGTGTGTGTGTGTGTGCGTGCGCGCGCACGCGCGCACGCATGCAAAAGCACAAATCCCTTGCACCGGCCCAGGAGTGTTGTAAATGTGCCGCACTTTCTGCCCATAAATGTGGGCAGAAAGGGGTGTTTCGGGATGGGGAGAAGGCAAGCTGATGTATGGATTGGGCCCGGTAGGGGGCAGGGCAGGCCTGGGCCACCTAAGCCGTATCCTAACCCCCTCCCGAGTCGCCCAGCATTACATCAGGTTGTTCTGATTTGCACCAGTAATTTTGCAAATCAGATCTAAGTCACCACCTCAAAGTGGCTATTGTGCTACATGGAGTAAGGGGAAATAATTTGCCGAGTTGCACCGTGGCCACTGTTGGCCACAATGCGTTGTTTGCAGCACAGGCCAGCTGGCCTAACTGTTCCAGCACAGGACAGGATTGGGCTGTACATTTCTTATATGAGTAGAAGGATAACTTAGGATACAACCATTTACCTTTTGTGATTATAATAGCAGAAAGCTTTGAATACACATAACCAAGAATATGGTTCTTTCAAAACACCGTGGATAAAATTAAAATATTTTGAAAACATTAGATTTTTAATTTAGAACTGGCTTTAAAAAAAAGGTTTAGAAGTTCCTTTTTAAAAGGAAATCCTGACCCAATACCCACCAACAACAGGGTTGCCTATTGGCCCCTACACTATTCAATTTGTTTTTGAATGACCTTGCACCTGTTCTATCTGTAGAGGGCCATTTTCCAAAATAAGGTACTACTAAGCTCCGTCTTCTCTTATATGCGGACGATGGAATTTTGATTTCACGTACCCGCCTGGGCCTTAGAAGACTGCTGAACACCTGTTTGGAATATTTACATCGGAACAAACTTTTATTAAATTTTAAAAAATCTAAAATTGTAGTCTTCTCTAAATCTCGGAAATTATATAAATGGCCCTTTAAAGATCAAGAAATAGAGCAGGTCAAATCCTTTAGATACCCGGGTATCCTGTTTTCGGCCAATTATTCGTGGATCAAACATCATCAGATGGTCCAGGCTGCAGCCAATTTATCCATGTCAGCAATAGTGAGATTCTTTTACAGCAAAGGAGGAGAGTTTATTCCGCCAGCCCTTAAATTATTTAAGGCAAAAACCGTGGCCCAAATGTTATATGGGATTTCGATTTGGGCCAATGCCCTCCATACTTCTTTGGAACGTACACAAGCCACTTTTTAAAGGAAGATTCTGGCACTGCCTAAATGTGTACCTTACTCGGCACTTTGCCTGGAAGCTGGTCAATACTTGATTACAACTCATGCCTGGCTAAGAATTACAAAATTCTGGTTAAGAGTGTTTTTTAACACTCCCCAGAATACTTTTCTGTTCCACTGTCTGGAAGATTCTTTCTATCTTGCTGATCCATGGGTGGAAAAAATTAAACAGATGGGCCTGGATCTGGACCTATTGGGAGCGGCACCATTATCTGAAGCTTTTAGAATTATCAAATTAAGGATGTTAGATATTCAATCCCAAGAATTATTTTGTGCAGCTCAAAAAACATGCTTCCCTCTATATTGGCATCTTCCTATAACACCTGGTTTAACCCCTTTATATCTCTCTCTTCTGACCTTGCCCAAGGACAGAAGAGTAGTCACGCTGGCGCGTTGTAACGTCTTTCTGTCAGTGGTAACACAGGGCAGTTTAGAGGGATTCCACATGAGGTGAGGTGGTGTAGCTGTGGAATGGATGCAATCGAATCCTTAGATCATATTCTTTTTTACTGCCCACGCCATACTGTGGCCAGGAAAAGATTGTGGGCGGCCATTTCCCCCTTTTCTTCTTTTATCCCAGAGACACTTGATCTAGGAACCATTCTTAGTGGGACTGACCTGAACCTTTTAAAACCTCTTGCTGTTTTTTTGAGTGCGGCAGCCAAGGAGAATTTGGATTGATTAGAGATTCTGGGGAGAGTGCTGAAAGATCATCCTTGATTTGTTGTTTGTAAAGATGTATTTTTATTTGTAACTGTTTTTATGCCAATAAAGGTAACTAAAGACTTAGAAGGACATCCTACATTACGTACAGTATAATGAACCTAAACGCTACTTTATTTTTCTTAAAACTGAAGCCATGACCCTCTATCACCACACTGAACTAAAGCTTGCTTTTTTTATTCAAAAGAAACAAAAATGAAGAAAATATTTGACTCTCCCACCCCAGCACACACACAAAAATCTTTAATAAATCTTCTCTAATCATTACAAATTTAATGTTTTATTACATTTATTTTTATAGAGAAGATGTGTACGTATTGCTTTTGTTGCTGGCTGAAGGCAGTCTGTTCTCCCCCCTCTAGTGGATCTAGCGCTCCCCCACAGACTATCAGAGAGGACTGAGAATGGACCACTCACAGCTGCAGCTAACACTTCAATGCCAGCTGCGGCTATGGGTGGTCTGTTCTCCACCCCCTCTGGCAGTCCATGGGGGGACGCTAACTCAGATGCTGGAAGTGATTGGCTTTTTTCCCCAGAGACCTCATGGACCACTTACCAGGGTCTCGCGGACTACCTGTGATCCAAGGATCATGGAATGGGAAACGGTGCTCCACTACTTGAGAAAAGTGGGTGTTTCTTTTATGCTGGATTATGTTATATCTTTTTTTTTTGACATCTTTGTAAACTGTTTTGTGTTAATTTATAATCTCCATTTTTATTTTTTTCACACAAAGTAACAAACAAGAATAATCTACATGCTCATATATGAATGTGTATATCAGAACATTCATGGAAAAGTTTAGATTGTGTTAAATGTAGCTGTTATTATTTTTAAACATTTCGTATTACCTCTCAAAATGCCATTTAAAATTGGCAGTAGGGAATTAGCTCAAATAAATGAAGATACAGAACTATGTAAACAAAACATCTGTTTTGTCTTTCCAATTCACTGGCTTTAACTGCATTTAAAAGAAAATCACTATTAAGACATTCCGTGTTCATCACACTATAACAGGGTCTGTGTGGCATAATAAATAATAAACAATTTAAACTTGTAAAGACTATCTTTGGGCATTTCATTTACCATTATTATCCCCTTAAAAAAGAATTTAAACAAATATATTTACCCATTTGGCACCAACAACCTAGAAATCCTACTAATGCTTTTCAGGCAGTTATCTAGAGAAAGTTTAATTATATTTAAATATGTAAGCCGTACTCACTGTTTCTGTAAAATATTACTTATATCCTTATTTAGGTCAGAATACTATTATTTGGAATAAATCAACTTGCTTATCTATGCCTCCCTCAATGCATCTTACTAAGAGCATGTGTCTAGTTCTTAATAATCTAAACCCTTTTGTACATTCTTCTTAGCATTATTTAAACATACTACGAGCGAGAAATCACTTAACAGAAAGATTTGTGCCAGAAGTCAACATACACAGGGAACACAATCCAAACTGTGCCCTGAGCCAATGCATACACACTGCATCCCTTGTAAAGACGCAGGGAGCAGAGCCGACTGATCCACGCCATGGAGATCGCTGGGTATGTCGTCCCCATGCTGGCCAAATTCCGAAGATCGGCTCCAGGCTCTGGAGGGTAAGGGGAAGGTGGAAAAGGATAGTGGAGAGAGAGGGTGGCCCTGTGGGTGGGGTGGCCCAGGGAGGGGGAAATTTGGATCTTGCTGTTAGGCCACATTCTAACCCCTGTTGCCAAGCTGCTCTGGGTTGCTTGGGGCTTACCCTGGAGTAAGGGGACAAATATCAAATGGAGCAAACTGCAGCTGCCTCCTACCCTGCGCCTGCGCAGGTTAGGATTGCAGGCACTCTCTCATACACACACACAATGAATTCATTTTCATGTTTCCAAATGAAAATTAATGAACACTCCATACATTTTTTTTTAACGTAGAATTCACTGGACATAAACAGGCAGCACAATCCTAAGCAGTGCTGGAGCAGGCAGGCTGGCAGGCCTGCGCTGTATCCAGCACTGCTTTCAGGAAAGCTGGAGCCTTCTCAGCGCAAGGCCGTATTTGTGCCCTTGCACTAGGAGAGGCGCCAGCCTCCCCTATGGACTCCTCGGATCTGCGCCTTCTAAATAGCAGGTGAAGATCCAAGGAGAACGCGTGGCCTAAATTGGGGCCGCCCGGCCTGAGGACCAGCCCTTGGATTTGGCCGAATCTTGGGCCCGCCCCCCTCAGGCCGGCCCGCCTACCTCCGCCCAGGAACGCCCACCCCCGCCCTCCCGCATACCTTGGCATGCCTTGACACCAGCCTGGCTCGGCTAGTACAGAGACGGAGCAGTGCGCAAGCTCCCAGGCCGGTGCTGCAGGGGTGCCGCTTGGCGCTTCGGCATTACATGGTTTGCGTCAACGCAACAATGTTGCGTCGACGCAAACAGATTGCACCTTTAGTTGATTACACTAAATTCAAACATGGGTTATTGGCACAATAATTCATAATCCGCCACCAGGGGAGGGGGGGTGTATAAAATACTGGCAGAGGCAGTCAAATAATTTTTAATGTGAAATTGTTGTGATTTAATTCATAGGACCTCCCCATCCCCAACAATTATTCTGAACCAATCATCTTTTGGAAGGTTCTTCACACGGGGAATCGCAGGAGCTCGCCACTTCAAGTCACTGAAATGCAATTCAAAGCCAGACACTACAGCCCACGATATTGTGCCCAGTTATCCTGCGCATCAAGAGCACTTAAAGAGCCGCTACTGTTCCTAGTGGTAGGTCTGTGCTGTCACCATTTTTCTTTTTAAAAAATCTTTCAGGAAATGACCCAACGACTCTAGGGTCATTTCCTGGAGCATTCTAAAAAAATAAAAAAATGACATCCAGCATGAGCTGACAGTCAGAAATGTTCTCAGCAGTGAAATGCTGAAGAAACCACTGCTGCTCGCAGAGGTGCAGCAGCAACAACAGAATCCATTGGTACTCACTAACAAGGGCACCCGGAAGCAGGTGACCAAGAATTTTTCCAGGTGAATAAATTGAGGACACATTCCTGACCTGGAGTTAGGCCGGCACAGTTAGGCCAGCAAAGTTTGGCTGCCCCAAGGGTCACCATAAAGCGTGTTTGGACCACTCTCTGAGTCAGGGGCGATGGCACATTTCTGTGTGCCGGCCTCTCTGACTCCGAGGGTGGTCCCAACATACTTTACAGTGTCCCTTGTGCCGGCCAAACTTTGCTGGCCCAACTGTGCTGGTCTAATTCCAGGTTAGGACTGTGCTCTGAGGGGGGGTTAATGATAAAGCTACAACAGGTCATATATGATATTAGAGATGTTTGCTTCCGATGAGTACGATAGGATTACAGCCTATGTCTTCACAATGGGAAAATAAATAACCGTTTTCAAACCCCTCTAGATATGAGTTTGAATCTATGAGTTAGAAATCAGCAATTCTTCATAGGGACTCAGAACCAGGTCTTCAAACTTATAACTCGGTGAAAACGGAAATATATACATTTCTTAGAGTGCAATCCTAAACTGAGTTAGGCAGGCATAAACTAAACCAGCAAAGTTTGGCCAGCACAAGGGCCACTGTAAAGAATGTTTAGACCAATCTCTCAGAGTCAGAGAGGCCAGCACACACCTGTGAGCCATTCTCCCTGACTCCGAGAGTAGGCCAAATACACTTTGTAGTGGCCCTTGTGCTGGCCAAGCTTATACTGGCCTAACTCCAGTTTAGGATTGTGCTCCCAATCAGTTCTAAACTTACCATGCTACTTTAAGAACATCAAATGCATTGCAGATAGGCTAGCTAGCACTTAAAATTATATTTTGCTGATATACATGACATTTAAAAGTATAAATACCTTTGTAGTATTCAAATAATATATCCAGGGTTAGAAAAGGAGCTGCAAGCTTCTGTACTCCATGAACCCAAGCATACTTTGTTTTTTGCCAGTTGGGAAAACAGGAGAAGAAACCAAGTTTACAACATCAACACTGTATTAGCAAAAGGTTGTTTTTATTTAATGGTCATTTCTCCAGAGAGCATTATCCAAAAACAAAAGCAATAATTTAGAAAAGAACCTTCAACATTATGAGATGACATCTCCTAAATGATAAATGGACATACCATAAACAACCATCCATTTCTGAAACTTTCCTTCTCTCCCTCTCTTGCCAGAAAAAAAGAAAGACGTGGGCTTCAGGAACCAAGAAAGGGCAGGTTCCACCCCAAAAACCCAATTTCTCCCATAAACCTTTGCTACCCACAGCATTTTTAATATCTTTGGACTTTTCTGTTCCACCCAAGCAGGCAGGGCAATTATGCCCCAGGCATAACTGGAAAGCGACAGGAGGGAGAAGGAAGGGAGAGGAGATCTCTGTGAGGAACTAGTTGCTCACAGGGTCTCAAACAGATGTAATGGGGGAAATCAGATTAGAGCAGTGGTTCCTAAACTTACTGTGGATACGGAGCCCTTCTTTTGTGGCTGCCTCTTCTTCCCAGCTGCTGCCATCTTGGATTGCATGAACCAAAATGGCGGTACCCAGGAGAGCTGGGAAGAGGTTGCCCGGGACATCCCACAGTGTTCCTGTTCACCATGGCACCTAAGCACATAGTCTGGGAACCACTGTCTTATTAGAAAACTGAGCCAGACAGTTTCACTGAAAAAAGGATCTATGTTTTAAATAATTTAGTCTGTAATCCTTTACACACTTACATGGAAGTAAACCTCACTGAGAGCACAATCCTAACCTGGAGTTAGGCCAGCAAGGTTTGGCCAGCACAACGGCCACTATAAAGTGCATTTGGACCACACTTGGAGTCAGGGAGGATGGTGCACATCTGTGTGCTGACTCCAAGGATGGTCCAAACATACTTTATGATGTTCCTTGTGCTGGCCAAACTTTGCTAGCCTAACTGTGTCAGCCTAGCTCCAGGATAGGATTGCGCCCTGAACTGAATAGAATTTACTTATGAGTAAACATGCATAGGATTGTGCTGTCAGACTGAAAGCTCAAGATTCGTTCTCCATAGTTTTTGTGAACCCCAGGTTCTACCTAGGATTGTTTTAAGAACTAACAAGCTGCTTTTAAACACACACACACATACACACTTTACTGATCTGATCTGGGATCTTCTACAGTCTCAGGACGGCCGCCTGTAGTGTTATATGAATAGGTGTAATCATATAAACACTCGTTGCCAAGAGCATCAAAAGTCTGGAGGCCTTTAAGAATGGAAGTCCTTATATTAACAGAAACCACTCTGTAAAATGAAAAAGTCAACACGAACATTCACAAAATAGCACTAACCCCAAAGGCCAAGCTGTATAAAGTTTATGTCAAAGAAACACAATTTCAATTTCCACCAATCTACAGTATATGCGCGAGTATAATCTCATGAATAAGTTGAGGGCAAGTTTTAAGTAAAAAACCATGGAATTCACTATGACTCATGGATATGTAAATCTTAGGGAGGCATATGAAAGTCTTTCAATAGGTAGATAATTTTATCTGATTTAACCCAAAGCCAGATCCTGGATGAGAGCAAATAGGTTGACATTGATTCTAGAAAAGACAGAGAAAGACAAAGACAGGATTTCCTGGTCAGGAAATCCTTGATGCAGTAACAATTCACCTGCTCACTCTGAAAAGGGTTGCACTCCCCGTGCATGAACAGGTGCACATTTTAAGAGTGCTTCTGGACTCACAGTTCCCCTTTACTTGGAGAACCAGGAGGCAGTGGTGGCTAGAAATGTGTTTGCCCAGTTTTGGCTGGTGCACCAGTTCAAATTGGTGAACTTGAGTCGATAGGCCCTGACCATGGTGGCCTTTGCAGTGGTTCCCAAACTGTGGGTCAGGCCCACTAGCTGGTTGCAAGCTAGTTTCAGGCGGCACATATAGCACCTACAGCAGACATATTGAAAATATAGGAAGATGGGATGCTGGAAAGGGAGAGGAGTATGTGGTTGTTTTGCTTGTGTCAGAATTGTAAGTAGGCTTTTTTTTCTATCTGATTCACTTGGCTATTGGAAAAGGACTAAGAAATCACCCAACTTAATGCTGCATTCTCAGGAAAGCATCAGGCTCTTGCATCACAATGATGGCACTTCTGGCCATGACATAACTTCCAGGGGTCCCAGACAGATCATCATTCTAAAAAGTGGGTCCCGGAGCTAAAAGGTTTGAGAACTACTGCCCTAGTGACTTCAAGACTGGATGACTGTAACACTCTACATGGGGCTGCCGTTAAAGATGGTTCAGAAGCTGCAGCTAGTGCAGATTGTGGTGGCCTAAGTGGTTACTGGGGCTAGGTGGTTTGACCATGTTGAACTGCTGCTCCAGCAACTACACTGGCTGTCTATTCGTTTCCTAGTTCAATTCAAGGTATTGACCTTTAAAGCCCTTCAGTTTGGGTTCAGGTTATTCGAGGGATTGCCTTCTCTCATACATTCTGGTCTACCCTCTGAAGTCATCTGAGCTCTCCTTCAAGTGTTGCCTTTGTCCCAAATTAGAGGGGTGGTGATAAGGGGGTGAGACTGTAGTGGTGCAACAACTATGGAATTCCCTTCTAGGGAGAATTAAAAACAACCCCCTCCCTCATTGCTTTTTGGTGAGGATTCAAAATATGTTTCCTCTGCCGTATACTTAATGGGTTGATGTTTGGGCTCTGTGCATCTGGATCAAATAGTTACCCCCCTCCTAATGGCTCTTCTTTGTGTGTGCTTTTGTTTTCTTTTTAAATGGTTTTACTTATGGCTGTTATTCACTGTACATTTTATTATGGAGCTTTGTAAGCTGCCTCAGGCATTTGCTTCAGCGTGAAAAAGGCGGGATATAGATTTTTCAAATAAACAAACATGTCTGATTCACACACACACGCACTTCACTCTATGTCTCATCACTCAACGACTTGCGCTAAACAGACAAAATGCCTTTACTGAACTGCAGTAGACTTGACATGATGTGATGTGAAAGTAGTGTGATAGCTACTTCATACATGCTTCACATTGTAGTCACACTAACCAAGTACATGTTGAATTTCAATTACTGGTGCTGGATTACTTATTAATCAATATAATATTCATGTCTTCACATATAAATCTGTGCAGCAGAACATATCTGTACTGGCTATTCAGAGGTTGTATCCCAAGAACATATTTTGCTATTTATGCAAGGGGGAGGGGCGATTTTTGCTGATCAATTCTTCATTCTGCAGCACTGCATCCTCCCCATTCTTCTGCAAACAGAAGCAGGTCTTAGGACACAACCTATAGAAATGAACAAGCTGGAGAAAAATTTTTTAATTATAGTTAACCAAGCTTAATTGTGAAAGCAAACAGAATTATTTTGCTTTAGATGTGCCTTTGTAAAAAGTTTATTCCTCCATAAGCATTGATTTCCCTGTCCTAAAGTGACTTACACTTTTATTTCCAAACCAATTGTTACATTTGTATGACATTAATTTGAAAACTTCTAAAAGTGCAGTACTGTATCATGAAGTCTTTTTGAAAAAAAGTTTCCAGCTTTCCTATACTTTGCAGATTTATGAACAATGAAAACAATAATGGAAGGAATATGAAAGTAGAAGCTAAAGGGCATAATCCTAATCAACTTTCCAGTACTGACATAGCTGTGCCAATGGGGCAAGTGCTGCATCCTGTACGGGGGCCTCCGCAAGGTAAAGGAATGCTTGCTCCCTTATCTCGGAGCTGCATTGCCCTTACCCTGCTGCTGGAATGTTGGTTAGAACTGTGCCCTTAATCTTTAAGGTATGTTCATAAAGTTTGCTTTAACATGGTGCAATGTATCCAGAAATCTAGGTTCTTGGAAAGATCAAAATAAATATCACAGCATGCTAAGGCTACAGCATTTGGGGCTCTTCTGTCTAGAAAAAAAGGCTCCTGAGGGGGGACATGATTGAGACATGCAAAATTATGCATGGGATAGATATAGTGGATATAGGGATGTTCTCTTCCCTCTCTCACAAACACCAGAACCAGGGGACATCCACTAAAATTGAGTGTTGGGAGAATTAGAATGGATAAAAGAAAATACCTTTTTTAACCAGTGGGTAATTAATCTGTGAAACTCCTTGCCACAGAAGATGGTTATGGCATCTGGACTAGGTGCCTTTAAAAGGGGATTGGGCAGATTTCTGGAGGAAAAGTCCATCGCAGGCTACACGCCATGATGGGTAGTGCATCATCCTTATTTTAGAAGTAGGCTACCTTGGAATGCCAGATGCAGGGGAGTGGCAACAATGACGCAAGCATCTTGTTGTCTTGTGTGCTCCCTGAGGCATCTGGTGGGCCACTGTGAAATACAGGAAGCTGGACTTGATGGGCCTTTGGCCTGATCTAGTGGGGCTTTCTTGTGTTCTTATGTATGTAAGAAACAAAGTTCTCTGAAACGGGCAGAACAGCCACAGATTTTAAAGGTTTTAAGCCAGGGCCTCTAAAAAAAGGCTGTTAACTTCAGAAGGTTCAGCATCTATAGTGAGCAATTGCAGGATAGGGGCCTGACAATGAGCACATTCAGTTGTAACAGGAAATTATTATTTTCTGCTATAAAAACCTGGGAGAGCCACAGCTTCCTGCAGTCCCCCGCCCCTCTGCACACAAAATTAAAGTGTAATCCACTGTTCCACATCACAAATCAACCTAAGGAACTTCAGCCTATTCAAACCATAGTTATGTAACAAAACAGACTGGAACTGCGTATCGCATTTATATTTAATACGGAACTGATTCACTCAAACCAAAAGCAGAAGCTTTTGCTCTCTTCTTCCTTCTGCATACGAAGGCTTCTCCCACACTCATTCTTAAAGTAAAAAAACATGGTTTCCCAGTACTTCTAAGCCTCTTCCCTGCCCTATACATTTCCATTCATACTTGTGCTCTGCACACCGTGAATAGACTCAAAATCAGCAGAACTATACAATATAAAGCATATGTATTTTGAAGGATCAAGCCTTGGATCGCTATAGTTCAGCCCGGCAACAACATGACTTACTACTATCTATAGCTATTGTATGATCATGCAGTTTTTTTCCCCATCCGTATAATGTAGAATGTTTTTTACATTCCGAAGTATAAGATTCTCAATTTCTCATAGAAGCAACTCAACTTTGGTAGACAATTTTAGTTTTTTTAATGCATGCATTTCAAGATTTCAATATGTTGCTTGTGTACATTGTAATTGCATATAATTACAATTATCTGTTTTCAGACAGAATGCATCATAAGCAGAATTGAGATCATAGAAGTTCATTTTTTGATAAATATTGCACTAGTAGAAAAAGTATGGAGCTCCAAGGTTTACTTCAACACTCTGACCTAAATCCATTACTTTGTTATCTGTGGGGGATACTGGAACCAATCCCCCACAGATACCAAGGGCCCACCGTACGTACTTTTAATTGTGCTAGAGCACTGGTTCCCAACCTGTGGTCTATGGGTCCTTGAGAAGTGGTCTGCGAGATATCAGGAAAAAAAAAGATTGCGTTCTAACATTTTCAGCATCTTGGACTGTGCGCTCCCCCACAGACCACCAGAGAGGGCAGAGAAAGGAGCGCTTGCAGCCACACCCAGCACTGAAGTGTCAGCTATGGCTGTGGATGGTCTGTTCTCCACCCTCTGGGGGGGTAGCACTCCCTCAAGAGACTGTTCTCCATGGACCACCAGAGACCACACAGCCAGCAACAAAAGTAGCAACCCACAAATCTTCTCTATTAATAATTAATCTAATAATTGATCTAAAAATCTATTAATCTTATCTAATTATTACAAATAATTTTGGAAGTGGGGTGGTGCATATGGTCGATGATTCCAATTTTTGTCTCAGTGGGCTGCGGGCTCCCAAAGGTTGGAGTGACTGGAATCCAAATTACTCTCTGCATCTGCCCAAGTACTTCTATTCCCTAGAAGCAACAGGGCTCTCAGGAGTTCCTTCTTCAATTTGAAATCGCATACAGAGCTGCAAGTTTTCAGGACCATTCCCCAGGTTTTCAGGATCTGTGCAAAGGGTGCAATAAAGCTAGCCACAGGTATAACCTCTGTCCACGATACTATCGAGATTCACCCAGATTCATGTAAACCTGCCCATTTGTGTTCTTGTATATAAGCATCCTAGTTTGCCTGTACACTTTTTCTGTTTTCCATTAACTTTTACACAGAAATGTATGTGATAATATATAGTTGACAAAGGCAGGCCCTTGTCTCCTTTAAGCAGAGGACTTCACATTAATAACCAACACTGACTGTTCTAATCAGCAAACATACCTTATGATGTACAAATCTATGTTGCTTGCTTATGAAAAGTCCATCACCATATTAGGCAAGGATTAAAAAATCTTCAATGGGAGTAGCCACTGATTTCTACAATTATGTTGGCACATAAGCAACTAAAATATTGTTCTTGTTTAAATATTATATATACACATATTGGACATTGGTTCTAAACCTAGGCCTATTCTTTTAACATTCTCATCTGGTGGGAGTAGCAATTGTGTATAACTAGGTTATATAACTGGGTTGCAGTCAGATCCTACACTTGCCTTCCATCTTCTACAAAAGGCACCGAAATCGCTTATACTTGTGTCTCGGTCATTCTGCTACCTGTAAAGTGTCAGCAACATTCTGTGGCCAAGAAACCAGCCCCACTGACACCCATGGCCAACACTATGCCAACCATACTTGGGATCCCTATTTTCTAACGATGTCAGCAGTTCCTTGAGGCAATGAAAAGGATAAACCAAAAGTTATCAACATCATGGCAGCCATGGCAGAGGGAGAGAAAGGTAGGAATGAAGGACAACGGTTACTACTGCTAAGTGATCTAAACATAAATGTCAAAATTTGCAAAGCATAGTGAAAGATGTGCATGCCTACCTTAGCTGTATAAAAATATATATGTAATGCAGATGTGTAGGCAGTATACAGAAACATATACTATAACTTGGGCATTTGCTAGGGCAAGACAAAAGGCAGGGTATAAATGCTGTAAATAAATGTTTAGAACCAGAACTGCAAACAGAGTTGCAAAACATTGGCTGGACAAATGACCCACTTAATGAACTGAAAAAAGATGAAACCTACTCAATAGAAGAGCAATTAAGCTTTTTATTTTAAAAACGCAATTTTCAAAACAAACGGAAGACATCCAGATGGTAGCACAGCGCCCACAAATCACAAGTGCTTGTTAAATGTTTTTTATTAATCAAACAACTTGATGAAGAAACTACAGAAGTCAATTCAGTTTAATATTATGCAGCCTGATCCCATGCATACTTACCTAGAAACAAGTCCTTCTATGCTCAATAACTAGTATAGGGGCTTTCAGTTGCAATCCTATGTATACTCAATGGAGAGCAAGTCCCAATGACTTCTTTGAGAGTTACTTCTAGTAAACATTCAAAGGATCAGGCACCACATCTAAGAAACAACACTTGTGACTTCACATAGACTTTGTGATCAGGACAGTTTGTTATCGTTTTCACCTTAATGTTCACTTCAACTCATCTCGCCCCCACCAATGTTCATTAGTATGTTGCAGTTTACTATCTAGCAAGAAAAAAAAACAATCCCAATGTATATCTGGAATAGTGGCTCTATTTTGAAACATATCTAGTTTATTTCCAACAAAAATGCTGCTCTGCATAACAACTGCCTTTGCAAAATAATTTATTAAGCTAAAGAAAATTCTACCTGATCTTGGACAGGTACATCAGCAAAACAAAGTATGAATCATATTTTTTTTTGCTGTCAACTGCAATCTTAGTATATTATCAATTTTAAAATCAAGTTCTATAGGACACATACCCTACTTTGTTAATATTTGCCTAAATTTCTCCTCTGTAAGAACAGGGGAGAATCACATACATACTGTGGGCCCACTCATATCCAATTTTCCAGGTGCAGCCCCAAAGTGAAGAAACAAATGTTCCCATACCTTGAGGAGGCCTCTGTGGACACTCCCCCACCACAGGATGCAGCCCACATCCCATTTGCATGGCTGCACTGGCACTGGAAAATTGAATAGGATTGGGCCCTTAGGCAGCTGCTGTTACAACAAAAAGGGACAGACACTGGAATTGTAGATACAGCAGCTGCTGATATAGGCATGTGATTTTATAGTATTGTCATGGAGGGGGAGAAGAGAGAACAACATTGTTCTTATGCTACAATATTTTTAGTATATAAAAACAAGTCAGCTGTGTCTCCAAAGAGTATGATCCTGTTACACTATTGTAGTGTTTTGCTCTTTCAAAACAAGCCATAGCCTGAACTAGTTTCCATCTGCAGATGCTAGACACAAGCATCCCAATCTAACTAAGGAGATCAGTGTGAAGTCACAAGTGTACAAATAAATTGCTGAAGTTCTGCACCATGCAGAAATTGAACATCCATTCAAATGCACCCCAGTGAGGATTCAGCATCTCTACAAAGCACAGGATTGAACAGAATGTAGATCAACATGCTTGTCTGCACATGATTACAGTTGCATTGGAACTAGTACCTGTTGGGTCCCTTCAACACATGTAAATGCAGAGCTGAGGCCTTCCTTCCCTGGTCAAGTGAAAATGCCATAGCTCTTCCTTGTTATTATGGTAGTTAATTACTGCTACTGTTGCAGTTATAAATTGATGGTGTTAAATTTATTTCATAGGATTTAAAGCAGCAGTTCCCAAACTGTTGGCCTGTGGCTCACCAAGGGGTTGCGACCAACCATTGACAAGGTAGATTAAGCTATATGCCTCAAGGGTTAAACAACCTGCTACTTGGGGGTGGGTGGGAAAGCACTGCTGCCCAATCACCGTTTTAGCCAAGTGGCTGGTAAAAATAAACTTCTTTTCCAGGTGAGTCCCAATGCTCAAGTTCAGGAACCACTGTTTAAAAATGTTCCTCAGCTGCTTTGAGGGTTATTTTCACACAAGAGCAACTAACAATGTGCACTGAGATATTACATATTTAAAAACACTACAGGGGTGAGGGGAAGGCAAGTGAGAAGAAAGCCAGGTGATTGGCTATCCCCCAAATCTGAATTACTAGGGTGCAACCAAAAGTCAAACAAGGGGCTTTTAAAAACACCATTCACAGCAATGAAAACATTCACTATCTCTCACGGCAGAAAACAAAAACAAAAAATCGGCCAATCCTTTTAAATGTGACTGTTCCCTAAAAGCAAGCCAGCACCACCACAGGGTCCCAGAACAAAAGAGCGTGCCCTACGCTGTGTACAAACACGCGAACAAGGCCCCGACCATTTAAATCTACTACGAGAGCCTGCAGGCAGAGAGCGAGCATGTGAGTGGAGAAGACACACAGACAGAGAGGCGCTGTGCAGCATTGTGAACCTCCCCACGAGGCCCTCAGCCTGATCCGATACTGGGCTGACGGTGCCCTTCCAAGAAGTCGTTTCAGGTCACAGCCAGCCCGGGGGGGGGGGGTCGAGGCAGCTCACCCAACTACACCATCAGCCCCCCCACCAAAGCCACTAGTAGCTGCGATCTTTGTCTCGCCCGCTCGTCTCTCCAAACACACTGAGGAAAGGAGATCTTGGCTCCCCCCCCCAAAAAAAAGTGGTTAATGGGTTGGGTGGGGGGCAAAACGAGCCCCCTGCCCATTGTGAAACTGCCCCCCCCGGGGCCTCTCTCTCTCCCCCTCCCCACCCCACCCCACCTTTATCATCGGGCGCAGCCTGAGGAGGGGGAAGCAGAGAACAATCCCCTGCAGTCTGTTATTGGGAAGCGGTGGGGTGGGGGGAGACGGGCGGCGGGCACCACGTGTGAGGGGGGGAAGAGGGAAGAGGAGGCAACCTCCAGGAGGGGGGGAACCCGGCTTCCGCGCCCCATTTCTCTCCCCCCCCCCATAGCAACGTGGTGATGAGAGGAGCAGGAGCCGCCACGGCGAGCAGCTCCAGCCGAAACTGAGTCCCCAGAAGCCCGCCCGCCTCCTGCGCCTGCTGCGGCCAGTGAGGACGAAGGCCCCACCGCCGCGCCCCCCTCCCGGCCGCCCCAGTTCCCCCTCCCGGCCGCCCTCAGCCGCAGCGCCGGCCAGCCGGCCCGTGTGGGGGAGGGAGCGTAAACAAACGGGGTTTTATAGCTACCTCAGCTCGAGTGTGCCGTGTGCATCTCCCTCTCCGCTCGGTACCAAACCGCCGCGCGCACGGGCGCCGCCACCTCCTCCTCCTCCTCCCACTCTGCAGTGTTTGCTGCTGCTGCTGCTGCTGCGGGTGGCTGCCTTGCTTTACTACTACTGACTACTACCGCCACGGTCTCCTCCCGCTACGCCATTCACCAAGGGCACTTACGCCGGGCGCCGACCTGCCCTTGCAGCGGCGCTACGGCACCCGGCGCGCGCGCGGGCTGCGCAAACTTACCATCCACCGCCCTGCAGGGGCTGAATGCGGAATAGTTGGCCTACGCAAACGGCGGGCCGGCGGCGGCGCTCATCGTTCAAGCGAGGCGCATGCGTCGTCGGCTGGGGGGCTCCTAAAAGAGGAGGTTCTTTCCCCTGCGCCTTTTCAGGGCTGCAGTTTCAGCCGTGGCGCCAGTAACTGGGTTTGCCCCTGAGCTATCTTTGACTGTTCAGTGCTGTCGAGAATCCCCCGCCCCGGATCCGTTGTGGCCGTTTGCTGTGCAAATGAAGAAGGCTGATCTCCCTGTAGCTTTCTGGGCAGAAGGCGTAGGGGTTTAAAAGTTTAATGATTCAAGGGTGGAGCAGTAAAAGAGAGGGAGGCTATAGTGTTTTCATATGCATACGATGCAATGCCCAGAAGTGAGCCTGGGGCCTAGTCGCTCAGTGTCTCCCACCCCCAAACGCACAAGAATTCCCTACAAACAATAGTTTGAATTAGCTCCATTTCCTCTTGTCTGCTCACCTTAGTTCCAAACGGATCAATGCTATGAGCATTTTCGGAAAATTTAGTTTTTCTACTATTACGAGTTCTACCCTTCCAGATCAATGCTTTGTCTCCTGTGAGCAGCCACAAACGATTAATTTTTCATGTTTTTTTTTTTCAGTGTGCCTCACGCTGAAGGTTAACTTCATAGTTAGGGAAATGCTCTTGAACTTTTTGGCACCTTTTAAAAAAAGATCCCAGCTCCAATATCCCATGTTAGCGTGATAGAAGTCCCACAAATAGTAACATGCAGTTACTAGAATCCCGACTTTGACTTGTGACTGTCCACAGTGAAGGCTTCTCACTGCCCACATATGTAGAGTGTCCTGCCAGCTGCTCGATAACCCCCTTCTTATTTCTGCTGTCCAGTCATGCATGCTTGCAAAAGCAGGCCTTCATAGGGCTGGAAGAAAGACTGCTTCTGGCATGGTAGGTTTGTGAGTCACACTGGCTTACTCTAAGCATGGATTGAGATGGTGAGAAAAGACCAACTTTTTCACTACCTTGGAATGTGAGCAGAATAGGGCTGTTCAAAGGTGTTAGGGACATTAAGGGAGCTTGACTGTGATCCTGGAAAATGGCAAAAATGCGACGAAAGAATGCAGTCTGTTAGATACACAGTTTTTCCATTCATATGTAGCCACTTCTTGGAGCAACCAGATGCGGCTCCCAAGCGCCACTCACCCTTCTTGGAAGGGCAGGACGGCCCTTTGGAGCCACGCGGGGTTGCTCCGGGAAGCGGTTTCTGTGGCTAGAAGCCATAAAAGCCGCTTCCTGGAACGGGTTTGTTCTCTTTCTTGGTGGGGGGTGGGGGTGGCCAGCATCGCCGCCCCCACAGCCCAGCGTCTGAGGTATTTGCACCCCTTGCCCCCTTTCAGGTCTCACTGGCATAACCTACTCTCGTGAGGATATGCAATGTAATACATTTTTTAATGTGTCATTGTTACAGTTGAGAACTTGGCCAAGTGACTTGACCAAGAACTTTCTGTTACATTGTGGATGCTATCAGAGTTGTCAAAAATCCCTCATGCTTTGATGTGCAATCTTCTACAGACTTTTACTATGAAGTACTGGACAAGATGCCTTACATTCAAAAATACCAAATCTAACACACAAGCCCTGTTCAGAACCATCTTCATAATACTGTATTCTCATTAAGAATAGGGAAACAATATGATTGTTAAAGTAACTATCATGCAGGAAAAAAAATACACTATGTTGTATGCACTGGGCCTGAAAGTCATGAAAGTAAGCCTCAGGGAACACAGTGTCCAAATGAAACATGCAATTGGTAGACAATATTGTTGGGAGTGGAAATGGGAGTGGGGCAGTACTGTATCTAGCACAATGAAATCAGGTATTGATATTGTGAAGCTGAACTAATATACTGTACATGTGTTATGTGCCAGCGGACTGACATGTTCATAATAACGGTTTTCAGGAAGTGCTGTCTGGAAATTTATCAAATCCCAGTCTCATGAATATTGCAATTCAAATTGCATCAGCACTAATGAAGAAGCTCCATTGCATCAGCAACACCACCACTACAATTGACCATGGTATTAAATTATGTTAGGAATTGTTAGTGGAACAAGAAGGGACGGCAAAGAATGCACTGGCTTGATACTACCAAAACAGACACAAAGATGAAGGTCCCACATTTGAAAGAAGCCATGCTTGATAGGGTAGCATAAAGAGCTCTTGCCTATGGAGTCGCCAAGAGTCAGAGGGCTCAATCCTGAAGCCAGCGGTAAGCTCTTACCGCTGGCTCTGGTGTTGCAAGTGTGCCGTAAAGTGCATTTGCGATACCACCAACAGGCCCAACACTGGTGCTGGTGCAGTATGCACACTGGCCTGTGACACAGTGTCACAATGTTGAGGAGCGACTGCCAAGTGGCAGCACAACCACAGTAAGTGCTATTGCAAGCTAGCAGAGCTGCTTTGGGGGTAGGGGAGTGTGTGGCGAAGGCAGGGAAGGGTGGAACTGGGCATGGGGAAGGCAGGGGAGGGTGGAACTGGCCGGGGGAAGGAAGAGTGGTCCCAGGTCAGGCTTGGAACCCCTGTGTCCCCTATCCTGAACCCCCATATCAGGCTTGGAAATAGTTGGTGGAGACTTGAGTAGCCCCATTGTAGGGGCCAGGGCTTTTCCTGGTATGGGGGAAAGGGGACAAATGTCCCCTTCCCCCAAGGAGGCTCCTGTGGTTGCTGCAGCACTGCAGTGGTAGCCATTTTGGATGCAGTGGTAGCCATTTTGGTACTTCTGCTCCTCAAGGTTGGGCTGCCCATGGATAAAACAAAAACAACATAAAAAGCTTCTCTTCTCCATATTTAAGACAGCAGTGATTATATTCATTAGCTTAGTTAAGAGCTTTTCCACTTTTAGCAAATGTGTTGCTTTTGGGCTACCCTTTCCCCTAGATTTGGAGCCTGCAAATTGGTCACATTCTAGCAAGCAACCATTGATTTCCAAAAGAGAGATTCTGCAAGACAAGAAAGGCTGATAATCTCCTTCTGTTGATTTGTAGATGGAGTAACTAATGGACCTGGCAATACGTTAATCAGTCAGGTAAGATAACAAAGGAGAAACGTATAATGAAATGTGGCTTAAAAAATTTCTGATTTATGTCCCTCTCTCTCCCCCCCCCCCAATTATGGGGCACTGAGGGCAGCTTACAATAGCCATTACCGTACCATAAAAATACAAGGTAAAGAGCAGTAACAAGAATACCATTAAAAATAATACTAGAAAAACAACCGCATTTCATAATCATCATAAATTAAGCAACCATTAATAGGAAAACCAAGCAGTATCTAACAAAACAGGGGACCAAAATTAAGGTAGAAAGGCCAGCTGTGTTTTGCCCCTGCTGGAAGGCCTCCCAGGAGTGCATAGTTCTCAATTTAAACGGGATGGAGTTCCACAATATGAAGAAGGCCCCACATACGCTTGCTGTCAATCTGGCTTCAGCTAGGGACGCCACCCAAAGGAGGACCCTCTCAGATAGCTTTATATTAGGAGATGAGCCAGCTCATATTTAATTGGGCAAGGTGCTTCCTCAGGTATTCCATCTCAAACCATTTGCATGCTGTCTTTTAGCATATCTGTAGTCAAGGCAGCCCACAATGTTTACAATGTAATACTGTAAATTTTATTTACCTGACTGACTACAGAAGTAGTATTCATGGCTTCTGTCCTCTATCCTACAAAAACATCTGGCCCGAAGTCCGGCCTGGCACACCGGCTTGGGAATGTCACAAATATGCTGTAAGGTATATTTGTGCCTCCTCAGGAGGAGGCTGAGCCTGTACACAGATGCGCGTTGTCTCATGAAGGCCAGAACCAGCCTCTGCACCCTGACGGAAAGGAAGTGCTGGCCAAGGTTGCCCAGTGCAGGGGGCTGGAGAGGACAGAATGGAGGTGGATCCGAGGAGTGCTGCTAGTGGGTGAACTGGCCAGAGGGGGTGGGATTGGCCTAGGCTACCTTGGCCAGATGCAACCTCCCATCACCTGTTGGATTTACCTGGGCTGCTTTCATGTATCCAGGAGGGAGGAGGCCTGGAATAGAACCTCAGTGGATACTGGGGCATGCCTGTATAGAAAATGTCCCCCCCCCTAAATCCGGTTTTTTTTTCCTTTCCCTCCCTAGTTTTATGTGTGCACAATGTTTACAAGTATTATATGCATGCGGTTAGTTTATTGTTATAAATACAGGGTAAAGGAAAAAGTTTTAATAAAACTTTTAAAAATCGCATATCTTTACATTTTTAAAATGCCACTTTCCTGGCTAGTTACACAAGACAGTGTATAATTTTGTACAGGTAGATGGTCCTTTTTCCGGACATCCAGACTATTCCGAAATCCAGGCATCTTTGTCTATGACTTTTTAAAAACTCTCTGTAGAATGAAGGTCTTGTGCTCATTCCCATGTACAGGCTGTAAATTCTATTCTCTGCTCTGTGGCAAGTGCCTATGCAGGTACTGTTGAAAAGTGTTAAAAAGAGGCCAGCAGACTCCTAAATGGGTAACAGTGAAAAGAGCAAGAGGAAGCATTTCTCATTATAGTTATGCAATTATTCAGAAATCCAGAAAAATCCAAAATTCAGACACCTTCCCATCATAAGCGATAATCAACCTGTATATGGAAAATACTCAAAGGCCTCTTTTAATCTCTGCACGTAAACCTTTGGTAAAATGAAGAGAACCAGCCCTATTCAGAGAGCAAAAACAAAAGATAAGCACCCAGGATATCTGTCTCTCTTTCATGACAATGAGGCTTCTAGGGGCCCCTTTTTATTCCCAGTAAGTCAATACCCAGTACAAAACAGGATCAAATATGCAGATGATGTAAAACAAACATTATGCAAGATTGTTATATCAATCACATTGTCTCTATTTGATAAACCCAGTAAATAATTTGAACAATACTTTTAACCTGTTAATCTCATTGTTAGCATCATCAAATTTTATATCCTGTCTTTCCTAAGAATGACCCAAGGCCACCAGCTAAATAACATAGATGAAGTAATGAAAATTTAAAACGTCATTAACCTCTTTTCACATGCTATTTGCACTCATTTCACATATTTGCACTCATTTCACATGCTAGCAAGGTGATGCTCAAAATCCTACAAGCTCGGCTTCAGCAGTATGTGAATCGAGAACTACCAGATGTACAAGCTGGTTTCCGAAGAGGCAGAGGAACTAGAGATCAAATTGCCAACATTCGATGGATCATGGAGAAAGCCAGAGAGTTCCAGAAAAACATCTACCTCTGCTTCATTGACTATGCTAAAGCCTTTGATTGTGTGGATCACAACAAACTGTGGCAAGTTCTTGAAGAGATGGGAGTACCAGACCACCTTATCTGTCTTCTGAGAAACCTGTACGTGGGCCAGGAAGCAACAGTTAGAACTGGACATGGAACAACCGACTGGTTTCAAATTGGGAAAGGAGTACGACAAGGCTGTATCCTGTCACCCTGCTTATTTAACTTATATGCAGAGTACATCATGAGGAAGGCAGGGCTGGATGATTCACAAGCTGGAATCAAGATCGCTGGGAGAAATATCAACAACCTCAGATATGCAGACGACACCACTCTAATGGCAGAAAGTGAGGAAGACTTAAAGAACCTGCTGATGAGGGTGAAAGAGGAAAGTGCCAAAATTGGCTTGAAGCTCAACATAAAAAAAACTAAGATCATGGCCACCACTCCCATCACTTCCTGGCAAATAGAAGGGGAAGAAATGGAAGCAGTGACAGACTTTATCTTCCTGGGCTCCAAGATCACCGCAGATGGTGACTGCAGCCATGAAATTAAAAGACGTTTACTTCTTGGGAGGAAAGCTATGGCGAACTTAGACAACTTAATCAAAAGCCGAGACATCACCCTGCCAACAAAGGTTCGCATAGTCAAAGCTATGGTTTTCCCAGTAGCTATGTATGGCTGTGAGAGCTGGACCATAAGAAAGGCAGAGCGCCGAAGAATAGATGCTTTCGAATTATGGTGCTGGAGAAGACTCTTGAGAGTCCCCTGGACTGCAAAGAGGTCCAATCGGTCCATCCTACAGGAAGTCAAGCCTGATTGCTCCCTGGAAGGACAAATCCTGAAGCTGAAGCTCCAATACTTTGGCCACCTCATGAGAAGAGAGGACTCTTTAGAAAAGACCCTCATGCTGGGAAAGATTGAAGGCAAAAGGAGAAGGGGGCGGCAGAGGATGAGATGGTTAGATAGTGTCACCGAAGCGATGAACATGAAATTGGGTGAACTCCGGAAGCTAGTGGAGGACAGGGAGGCCTGGCGTGCTGTGGTCCATGGGGTCGCGAAGAGTCGGACACGACTTAGCGACTGAACAACAACAACAACAACCTCTTTACTTACTCTGGCAGTTCACATGAGTGCTGGTACTTCTGTAGTGCTTATTCCAGAAGAGTTGTCTTACTTCTGTTGTACTGTTCATATATGGTTTTATGTACATGCTTGCCTGACTCTCCATTTCTACCAAGGATAATGCTCAGAGCCAGTTGTTGGCTTGAAGGAAATGGTAGAGTGAGGAATCTAATTTTACTATTCTTTATATGTCCAGAACATGAGAATCAGGAATTGTAAAAGTGTACTCAAGGGTCACTAAGGCTGCAATCCTGTGTGCACTTACCTGGGAACTCAGTGGGATTTACTTCTGAGTAGACATGCATAGGCTTGTGGAGTAACTCTCATTAACCGGTGACCTTGAGGATAAATCTCTAAGGCAGGCATTACCCCTATTGCGAGATTTATTGCTTATAATTTAAAATATACTACATTTGTGTTTCTGTTCGTCTGACATGAGACATGTCATGTCATGAGAGCTCACCTTTATTACTATTAACCAGCTCTTTTGTAAGAAAACGAAACATACACTTATCATATAAAAATAGCCATCTGGAGAAAAATCACTTCATGCCACACAAAGGAACAAAAGCCATGACACATCAGCACCTTTAAACAGGCGCTTTAATCTTGTATTTAGGGCACAATCCTAACCTGGAGTTAAGCCAGCAAAGTTTGGCCGGCACAAGGGCCACTGTAAAGTGCGTTTGGACAACTTTGGGAGTCAGGGGGGATGGCGCACATCTGACTCCAAGAGTGATCCAAACATACTATAAGGTGTTCCTTGCGCTGTCCAAACTTTGCTGGCCTAACTGTGCTGGCGTAACTCCAGGTTAGGATTGCGCCCTTAAACATATTAAAATTATTAAAATTAAAACATATTAAAATTCATGTCTCTACCCATGGTTTTTTTTAATCATTTCAAGCTGGGATCCTGCAGGAGTGGCGGAGAGATTTCAGCCATGGCCAGAGGCTGTGTGTAGAGGTAGGCTGCACGGATGTGGCTCTACAGAATGTCCTGTTCCGCTTTGATGTATGGGTCAAGGCACATAGATAGGTACTCTGTATACAGTCTTGGAGGGGGAGGGTTGTTAATGAGCCATAACGAATGGATAAAGGAGCAAACGTGGTTTTGAGGGAAAGAACCTACAGGGTTCAAAATGTTCTGTTACAATTTTGCAAGCAAGTCGTCTGACAGCCTCATGTGAGGGGTGCTCACAAATGATACTTTTACTCTTTGGTGTGGTTTTTTTAAAAATAGAAACACAGAAAGAGGCAATAGAGCAAAGCTCTCTGTTTCAGGAAGGACCCTCCTGCTTCTAGATCAGTGGTTCTTAACCTGAGTTCAATCGAACCCCAGGGGTTCGGTGAGTCAGTCTCAGGGGTTCTGCGGAGGTGTGTCTGAACTTGTCCCTAAAAGGCAACAGCAAAAGTCACATTGATTTGCAGTAAATATTCATTGAGTTATGTTTTTGTGTGACATTCATGTTTTGATAGTTTTGTTCTTTGAACACAGTGATTTTATGTGCAACTGATGCATGGTTCATTTTGTGCACTAATAAAATATATATCTCTATGTTTTGAATTTGAAAATTTTTTTTTTCCAACTATGAAGGGTTCATATGAAACTTGCGGGGTTCAGTACTTCCAACAAGGTTAAGAACCACTGTTCTAGATGCTTACAGCCTAACCCCATACTTCAGAAACGCCAATCTGAGTGGCATAGGATTTTTCTAGCATATGCTCTGGATGTTGGTGCCAATACAACTATTTGAACCAACTATAGACCTGCCAATTCTTCCAATGAACACACCATGGGCATGGACACAATGCTGCAACGTGCCACAGATAAATCCCCAAGTAAAAGGAAATCTGGGAGAGTTGTGGAAAGGACAAGGAGAAATTGACATGTATCTTAAACCCCCTCTAGACACTAGGCACCCACAACATTTTGGAAAAGCACTATGCCAATGTCAACACTGGCCTGAGGATTTAAAAACCTACAGGAAATGATGAAGAAGAAAAAAAATCAGAAAATCTCAACCCTTGCCAGCCCATCTGCCCCACTCCCTTTCAATCATAGCACATGAACCATAGTACTAAATCCTCTGCCAAGGAGTTCAATTGACAGGGAACATCGTATGAGCCATACCCAGTGATGTCATGCAGGGAGAACGCAGGGGAACTCAGTTCCACTTGTTAAAATTAGGGCTGACTCTGCCCACTTCACTCTCCCCCCCCCTCCCGATTCCTCTGCAAAGAGCTTTTCTTCTTGGTTGGCCGGCACTCAGAGAGTTAAAGGGAGCGACTCCGGATTCCTAGGGGGGGGCGACTTGTCAACTTCCCTGGCAATTTTGAATAACTCCACCTCGCCTAGCCGCGAAGACCAAGGAAAGGCTTTCGCCGCTGTCTCTCCAGTCCAGAGCGTTTCACTGGCGCTCTGGGTATGAGGCTTCTTTGGGAGACTGTCCCCATCGCTATTGGAGCTGCAATTGGGGAGGGGAGAATTCTTCGCTTTCTGTTCTGTAGGTGCCAGGCGCTGTACAGAACTGGCTGGCTCCGCCCACTCGTCGCTGACGTCGTCGCTGGCTAGGAACCAGCCGCGGGTAGACCTGCACTCCGCCAGCCTCCGGCTTATGACATCACTTCCGGTGGGCGGGTCCTGACATGTGCCAATCAAAAGTGAGTTCCTGTTCTTAAATCATTTAGATGACACCACTGGCCATACCCAGTGCATGCTTAGCACATACATACATGGGAATTGTGGTGATGGGAACTATGGAGAAAGGGCACTTGAGCTCAAGCTGCTGCCCCTCATAACACATGTATCTAGAAAAATATGTTAACACTTGCCTTCTCAGAATTCTAATTGCATGTACTCTGCCCCAGGAGGATTCCACACAAACACCTGGTTGGAATCTCCACTCCAGGCCCCAGACAGAGGGAGCAAGACCAATGTGCCCCCATACAGGTAAGAAGGTAATCCAAGTAGTGAAACCATTGCCACTGCTAGCTAAACACTCATCTAGAGACCTTTTACCTTTCAGGACTGCAGCATTACCATATGGTCACTTACCACTAAAATCCATTACAACCAAGGTTCCCTCTGTTTTTTTTCTTGACAGTGCAGAACGCTACAGAGGCTACATAGATGCACCTGTTGGCAACTGGGACACTTGGCAATTACAGTACATCATCATCATCATTGCCAGGCTTTGCAGCCAAGGAATTGTGACTTGTGTGGGGCTTTGATTTGAGCTGTGTGGCCACAAGCTTACAGGGAAGGCTGGTTGCTCTTGTTTCCCTTTCCGCTGGACAGATTTAGGCTACAGATGTCACACTGATACAGGAATGATGTGGGCACAGCTTCGGCACCGTTAGAATTTTTTGGTGCGCCCTGAAGAGTCCCTCCTCTCTGGCATTGCAATGATTTCCCCAGTGTTCTGCCTCTGACAGTGGAAAGCTGCTTTGCTTGAAAGGTGCTTACCAACTTTGAAATGTCTCCAAGATTTGTTGAGGCTTGCTATGCTCCACAGCATGAGCCCTCAGTCCCTAGAGGGTATTGTGGTTGCAGTATTAGTAACTCATTGGCATTCAAGATCAGATTACAGGTTGGGTGTGTTACGCCCAATCAGAGCCCAACAGTCTGGGTCCTCTGTGCTGGAAGGCAGTTAGATGTAGGCCATGTTGACACCCAAACCATCACTTAAAGTACCACCTGAGCTTACCAAAGTGGCATGTTGAACATCAAGTTCCACCCACCTATGTCCTTTGCACCACCAAAAAGCTGTGTCCCAGATTGGGTTTTTTTTATTTTTAATCTCATGCTTTATAGCTTTGATGTTGTTTTGTTGCAGCTAACTTTTGTGTGTGTGGGGGGGGGAGTTGTTTGTTTTTAATATCCTGTAGATATATTTTTTATATTTATATACTATAAAATTACAGTATATTTTAATGTACTGTATATTTTATAAATTTATCGTGTATTTCTTTTACTGTGTTGTTTCTATTTCATCCTGTATACCACTTTGGAGAGTTTCTGGCAGAAAAGCTGCTTAAAAATCAACGCAAATGTAAATAAATGAGGACAGAAAGAAAACAGGATGCTAAAAAAACCCATAATCTTCATTGTTATCTCTAACTGGCATTTAAAAAAAGACACTCTGCCTATACATTGCAATGTGTTTAAAAAGCTGCTTCCTGTCAAAAGGAAAAATATGCACATAATTTGTTCACTACACTGCAGTCCATCACATCACCACAAACTTTGCTCCCACACTGAGGGTGTAATCCTAACATGGAGTTAGGCCGGCACAGTTTGGCCAGCACAAGTATGTTTGGACCACTCTTAGAGTCAGAGAAGCCAACACACAGACGTGCGTCTTCCTCCCTGATTCCAAGAGTGGTCCAAATGCGCATTACGTTGCCGGCCAAACTTTGCTGGTCTAACTGTGCCGGCCTAACTCCAGGTTAGGATTGTGCTCTGACTCTCTTTTGGTATCAGAAACAGACTTTATGGGAAAGGAGCAAAGAGGTATTGGGGGGAGGGTTCAACTCCTTTCACTCACATGCCCATTTTGATGTTAAAATCTGATTCCCACCCCTCAGTATTCCAGAACAGGGCAGATACATGACTGTACACAGATTTGGCTGCCCATCATCACATCTACAGGTACTTCGGCCCTTTGCTTTTCAAATATTTCTTTGGAAATCAGTATCGCCTCCTTTCAGGATCACACCTATGGCTGTGGCAGCATTTTAGCTTCAAGCTGAGTCAGAGGGTCACATATTTCCTTCAGGCTGAACTCAAACTGGTGACCTAGAACCTTGAGGCCGGGGTTGCGAAGCCTCAGTTGTGGGGTCATGGCACCTTACAGGAATGAACAAGGTTGAAGACCACTGGACTAGAACATCACCAGTTAAAGGGAGAGGAATCTGGAGTACCCCTTCAGGTACCAGAAGATTGTGTTCCAGTCCTGCTCAGACTCTGAGCAACTGTGCTAAAATAGCTTTCACTAGCGACAGGATAAATTCATCTGTTCTCTCTGATAGGTGCAGCTACATGTGCCCCACCGGAGTACTTTGAAAATTACCGCCACTGCTGCTGTGGTGACTGTGATCCCGCAACCATAACCCATGGGGCGAGCTGCTTGGAGCCTGTGGGTTGTAAACCTTTGTGTGATCCCAGCAGTGGCGGCACTTTTCAAAGAACTCTGGTGGGGAAGTTCTGCCTCATCTGCCACACCCCTACCATGCGTCACTGATAAGGTGCCTTAATCGCTCAAGGCCTCTTCCATCAAATCAATCAAAAAGTATTTACATACCGCTTTTCAACACGAAGTTCACAAAGCAGTTTACAGGCAAATAATAATACAGTAAATGGCTTGGCAGTATTAGTGGGTGTTAAGATGTCATATACTGTTTGTCATCCTTCCTGTTAACGTTGGGCATTTCTGTCTGAGAGCCCAATCATAGCTAAATTTCCACTGCTGTTGCAACCACAGTGCAGCCGCAAGCTGAGGGAGCAAACGTTACCTTCAGGAGGCCTCTGTGACTGCCCCCCCTCCCAGCCCTGCAGAACGCATTGGGACCCCCATTAGCATGGCTGCATCAGCAATTTTCACAATTGTGTAGAGGAGGGAAGTATGAACCTGCTGAAACTCCCTCCTCCACACAATTGTTAATGGTCCAGGAGCCCTAAAGTTGAAAGGTTGGCCGCCCTTGGCTTAAACCTTGCTGATTTATGGCTTTAATTACAAACTAATGTACAGTCCTCAAAGACGGGGCCCAAGCCAGTGATGTCGTTGTATTTTTGAAAGCACAGGAGCTCCTCCTGACACTCCCCTTCCCGCAGGAATGCCCCATTAAAACTATACAGGTGTGCTCTGGCTATCCACTGATTCTGTATCCATGGTTTCAGTTATCCATGGATACCATGGATAGTGGGCCGGCCGCCTATTAAAAGACAGGGGAATATTAAACAAATCCTTTTTTTTTACCTTGTTGCAGAAAACCACCTCTGTTCCCTTATCATTAAAAAGGCATCCCCAGTATAAGAACTAAAAAAACTGGATGAAAGAAAATCCCAACTAAATAGAATGAGTATAGTAGAGTGTGAGCCTTGGCATGTTTATTCAGCAGTAATTCCCATTGTGCTCAGGAGTTTCTCCCACGTATATTTGCATGGGATTTGAGACTTAATATAACGTAAGCTTCATGCTATTTCTCAGATAGCTCTTGGGAAAGAGACAGCGTAGACATGAATATAGGCCCCAAGGCAAATTTTTCACTCTCGATATTGCTGAGCCTGATGCTTCTTATTCACTAAGGTCCTTTTATCAAAGTTTCAGCGGTAGCACCTGAGAGTTTCTACTGGCAGTGTGACTGCTTCCACTGTGGATGTCCTGGAGCTCTTCCCTCCTTCCGAACAGCACTCCCTGACCATAGCCATGATAGAGGAGGGGATGAGCGCTCCAGGGACTTGCCTTCAGAAATATTTCAGGCTCCCTCCTTGGCAGGGGTGGCATCAGGGGTCAGCCAGGTTAGGCACTGACTGAGGGCCCCAACCCATCATAAGGCCCACCCAGCCAGACCGACCCCTGATTCCTCAGTACCAGTGGTAGTGCTAGCAGCACCGAACATGTTATCAGGTGGGGGCCATGGGTAACCCAGTGCAGGGCTTTTCTCCAGGGTTCCAGCACCAGCACTGCCCCCTGCATTTTCTCTGTTCATAAAGTAAAGCTTTAGGCCTTTTATCTACCAAGATAAAAGGAGAAATGTGGGTTTATCCACATTCAGACAGTGGCTTACCTAGGAGAGGGGTCAGGGGCAGTGATGTCATCTGGGCACACCAAGTACCGGAACGCCCAGATGATTGACAGCCCTCCGCCCGTATGGCGGAGGGCTGCCATGGACCCCCTGCGCCTCACAGAGCCTGAATTGCTCCATTTCAGAGCGATTCGGGACGCAAGGGAGGGAGGGCAGGCGGGCCCAGCAGCAGCTCGCCCGTCCTCCGGAGAGGCGGCGCGGCCCGGGCCCGTCCACCAAACTGGCAGAACGGTGTACCGGGCCGTTCCGCCTGGATCGCGCCACTAGTCAGGGGAGCAAGTGCCCCCAGTTACTAAGCGGGGAGGTGGGCAAATTCCCTCTCTCCAGCCCTCGCTTTGACCCCCCATTGTTGCTCTGCTTGAGGGGCTGCCCTCCTCTGCTTTTTTTTTTTAAAGGAGGGTAGATCCCAGAGGTTCTTCCCAGAGGTGGGGAAGCCTCGCACAACCTTCTCTACCCTTCCGATGCTTTCTGAGGGCGGGGGAGGTCACACGCAGATTCCCAGGCCCTTAGAAGTCCTTCTGAGGGCCAAAAATAATCACTTCGGGAAGTGACTATTTTCAGCCTTCTCAGGGCCAGGGAGGTCACACACAGCCTCTCCAGCACCCAGAACGCCTCTGGGGGTGAGAACAGGTGGGGCGGCACCAGTGGCGTTTCTACAGGGATGGCAAAGCTCTAAGTTTTGCAAGAAGCCTTACCTTGCAGTGGAAATCACTCCTCTCCTGCACCGTTCTAGCCAATCCTCACAGGGAACAGCAACATCTTAGCGTTGCTTACTGGCTACAGCAGCAAGGGAGAGGAGGGATTTACATGACAGGGTAAGGCTTCTTGCAACACTTAGAGCTTTTCCATCCCTGTAGAAACGCCTCTGGGCGGCACCTCCAGAACGCCTAGAGGCATTCCTCTGGGTGCTCAACCCCCCCCCCCCAGGAATGCCACTGAATCCAGACAGTATTCTATGTGATTGCTCAATAATTTGTTGGTTGATCAGATTTCTTGGCTGCTTTTTTAATTGAGGCAATACACAAAGTGACTTAAAAATAAACAAGAACATCTGTCAAGAGCCTTCAGCTGCACTGCTGTTTACAGTGATAGAGCTTAAGGAAGCCTAACTCCACCCCACAAAGCTCAGATATAGGAGGAGGTGTGTGTAACAAGGAGAGACTGTGATAGGATCTTTCCTTTTCACGTACCAGTAGAATATTTAACAACCTGATATGACTTACAAGTGTCGGAAGAGTTGATTGTGGTATTTACTTTCAACCTCAAATATGATGACTATGAGGCAGTGTGAAATGTCAGGAAAGAAGTATCAGGTCTTGCCTCAGAGTTCAAAATGCAATTGTGCTTCTCTCAGCATATAATTGTTTTGCGGTCCCCGTATGGTATCATTCTAGTCTCACCAGTAAGGTTGATAAGTTGTGAGGGTGTCATGAGAGAAAAGTATAGGAACTGTGTAAAGCTCTGTAGAGGGCGTGATACTGAAGAAAACTTGGATACTGATGGCTGGGATTTCAAATCCAGCTGTTGGGCTACCTGAAAGGACAAATAAGGAAGCAGCATTGTATTGCAATAAATAATACATTGATGTTGGCATGTCCATTGTTGGCAAAACACTGAAAAGTGCCCTTTGTTGCTTCTGTCATGATTGGGAGCAATAAGTGAGGCAATTCATGAGGATATATAAACTATGCTGTTATTTTAAAAAATGAGGGGATATTGCACAATATGCAGACATTTCAGAAAGGCTGGCCATTATTTATGTCTTATTGGAAAGACAATGCCTCAGGAAAATCTGACTGACTTATGTCATAGATTTGAATAGTGACCCTCCCTCTGATGTAATTAGTAGGTTAATATTAGAACTGTTGCTCTTTACTTTTTTGATTTAAGAGATGCAGGTTAGACCAGTGATGGCAAACCTTTTGGGCTCTCCGTGTCAAAAATGCCTAACTTGACTCTGCTGGCGTGTCACTCCCCAACAAAAGAGAAATAATTATTTACATATTCATTTATTTGTTTAAAAAATACAGCCCAATCATACAGTATGTGGGGCTATGCATTATATAAAGAAACATCAAATCATTACAAAAATGAAATACTGGTAAAACAAACTTAGAGCGTTGCTGGGCTTTCTGACCGGAAGGTTGGGAGTTCAAGACCATGCGACGGAGTGAGCTCCCGTTGCTTGTCCCAGCTCCTGCCAACCTAGCAGTTCGGAAGCACCTAAAAATGCAAGTAGATAAATAGGGACCACTTTGGTGGGAAGGGAACGGCATTCCGTGCACTACAGCATATAGTCATGCTGGCCACATGACCACGGAAGCTTGTCCTCGGACAAACGCTGGGTCTACAGGCTTAGAAACGGAGATGAGCACCGCCCCCTACAGTTGGTCACGACTAGACCATTTGGTCGTGGGGAAACCTTTCAACAGGACTTTCAACAGGCCACTCGGACATTGCCAGATAAATAGCTCGTGGAGATCCAAGTAGCCTCATATAGGGCAGTCTGGGGCATTACTCGGGGGTAAGGGTAACAATATTCCCTTACCCTGAGGAGAGTTCCAGCCTGCTCCTAAATTGTGCCTGCTCCTAAGATGCAATGAAAGCCATGCAACCCCTCGGCACCAGTGCAGTTTAGGACTGGCCTGTCAGTGTGCTATTCTTGTCACATTATTTGGATCACATTAACATAAGAACATAAGAAGAGCCCTGCTGGATCAGGCCAAAGGCCCATCTAGTCCAGCTTCCTGTATCTCACAGTGGCCCACCAGGTGCCTCAGGGAACACTGAAGACAACAAGATGTTTGCATCCTGTTGCCACTTCCTTGCACCTGGCATTCTGAAGGAGCCTATTACTAATGTAAGGAGGTTGCACAATACATCATGGCCTATAGCCCACGATGGACTTTTCCTCCAGAAATCTGTCCAATCCCCTTTTAAGGCACCTAGGCCAGATGTCATCACCACCTCCTGTGGCAAGTAGTTCCACAGGGTAAAAAAGTATTTCCTTTTATCTATTCTCACAAAATTCATAGTTCTGGTGTTGTAAGGGAGGGAAAAGAACATCCCTCTATTGACTCTATCCCGCCCATGCATCCTTTTGTACATCTCAATCATGTCCCCCCTCAGGTGCCTTTTTTCTAGGCTGAACAGCCCCAAATGCTGCATTCTTTCTTCATAAGGGAGGTACCCCAGCGCTATAATCATTTTCGTCACAGTCTTCTGTATCTTTTCCAGCTCCACTATGTCCTTTTTGAGATGTGGCGACCAGAACTGTATGTAATACTCAAGATGTGGCCTTACCATCGATTTGTACAATGGCATAATAATATTAGCCGTTTTAATCTCACCCCCTTTTTTATTTACCCCAAGCATGGAATTGGCCTTCTTCACCACCAACACCGAAGCTCTCTCTCCTGAGCTTTCACAGACAGCTCAGAACCCATTAGCCAATAGGTGAAGTTTTGATTTTTTGCCCTAATGTGCATCATTTTACACTTGTCTACGTTGAAACACGTCTGCCATTTTGCTGCCCATAACGTAATTATACTTACAATTAGAAAAGGTTGTTTCCAAATTGGAATTCAGTCTATTTATGACTCTACAAACAGCAGAGTGAGGATTCTAAAGGAGAAATTTTATTATGTGAAAAGGGAGAAATTAACCATTTTTCTTTTCTTGAAGGCTATTGAGGGTGAAAATCCCTGCAGAATTACTGGCATTAGCAGCCCAGTCCAGAACTGCCTGGCCACCCATGCAGCAGGCAGCCTCAGGAGGCTCAGTGGGAGAAGGGGACATTTGTCCCCTTCCCCCGTGGCAAGGACTCAGTGCAGGCAATGGGTCTACTCACCTCTGCTCCAGCTATTTAGCTGGCACAGAGGCGAGGGCCTCTGTGTCAGGCAGCATGGCCCAACATGGAGGTCGGGATGCGGTGGTGAGAGTTGCCGCTGGTCCCACCCCTGCGCTGCCCAGGAACGCCTCCTGCCCACCCAGAAAGGATGCGACGCCAGTGAGCAGTGCACTCAGCACTTGTTGGCTTGCGTTGCCACCTCCAGGTGGTGCAGGGCCAGCGTTGCCATGGCATTGGCGGTAAGGCCTTCCCACCAGCACTGGAGGCACTTTACAACACCTTTTGCGACGGCATTCGCATACCGCCTGCGTTAAGCCCAATAGATTGACCCTAAATCTGCAATCCTATATGCACTTACCTAATAATAACTCTCAGAGTGCAATCCTAAACTGGAGTTAGGCCGGCATTAACTAAGCCAGCAAAGTTTGGCCTGCACAAGGGCCACCATAAAGCGTGTTTAGACTACTCTCGGAGTCAGGGAGGATGGCTCACATGCTGGCTTCTCTGACTCAGAGAGTGGTCCAAACACCCTTTACGGTGGCCCTTGTGCTGGCCAAACTTTGCCGGCTTAGTTTATGCTGGCCTAACTCATTTTAGGATTGCGCCCTCATTCACTGGGGCTTAATTCTGAGTAGATATACATAGGACTGCACTGTAAATGACTGTTTCTGTGCAGGAAGTCACCTTATAATGAAGCTCTTTTGCTCCAGATTTTCTATTAAGACTTCACCACTATGACTGTAGTCAAGTGAACATGACTTTTCTTCACTTTTCATGACTTAATTTAAGATGGCCAGAACAATGAGTCACAAATGAAAGGATTCCTCAAAGGTGTGGCATCCATTTCAATCCTTCTAGAGTGGCAATAATCTGGAAGAAGACATTACCTTGACATGACCATTATTTGCAGATTTTGATGTCCTGGTTTTGACCTCAGCATCCCAAGAAGAAAGGCATCTGCTATTAGCAAGCTTTTAACATTTGTATACAAATGGAGACAATTTACTTGCGCATTTCTCTACTTAAGTCAATAAAAGCAAACATTAACTACACCACTAGAACCAGAATTGGTTTCACCTCTTCAAAACACAATTGAAGAGATTTCTGAATAATTTTAGGACCACAGGAGTGTGTGTGTGTAAAGCGGCCTGATCCATATCAGGACTGGGTTATTGGAAAAGGGAACCCTTGTCCCTATTACAATTCTAGTTCTGATTCCACTGATAGAAGCTTTGCTCGTCTAGATAGGCTGATAAGGAGTGCTGGGGAGGAGGTAGCAGTCGTGGTGCATGTTGGCACCAATGACATGGGGAAATGTAGCCAGGAGGTCCTGGAAGCCAAATTTAGGTTGCTAGGCAGGACGCTGAAGGCCAGGACCCCCAAGGTAGTGTTCTCAGAAGTGCTATCTGTTCCATGCGCAGGGCCAGCTAGGCAGGCAGAGCTCAGGGGTCTTAATGTGTGGATGAGACGGTAGTGTTGGGAGGAGGGGTTTAGATTTGTTAGGCACTGGGGGACGTTCTGGGACAAGCCAGGCCTGTACAAGAGGGACGGGCTTCACTTGAACCAGAATGGAACCAGGCTGCTGGCGCTTAACATTAAAAAGGTAGTAGAGCAGCTTTCAAACTGATCCCTGGGGGAAAGCCGACAGGAGCTGAGTGGCGTCCGGTTCGGAACTCCTCATCCCTACGGGAAGAGGAGGGTGGAGGAGTACCACAGAGTACTGGAGGAGTAGGAAATAGAACTTCAAACCTGAGTGTGACAGTTTGTCCAGTAGAAAGAGAGGAGGGGAAAGGGATCAAAAAAGAGTCCCTCCTTAGGGAACCCCATATATAGGTGTTCTGCAAATGCCCGAAGTCTCTGAGCAAAGATGGGGGAACTGGAATGTTTGGTGGCTAGGGAAAACATTGATATAGTAGGCATAGCGGAAACCTGGTGGAATGCAGAGAACCAGTGGGATACTGCAATCCCAGGCTATAAACTCTATAGGGGGGAAAGGGAAGGGCGTGTTGGCGGAGGGGTGGCCATCTATATCAAAGAAGGGATAGAATCCAGCAGAGTGGAAACTGAAGGTGGGCCGGACTCCACCATAGAGTCACTGTGGGTTAAACTACCAGGCCATAAGAGCGAGGTAATAGTGGGGGTGTGCTATCGTCCTCCGGATCAAAAAATTGAAGGTGAACTTGAAATGAGGAAACAAATCAGGGCGTTGACCAAGAGAGACAGGATTGTAATCATGGGGGACTTCAATTACCCTCATATCAACTGGGTCAACTGGTGCTCTGGTCAAGAAAGAGAGACCGGATTCCTTGACGTGCTGAACGACTGTGCGTTACAGCAGCTAGTCATGGAGCCCACCAGAGGTCAGGTGACTCTGGATTTAATATTGTGTGGTACTCGGGACCTAGTTAGGGATGTAAGTGTTACTGAGCCATTGGGGAACAGTGACCATGCTGTGATTGGTTTTGCCATGCATGTCCAGGAAAGAGTGCAGAGCAAATCTGACACAAGAACCCTTGACTTTTGAAGGGCGGATTTCCCTCAGATGAGGAGGCTAGTTAGGAAGAAATTGAAAGGGAAGGTAAAAAGGGTCCAGTCTCTCCAGGCTGCATGGAGACTGTTTAAAATAACAGTAGTAGAGGCCCAGTGGAAGTGTATACCGCAAAGAAAGAAGGGCTTGACAAGGTCCAGGAGGGTGCCTGCATGGCTAACGTACAAAGGTAGAGAAGCTGTAAAGAGCAAAGAAGCTTCTTTCCGTAAATGGAAGTCTTGCCCCAGTGAGGAGAATAAAAAAGAACATAAACTCTGGCAAAAGACAAGTAAGAAGGTGATACGGGAGGCCAAGAAAGCGTTTGAGGAACGCATGGCTAGCAACATAAAGGGGAATAATAAAATCTTCTTCAAATATGTTAGAAGCAGAAAACCTGCCAGAGAGGCGGTTGGCCCGCTGGATGGTGAGGGAGGGAAAGAGGAGATAAAAGGGGACTTGGAGATTGCAGAGAAATTAAATGAATTCTTTGCATCTGTCTTTACGGCAGAAGAACTTGGGCAGATACCGCAGACCGAACAGCCCTTTCTAACTAAGGAATTAAATCAGATAATCTATATATATAAAGAAGAGCCTGGGTATGTGTGTGTGTGTGTGTGTGTGTGTGTGTGTGTGTATGTATGTATGTATGTATGTATGTATGTATGTATGTATGTATGTCTCGCATAGGCTCCGTAACGCCTGGAGCGATCGGCACGAAACTCGGCATGCATACACCTTGCGGCCGGGCGACAAACACTGCGGGGGTCGGGCCTCCCTAGCGCCCCCGGGGGTGGGGGTACGCGGGGGTCCCCGCATGAAAATGGTCAAAAACGGCCGAAATTGGCGTCAAATCCACAGTTTCTGGGGTCGCCGAGATGAGCGGTGCCGCTCCCGATGCTGTGGGAGTCTGGGTTTGCCCCCCCCTTGATGTGGGCGGCCAGAAGGGGTACAAAACACAACGTCCGCCATGCCCTGCTGGAACGCCTGGACCGATTGGCGCCAGACTCGGCATGCGGAAGCCTAGTGGCCTGGCCACAAACACTGCAGGGGGCGGGGCCCCCTAGCGCCCCCGGGGGTGGGGGTACACGGGGGTCCCCAGGTGAAAATGGTCAAAAATGGCCGAAATCGGCGTCGAATCCAGTTTCCGGGGTTGCCGGGACGAGCGGCGATGCTCCCAACACCGTTGGAGTCCGGTTCACACCCCCCCCCTCAGCATGGGATGTGAGAAGGGGTGCAAGACACAACATCTGCCATGCCCTGCTGGAACGCCTGGAGCGACGCGCACCAAACTCGGCATGCACGTGCCTTGTGGCCTGACGACAGACACTCCGGGGGTCAGGCCACCTAGCGCCCCCGGGGGTGGGGGTGCATAGGGGGCCTGAAGTGAAGACAGCCGAAAACGGGCGAAATTGGCATCGAGTCCATAGTTTCCGGAGTCGCCAAGGCGACCGGTGACGCTCCCGACGCAGTTGGAGTCCGGGTTCGGCCCCTGTCGGCGTGGGGGGGGGCAAGAAGGGGTGCAAAATGCATAAACTGTGGAAGATCATTTTGTTACCCGGGCAATGCCGGGTAACTAAAAGCTAGTGATTAATAAAGAAGATGTTTTAGATCAAATTGATAAACTACATATAAATAAGTCACCAGGCCCAGATGGTATACACCCAAGAGTTATTAAGGAACTAAAGAACGAAGTTGCTGACCTCTTAACTAAAGTATGCAACTTGTCCCTTCAAACAGCCACAGTGCCAGAGGATTGGAGGATAGCCAATGTCACGCCAATCTTTAAGAAAGGGAGAAGGGGGGACCCCGGAAACTCCAGGCCGGTCAGCCTAACGTCTGTTCCGGGTAAGATGGTGGAAAGCCTCATCAAAGATAAAATCCTAAAACACATAGAGGAACAAGTACTGCTGAAGGAAAGTCAGCATGGCTTCTGTAAGGGTAAGTCTTGCCTCACGAACGTTTTGGAATTCTTTGAAAAGGTCAACAGGCACGTGGATGTGGAGAACCTGTGGATATCATATACCTGGATTTTCAGAAGGCATTTGACATGGTCCCCTACCAAAGGCTGCTGAAGAAATTTCACAGTCAGGGAATAAGAGGGCAGGTCCTCTTATGGATTCAGAATTGGTTGAGGGCCAGGAAACAGAGAGTGGGGGGTCAATGGGCAATTTTCACAATGGAGAGAGGTGAAAAGCGGAGTGCCCCAGGGATCTGTCTTGGGCCCGTGCTTTTCGACTTGTTCATAAATGACCTAGAGGCAGGGATAAGCACCGAGGTGGCCAAGTTTGCGGATGACACAAAACTTTTCCAGGTGGTGAAGACCAGAGGGGATTGTGAAGAGCTCCAGAAGGATCTCTCCAAGTTGGGGGAATGGGCAGCCAAATGGCAGATGCATTTCAACGTAGACAAGTGTAAAGTGATGCACATTGGGGCAAAAAACCAAAACTTCACCTATAGGCTTATGGGTTCTGAGCTGTCTGTGACAGCTCAGGAGAGAGATCTTGGGGTGCTGGTGGACAACTCAATGAAGGTATTGACCCAGGGTGCGGCAGCAATTAAGAAGGCTAATTCCATGCTTGGGTTAATTAAAAAAGGGGTTGAGAATAAAACAGCCAATATTATCATGCCATTGTACAAATCGATGGTAAGGCCACACCTGGAATATTGTGTCCAGTTCTGGTCGCCGCACCTCAAAAAAGACATAGTGGAGCTGGAAAAGGTGCAGAAGAGAGCGACAAAAATTATTACGGGGCTGGGGCACTTCCTTTATGAAGAAAGACTGCAGCATTTGGGGCTCTTCAGCCTAGAAAAAAGGCGCCTGAGGGGGGGATATGATTGAGACATACAAAATTATGCACGGAAGGGATAGAGTCGATAAAGGGATGTTCTTTTCCCTCTCTCAAAATACCAGAACCAGGGGGCATCCGCTAAAACTGAGGGTTGGGAGAGTTAAAACAGATAAAAGGAAGTACTTTTTTATCCAGCGGGTAGTTAATCTGTGGAACTTTGCCACAGGAGGTGGTGATGGCATCTGGTCTTGATGCCTTTAAGAGGGGTTTGGACGGATTTCTGAAAGAAAAGTCCATCATGGGCTATAAGCAATGATAGATTGTGTAACCTCCTTACATTAGTAGTAGGCTACTTCAGAGTATCGGGTGCAAGGGAGTGGCAACAGGATGCAAGCATCTTGTTGTCTCATGCCTCCCAGGCTGGGGCACCTGGTGGTCCACTGTGAGATACAGGAAGCTGAACTAGATGGGCCTTTGGCCTGATCCAGCAGGGCTCTTCTTATGTTCTTATGTTCTTCCAGGACCAAAAGCACCTTTGGGATTCGTGGCAATCTGATTCAAGGCAGGGACAAAAACCCCCACCACAAACTCAATCTAGATTGCCTTTCCTTATTTCTACTGCGTACAGAAAAAAATATCAGATCTAAGCAGATTATGACCTCATTGTGTAGGTTGGCCTCCTAGAGTGACAGGCAAGTCATGATAAGAGAATTATGCACAAAATTTGGTTAATGGAAAGGAAAACCAGTGAAGCACAAATTAGATAGATTGCCATCCTAATAGTCTCAGAATGCCGTAAGTCTTCCTGTTTTGGAAATAAGTCCCACAGAGCTGAATGGGTTTTGGTCCAGGTAATTATACAGTTTAGGGTTATTTCCCATTCAACTCAGGACACAATCCTAATCAACTTTCCAGCACTGACATAGCTGGAGCCTGTTCTGCATTCTTCAGTGGAGTAGTTTTCACGGAGGCCTCCTCAAAGTAGGGAATGTTTGTTCCCTTACCATAGAGCTGCATTGCTTAAGACTGCAATTTTAACCAATCCTAAAATTGGTTAAGATTGCACCCACAATGAGATTACTTCTGAGACTATTAAGAATGCCTCTCTATCTTAATTCAAACTTCATAGGGTGCCCTGGGTACATATCAAGTTATATATGTTTATCACAAAAAGCAATTTGTTAATTTTCAGTTTTTGCCATGCTGCTGGATTAACTCAGATTCCAAGTGATTAAATACCAATACACTCAAAAACGTATTAGAAAAGAAATTAGTGGTATTCAAAGACGTTTTTGCATTCGTGATTTCTCAAGAAGAGTTTTCTACTAGTATCGCGCTAGATCCAATTTAGTTCAAAGTACAAAGCCAATTCTATTATTTAACTGGGTGTGGCAAACTGAAAAGTCTCGCAAACTGTACTTTGAATCCAAACCAGGCTGATTTCAGTGCTGGGATGTTCACAGGAAAGGTAGTTAAAAAAAAAATCTAAACTCCACCCTTTTCTCAAATACTAGGCTACAGCACTGCCTTTGAATTATGAGAAGTTGCCTTCAAATTATTGATACAGTATGTAGACTGGGTGTAGTCTTGAGAATGCTACAGGTTGGTTCTTGCAACCCTTTGAATAATTAGCTTGGCAATTACAGCTCTTTGATTCTAATTAGATAATTCATCTTTTACTGAATAGTAGTGCACTGGAACTGGTTTTCACAAAGTACCTGGAGTTAGAGATTGCCTCACCTGAGAGCAACATTTGCCACATTTTCCTCGCAAGGCCCTTGTATCTTTTTTAATGGGTGCCTGGGGGAACCAGACAAGAAATGATGGTAAGGCGATTTTGCTTGTTCATAAAGTCCATTAGTAAGGATCACGGAGGCTTTATTTACTTATTTCAATAGTCTGTGCCTGACTTTCTAAAATGAATTCTGGGCAAAGAATAACAATGTCAAAGAATAGTCAAAACAGAATTGTTTAATACAGTGAATAATTAATCTGTGGAACTCCTTGCCACAGGAGGTGGTGATGGCATTCGGCCTAGATGCCTTTAAAAGGGGACTGGACAGATTCCTGGAGGTAAAGTCCATTGTGGGCTACAGGCCAGGATGGGTTGGGCAACCTCCTTAGGTTAATAGTAGGCTACTTCAGTATGGCAGATGCAGGAGAGTGGCAATGAGATGCAAGTCCCTGCTAACTGGGCAAGAGACATATTTTCAAGTGGTGTTACTCTTATATTTAGCAGGGAGAGTAATTGTCCCTATTCACTCCTGCACAGTGTCTCTTCTAGTGGCTGTTGCTAGTGGTGTTTTTTTGTTTTTGTTTTGTTTTGTTTTAAGGATTGTGAGCCCTTTGGGACAGGGAGCCATTTAACTTTGTTATTATTATTTGCCTGTAAACCACTTTGTGAACTTCATGCTGAAAGGCGGTATATAAATACTGATTGATTGATTGTGTGCTCCCCGAGGCATCTGATGGGCCACTGTGAGATACAGGAAGTTGGTCTAGATAGGCCTTTGGCCTGATCCAGCAGGGGTCTTCTTATGTAATAGCTAGTCAAACAAAAAGCAAAACAAAAAGCTCTAAAGCTTAAAAGCACAAAATCAGCCCAGAAACCAGCAGCCAAGTTCATTCATAAAACAATGTCTTCAAAGGTCTGCTGAAAAAGGCTTTGGCTGCTCACCAAAAGGCAAACAGGAACCAGGAAAATGTCTTTTGACAGGGTATTTGCTTTCTTGGTGTCACCACAGAATAGGCCCTGTTCTGTTCTTCAAATGCACTGTTCTTCAAATGGTGGGAAGCAGGGACACAAAGCAGGCCTGATTCAGTAGATGATCTCAGGCAGATGCGTTTGGGTGAAGGTGTGGGCCGTGTACTATTAATTTGCCAAATCAATCAATGCAGCAAAGCTCCCCTTGCCTCCTCCATCCTGCCTGCCTATATGGCAATTAGCCTTTGGAATTTATATTGAAAGTCTGCTGTACACTTGTGGACATAGACTAACAATATGAGCCATGCACTGCACAGCCTGCTCTGTCGTCCCAATTCTTAACCACACCTCTGACATTCCACAGAGGTTGCTGTTAAAAGTATTGAGGGCTTCTTATGTGCGTTTATCTCTTTTTAGCCAATACGGAAAAGGAGAATTTTATTGTCGCTTCAATAAAAGAGAACCAAACTCCAATATCTTCTCAGCCATGAACATGTTTGCTTAGGCTGCAGTCCTATGTGCCTTTACTTTGAAGTCAAGTCTACTGAAATCTGTGAAACGTATTTCTCAGTAAACAGTCATGGGTTGCACAGAAACGAGTTGGGCACCCACGGTCTCAGCCTCAGCCCTCCAACTGCAATATTATTATTTATTATTATTATTTATTAGATTTATATCCCACCTTTTTGCCCGAAGGCACCCAAGGCGGCATTACACATAAAATATAGAAATTTAACATTAAAAAACAATATTAAAACAATACAATAAAACAAAATAAAAACAAAGCATTAAAATTTAAAAACAAGAAGCCCTGAGGATCATACAGTATAAAATATAACAATATGGGAATAGTAACAACGATCTACTGTATAGAGGTGTGGTAAGGATCCTGAGAAAGTGTCTGTGAAACACACTGCACATCCTAAAGCACCATGTGAAAGTAAAGAAATATTTATTTTTAAACACAAGCATCCTCCCAGATCTGTTCCATCTGCCATCATGGATGCCAAAAACTGCAGAGAGAAGCGAATCCTACAAAAAGCAGTTTACAAATTCCACCTAGTGCACCAATGACTGTCTCTGATTGCAGCCCTCCTGTTGCTGTCTCCTGTGTCTTGCTGTCTCTGTTGTCTGCAAATGCTAACAGGAAACAGGAAGAGCTAACAGGAAGCGGGTTGGGGCACTGAAAACAACGTGACCCTTAGTGTCACCTTCTAGCTATCCAACTCACTTCCTGTTAGCGTTCGCAGACAGCACAGAGACAGTGGGATCTTTCAAATGAGAGCTCGAATATCAGACTTACATGCATGCAAAAACTTTTTGTTTTTAAATAGGATCATTCTAGATGTTACAGTATTCAGAATTCTTATAGCTAAGCAGCACAAGCATGCACAACTACCTGGCCAGGGCTGTTGGTAGTTCAGGTGTTGGAGAGAAAGCGGGAGAATGACAGCTGCAATTTGCAGCTGTATGATGTGTCCTGTTGGATCTTCTCCAATATGTTTGCCACATATATTGTCTTTTCATAATAACCCTGGAGCTGTTGATTTCTAATTCTGCCTAGAAGCAGCATAAGGAGGGAATGACGGCATCGGCATCCAGACTTCTGGGAAGTCCCATTTGGGTTGGATGGACAATGGTACTTTGCTTATCCCCCTTCACTCAGTGTGATGTGATATGACATCCCTGGGCAGAGTCAAAGACCCCAAAATGTATTTTATTAGCCTGTTCAAACAAGGCTGTTCAAACATTGCTTTTCAGGTCATGCCAGATATGGTAAAAGTTCAGTACAAAGTCTTCTGCAAAACCGTGGTTCCCTCCTACAGTTTCATTTCCCACAGTTACCATATCTCTTTATAGCCGTACCCTATGAAGCTAAATACAATGTGGAGCAAAAATACACTCGTCTGCTCATTCAAACAGCAGCAGGATTAGAACATGGCACACATAATAGCCATTTTACATGGTTAGCAGAAGTGAGCATATTTTTCAGTGGTGACAGGGTCAGTCAGGTTGAGCACAAGCTGAGTGCGCACATCCACCAGAAGACCCATCTCTGAATCCCCAAAACTGGAGTGGTGGTATAAATTGCTGATGCTCAGCACTCCTGACTACAAATGGAAGCACCCCCAGGATTCCTGCATCATTAAGGACTCTCTGTGGGATGCTTTCATAGGCTGGTGTGCAGAGCAGGCAACCAGTGCCCATCACCCTATGTATAAAAAATCTACATCATTCAGGGCGTAATCCCGAACTGGAGTTAGGCCGGCATAAGATAAGCCAGCAAAGTTTGGTCAGCACAAGGGACACCTTAAAGTTTGTTTGGTCCACTCTCGGACTCAGAGAGGGCAGCACATAGTCATCAGCTATCCTCCCTGACTCCGAGAGTAGTCCGAACACGCTTTACAGTGGCCCTTGTGCTGGCCAAACTTCGCTGTCTTAGTTTACGCCGGCCTAACTCCAGTTTAGGATTGCGCTCTCAATGTATAGAAGATCTATTGAACTTGTTGACTTTTGAATAAATGGCTTATCAATGACAATCACAATTGGATGTATTTGATCATATATGGAAGCCATTTATTGAAACAACAGTTGGCAATCAAAGGGTGGCCATCCCATTATCTAGATAGGCCAGCGAGTGAATCCAGGGGGCGGGATTAGCTGTGACGTAAATATACCCACAACAATGCTGATTCCAATGATTTCCAATGGGTTTTCGCATGATGTTTCGGGCTGAATCGTTTACTCCTGAAGCAAAAACTTACCAAAATAACAACGTGTGATCGTGGAGAAACATCAGTGGTAACCTAATTATGAGTTAATATGCAATTCCAAGGTTTAATTCCGCAGAATTATATTACTGAACATACCAGCGGCTGTGAAGGGGACTGAGGGAAGGAAGGGGGCGTGGCCCAATCACAAGGCGCTCGCTGATTGGACGCTGGGAGGAGGGAGGAGGGATGGGAAAGGGGAAAAAAGGGGCGGGGTTATACCCGGAAGCTTCAAGTATGTGACGTCATGCCCTCTCTATGTATAATAACTCTATGTTGGCAATATGCTGTGTAACCAACCAACCAACCAACCAACCAACCAACCAACCAACCAACAGTATTTATATACCGCTTTTCAACACAAAGTTCATAAAGCAGTTTACAGGCAAATAATAATAATAAAGTTAAATGGCTCGCTGTCCCAAAAGGGCTCACTATCTACAAAAGTGTAGAACACCAGCAGCAGCAGCCACTAGAAAAGACATGTGAAAATCCCAGAAGTTATCTCAAGTGTAAATTAACATTACAGAGTTTGGGCTTGCTCAACCCAAAGATTTCTATTCTTTTAAACTGGGGAGTAAAAAAAAAACAGATGGAAAAGACTCAAAGAGACTTTTATGTTGAAAGCTGCTAGCTGGTGATTATGTGCCTTAAATGTGGATGCATTGCAGCCCTTGAATAGAGACAAAGAGGAGGGTGGCACCTTGAATGGACTCACTAAGCTCCCTTTCTCTTAGCTAAGCAGGAGAAAAATTCAGGTCCCTTTGTGCTGCGTAAAGAGCAGGAGACAGGGGAAAATAGAGGTGATGCTCAAAAGGAATGAGGGTATGGATTTTGTTAAAGTTAATCCTGGTGAAAGAAATGGGAGATGACCTCAGGCAGGCAGTGCTGGTGGGGCAGGGCTGCAGGCCCTGCTTGCGAGATGGATGGTTGTAATCACAGTACTGACCAAACAGCAAATGGGCTATTTGGGGGGCTGCTATTATTTATTTTCATATTCTTGGCAGGGCTGGCTTTACTATAAGGTAACATGAAGCTGGAGTTTCTGGGATCAGGAAGGGACACCGTTTTTCTTTCTCCAAGTCTGTGGGCGATTTAATTGCAAAATGAGCAGTGAGGCCTCTCGTTGGGACCAAGTGTAATTTATCTGGGGCTGGTACAAGCCTGTAACATGGGTCCTTTATGGCCCGTGTCCCTCACTAGGAAAGGCCTTGTCTGTAATGGAAAAATGGTAGGAATTTTTTTTTCCTGTCATCCAAATTGGCCATAGATGCAGTGGTGGGATTCAAATGAATTAACAACCGGTTCTATGACGTCATAGCCAGAGCCAAAAAAAACCCGAAGCCAGCCAAGGTAAGCGAGTGGGCGGGGCCCGGCCATTTAACAACCAGTTCTATAGAACCAGGGCGAACCCCCTGAATCCTACCACTGCATAGATGGCAGTTTTTTCATCGACCCCAGACTGGCGAGGGATGGACGGTGTGTTCAGTAGGTTTCTGCTAGGGTAAATAGGCAACTTCAGAATGCCAAGTGCAAGGGGATGGCAACAGGATACAGGCATCTTTTTTTGTCTTGTGTGCTCCCTGAGGCATCTGGTGGGCCACTGAGACACAGGAAGCTGGAACAGGTGGGCCCTTGGCCTGATCCGGTGGGGCTCTTCTTATTCATTGGCATTCTTTTGTGCCTCCTGTTTACGCTCCTTACATTTCTAGCTACCTGATTTGCATTTATAGCCAAACAGGGCATCTAGCTGGTTATACACAAATGATATGTGCCCTTGATATTCATTGAGATCTGATGCCACTTTTATGAACTCTGGAAACCACCAGTCTTCACTCAAATGATTCATCTATATTCAGGGGTCTATAAAACCTGTCTGTAGCACTGGATTCCATTGTCCTTGAAATCTCGATGTGCTGATCATTACTGTGGTTGTCCTGAGGACCTATTCTTGGATGTTTTCAAGCAGAGGCTGGCCACCCATCTATCAGCAGCATTGAGCAGGGGTTTAGATTAGAACACCTCCAAGGTCCCTTCCAACCTGCATTCCATGATTCTACTTCCCTTAGACCGCATACTTTGCAATCACATTATGAAATCACTTTCTAATGGAAGAACAACACATGAATAATTGATTTGGAAGTATGGACCAGAACTATTCATATCTACTCCTCTATTATATGAAAAAGTAGGACTGGTGTGTATATTAATCTGTGGTTGACTTGACATCACATGGCTATTCAAATCAACCACCACAAACCAACACCATAGCTATGGCTTTTCATGTCATTTCATTATTTTTCAATGAGCACTGCTACATAGTCAGGCATTCCAGCAGTGGCATGGATGTTGTTTTTCATGGGTTCATCGCATCTGGTGGCACCAGTTTGCACAAGCAGCATCTCCACATTCAGGAAAGACAGTGGTGCGTTTAATGGTGGTCTCCACATGTTCCTAAGGGACTTACATGAAACCACTATCAGTGTGAACCAGCCTCACCACTCGAGCAGTCAACTGTTGGGAAATCAGTTGATAATGTAATGATGATACTGTACTTACCATTGTAATGCTTTCCTGAGTGTGCAGAGCACTTCTCAAGTATCACCTTGACATAATCCTTCCAACAATGACCCTGTAAAATAAGGAAGCCTGATTTAATTGTCCTCCTGTCGCAGTTGTGGCTGAGCAGGATGGGCTTGCCAAAGCACATCTAGTGGGATCAGAGCAGAGGCAAGCTTAAAATCTGGGAAGCCCTGATTTACAGCACAGGCCCTTCACCACTACTTGACACCCGCTCTCCAGTACTATTTCTTCTGCGCTTTAAGAAATAAGGAGGTATACAAACATAAACTTAATAATTGCAACACCTTACCCACAAGCTAGTCATTTCAGTAAATAAAAGCATAAGGAAGGAGGAGGTAAGGTAAGGTTAGGAAAGGAAAAGAATTCAAAAGTTGATTGGCAGTAATATTTGAGCAAACCCACTGTGACCCTATTTGCTGAGATTCTCACGCATGCTAGAGGATTACTGTGTTGTTATCTGATGCAAACATGTTTTTGCCTGCATATCGCCCACCCATAAGGCATGAGACAAGATTGGGATTAAAACTGGGCCACATTTATTGGAATCTATGCCAATCAACAGGCTACATAAACCCTAAGGCAGTGGTCTTCAAAGTCCTACTTGGACTTTGAAGATACTGTAAATGCCGGTGGGGTGGGGGGGAGGACCCGGTAGTGCCGCAGTGATTGCTGTGCTGCAGGCATTTAGAGATATGTGCCTTATCTCTAAGATGGCAGAAGATTTAGCCGAGAGGGTTAATGCCTCCGTTTGCCCGAAGATAACAGCTGAAGATCTGAAGGTCGTGAGCTCGAGACTACTGGAAGTCTCTGTGAGCGGCAGACCTTGCAAACTGCGGCTGATTAAAAACTGAGTTCCAGCTGCCTCGTGGGAGGAGAAGTGTGCTGAAGTCAGCTGCGTCTCTGGTGGGAGCAGGGAAGCCTCTTATCAGCCAGCAGAAGACAGACGGATGGCTAAGAAAGAAGGCTAAATTCAGAAAGAAAGATCTGTATGAGTGTTCTTGAAAGATAGAATGTTTCTGTATAATTGTAAAAACCTTTGGGTTTATGAATAAAAGTCTGCCTATGTAAACTGCCTTGTGTTACAGTCATTAGAGAAATCTAGTGATCTTAAGAAAGGCGGTATATAAATACATGTATTATTATTATTATTATTATTATTATTATTATTATTATTATTATTATTATTATTATTATTA
>JAJKFI010000015.1:9278949-9309141 GCA_029204185.1 Lerista edwardsae | reverse complement strand
TATTATTATTATTATTATTATTATTATTATTATTATTATTATTATTACCGGGGGGGGGTCAAAGGGATGTCCAGAAGGGTTGGGGAGACCTGCTGCCACCTCCATGGGCCTCCCCAATGATTAAAATAGCCAGATTGGAGCTTACTTCCTCTTTTAATATGAGGATTTATATTAAATATGATTAAGATTTTGATTAAGATTTGCATATTTTCTCTTCTATTTGCAGTTAAAGAGTTGCTAAGTGAGGAAAAAGTGCTTATTTCTGGTCATGACCTGCTTAATTATATCACTTCCTGCTCAGTGACATCACTTCCTGCCCTCAGCGGGTATTATAAATGCTATTCAGCCTATGTACAAAATGAGTTTGACATCCCTGAACTCATCATTGTAAGGTAAGATTGTTACTATATCCCGAAGCATAGCATTGCATAGAACTTTGAGCAGTGAGCAGATTTGCTTAAATTGGGAGCTGAGCAGGTTTGCCTTTATGGTCACCGAGCCACTGGCCAACATGCAGTTACATTGCTTAAATCTTCATCTGTAGGAGTGAAGCCAGTCTCAGTGTAGGTGAGATTGCAGTTTATCAGTATGTTTTGTTGACCCAGTTTTACTGCAATTATGCTGTGATCCATAATCCAGTTAAGGGAGAACTTTTGAACCAGCCAGTGTATTCCCATTTGCATTGACTTAAATAGCAGCTAGTATATTGATAAGCAACTAGATTGGCTAGGAAAGGAGGTCAGATTCATTACCAGTGTTGCAGCTGTGGCCCAAGTAAAGGGAAGGTTAACTTTTTCAGCTGGGTGGACACGACTGTTTCACTAGGACTGGGAAAGTATCTGCTGGAGACTTGGGACAGCCACTGTAGAGCGTACTGAGCTTTAAGGAGCTTCACATGTACAGGTGAGGCTCTATCCACAGATTTGGCACCTGAGGATTTGACTACAGGTGAGTGCCATATCTGTGCTGGAAGACTCTATCTGACCTCCCAGATGTGACCAGAAATGCCTTCGGGCCTGACACCATCTCTTCCACACTCTTCTGGAGTGTGTTTGAAAACATTGCTATTTATTTATTTTATCTATTTTTTTAAAAAATTGTATCCCGCCTTTCTCCCACAAGGGCGCTCATGGCAGTTTATAGCATAAAATTCAATTAAAACAATATTAAAAACATTAAGGATAAAAGCTAATATTAAGGGTGCAACCCTGATCAACTTTCCAGCACTGACATACCTGTACCAATGGGGCATGTGCCGCATCCTGTCGTTGGGGGAGGGGCAGTCACGGAGGCTTCCTCAAGGGAAGGGAATGTTTGTTCCAAGGAGGTTTAATAACAAGGAGGCGGCATGACGTCATTTTCTTGAAGCCACATCGGAGCACCTGCGGCCATATTTGTTCACTTAGTCAGATCATTGCCGCCAAGGAGGATTGCCGCGAATTCACGAATGAAAATCTCCCTGCACGTGTGTAAAAGTTAATATCAACCTCTTTCATCATGCCTGCGTGTTCTGCATACGGGTGTGCGAATCGCTGTCAGAAAAATGGGATTTAATTTCCACTGAAAGATTCATGTATTCACATTACATCGGTTCAATAAAACTACAATTCACTGAAATAGTGCATTATTTTTGAAGCTGGGAAATTTCTTGTTGTTCCTAGCAATCTTGTTCACCATTTTCTGACACCCACTGTTAATGGTCTAGAAGGTAAAAAAAAAATTTCCCCCTCCTTTTTTCCCCCTTCCCGTTTACACGTTTTTTCCCCACCTTCCATTTTCTACTGTAATATTTTCGAAATTCTGAACATTAACAGAATTTGTTTTGGGGCGGGAAGTGTAGAAGTTTTAAAAAAATACTCTTAATAGTCTAGAAGTAAAAAAGAATTACTCTCATATTGACAACTACTTATGTTATGAAGAGATTTTAATGTAATTTTCTTATATATTTATCTAATTTTTGCCCACCCTCCCCTTTTTTTTCTTTCCTTCCCGTTCACACTTTATTTTTCCGCCTTTCGTTTTCTACTGTAATATTTATGAAATTCTGAACATTCACAGAATTTTTTTTTTTATGGGGCATGACCGTTTTATTTTTGCTTTTGTAGATTTCAATAAAGTCTGTCAAAATAGTGCAATCTGAGTTCAAATAGACAGCAAGTAGCATTTCGTCAGGTATGTTCAGTAATATTATTATGAGGAATTTAACCTTGTAATTGCATATAAATCATAATAAGGTTACCAATAATGTGTCTACATTATCACATGTTTTTATTTTCGTAAGTATTTATTTAAGGAATAAACTATTCAGTCCTAAACAGTACGAGCAAAGCAATCTGAAATGCTTGGAATGTTTTGAGTAACCTAACATGGCGGCTAAGCCCGCCAACTGGCTTCACCTCAGGAGCATTAGTGCTTAAGGGATGCCACCTCCTTGTTATTAAACCTCCTTGGTTTGTTCCCTTACTTGGAGCTGCATTTCCCTTACCCCAGTGCTGAAAAATTGGTTAGGATTGCACCTTAAAACAGGAACAAACCCAAGTTCCACACAGATAAATGAAATTCCAATGTCACTTAAAAGCCTTCCTGAATAGAAAGGTCATGAGACCCTGCCAAAAGGTCTGTAGAGAGGGAACTGTTCTTAATTCCAGGGGAATTCCATAAATGAGGAGCCACCACTGAGAAGGCACTATTCTACTCAGAAGTGAGCTCATTGTGTTCAGTAAGAACAATCCTATGCATGCCTACTCCAGGGTAAGTCCTATTGTGTTCAATGGGGCTTACTTTCAGGAAAGTGTGGATTGAATTGCAATCTTAAACTATAATCCTTACCAGAAATATACTTACCGGAAACAAACATCTCTACCAACTGACTATAATGGGGACTTCTGAGAAGACATACACAGGATTGTACTGTCAAGTGGATCAAAAGCTTCAATTTTTAAAAACTTTTTTTGGCAAGATCTCAAGAGCTGGAAATTGCGCATGATTATATGTCAGTACTGTGTTCAGATGGGGAAAATTAAAGACTAGCATAAGTAGCTGCTTCTTCTGGATTTTAGTAGATTGCCTAGAGGAGTTGGCAGTTTTGAGATTTGGATTGCTAGTGATGAAAAGGTAAAGAATTATTGCAGTGGTGGCTTTAAGACAAAGACTGAAAGCTCAGTTTCTGAATGTGAAATGCTGGAAAGCTGGGTAGACAATGAATGGGGGGCACTTGAGCTGAGTTTCTAGAGCTTGCACTGTCCTTAGAAGTGCTTCCTTTAGTCCTGATCTTCAATGGGGGTAGAAACTATCTGGCACTGATGGAAAGATTCCATGATAAATAAAGCTAGACAAGGAAGGTAATACAACAAAGGTACATCTTGCCTCTCAATCAATAAAGATGACTGAAGGCCCAATTCTGTCCTGGGCCTATGGCAGTGGAAGGCCCGGTTACAGCTGCATGAAACCTGGAAGTGATAGAAGATATTCTTTTTCCTGATAAATCGCAAACCACTTCTATGATGCATAGACCTTAGGTTGGGAACCATGGTTTAGGAGGGACGGCTTCCAGGTTAAAGGATGTGACTCCTTAAAGGGCTTGAATCGCAACACCTCTTATTATTAGAAATTAAGCATTTAAAATTAACAACCACCCTCTTGAAGAAGGGTGTCTGTAATGCAGTGGTGAACCATATCCTATTACATGTTTCTTAAGAACATAAGAGCCCTGCTGGATGAGCCCAAAGGCCCATCTAGTCCAGCTTCCAGTATATCACAGTGGCTCACCAGATGCCTCAGGGAGCACACAAGACAACAAAATGCCTGCATCCTGTTGCTACTCCCTTGCACCTGGCATTCTGAAGTAGTCTACTACTAATGTAAGGAGGTTGCACAACCTATCATGGCCTATAGCCCACAATGGACTTTCATAAGAACATAAGAAGAGCCCTGCTGGATCAGGCCAAAGGCCCATCTAGACCAGCTTCCTGTATCTCACAGCGGTGCCCCTGGTGCCCCAGGGAGGCATGAGATAACAAGATGTTTGAATCCTGTTGCCACTCCCTTGCACCCGGTACTCTGAAGTAGCCCACCACCAATGTAAGGAGGTCGCACAATCCATCATTGCCTATAGCCCACGATGGACCTTTCCTCCAGAAATCCATCCAATCACCTCTTAAAGGCATCTAGACCAGATGCCATAACCACCTCCTGTGGCAAAGAGTTCCACAGATTAACTACCCGCTGGATAAAAAAGTACTTCCTTTTATCTATTTTAACTCTCCCAACCCTCAGTTTTAGTGGATGCCCCCTGGTTCTGGTGTTTTGAGAGAGGGAAAAGAACATCCCTTTATCGACTCTACCCCTTCCGTGCATAATTTTGTATCTCAATCATGTCCCCCCTCAGGCACCTTTTTTCTAGGCTGAAGAGCCCCAAAACCTGCAGTCTTTCTTCATAAGGGAAGTGCCCCAGCCCCGTAATAATTTTCGTCTCTCTCTTCTGCACCTTTTCCAACTCCACTATGTCCTTTTTGAGGTGCGGCGACCAGAACTGTACACAATATTCCAGGTGTGGCCTTACCTTTGTACAATGGCATGATAATATTGGCTGTTTTATTCTCAACCCCCTTTTTAATTACCCCAAGCATGGAATTGGCCTTCTTAATTGCTGCCACACACTGGGTCAATACCTTCATTGAATTGTCCACCAGCACCCCACGATCTCTCTCTTGAGCTGTCAGACAGCTCAGAACCCATAAGCCTATAGATGAAGTTTTGGTTTTTTGCCCCAATGTGCAGCACTTTACATTTGTCTACATTGAAACGCATCTGCCATTTTGCTGCCCATTCCCCCCAACTTGGAGAGATCAGTCTGGAGCTCTTCACAATCCCCTCTGGTCTTCACCACCCGGAAAAGTTTTGTGTCATCCGCAAACTTGGCCACCTCGCTGCTTATCCCTGTCTCCAGGTCATTTATGAACAAGTTGAAAAGTACCAGCCCCAAAACAGATCCCTGGGGCACTCCAGTTTTCACCTCTCTCCATTGTGAAAATTGCCCATTGATCCCCACTCTCTGTTTCCTGGCCCTCAACCAATTCTGAATCCATAAGAGGACCTGCCCTCCTATTCCCTGACTGTGAAGTTTCTTCAGCAGCCTTTGGTGGGGGACTGTGTCAAACGCCTTCTGAAAATCCAGGTATATGATATCCGTAGGTTCACCCACATCCACGTGCCTGTTGACCTTTTCAAAGAATTCCAAAAGGTTCGTGAGGCAAGACTTACCCTTACAGAAGCCATGCTGACTTTCCTTCAGCAATACTTGTTCCTCTACATGTTTTAGGATTTTATCTTTGATGAGGCTTTCCACCAATGTACCCAGAACAGAGGTTAGGCTGACCGGCCTGTAGTTTCCAGGGTCCCCCCTTCTCCCTTTCTTAAAGATTGGCATGACATTGGCTACCCTCCAATCCTCTGGCACTGTGGCTGTTTGAAGGGACAAGTTGCATACTCTAGTTAAGAGGTCAGCAACTTCATTCTTTAATACTTTAATAACCCTTGGGTGTATACCATCTGGGCCTGGTGACTTATTTATATGTAGTTTATCAATTTGATCTAAAACATCTTCTTTATTAACCATTATCTGATGTAATTCCTTAGTTAGGAAGGGCTGTTCGGGCTGCGGTATCTGCCCAAATTCTTCTGCCCAAGTTCTTTCTTTCCATAAATCTGTCCAATCCCCCTTAAAGACACCTAGGCCAGATTCCATCACCACCTCCTGTGGCAAGGAGTTCCACAGATTAATTATCCAATGGGTCAAAAAGTATTTCCTTTAATCCGTTCTAACTCTCTTAACACTGAATTTTAATGGATGTCCCTTGGTTCTGGTACTGTGAGGGAGGGAAAAGAACATCCCTCTATCGACTCTATCCATCTTCTTTGCTAGCGACTGACCATTTCTTATTTCTGATAAACTTGTAAAGTGTTTTCCAATGAGAAGGAACCTGAATAGGGTATCATTTGTTGCATCTTTTTGTGACTATGTTTTGTGACCATATGTTCCTAAAAAAACAAAAAAACAAACAAAAAAAACCAATATCTTTGATTTTGTGACACAACACTAATATGAATCATTAAAGAGAGAGAGAGAGAGAGAGAGAGAGAGAGAGAGAGAGAGAGAGAGAGAGAGAAGAAAATGCCATTATGTGACCCTGTCATTGGTTACCATGTTGGCAGACTTCTCTGATTCAGCGTGCTATTTAACTAACAGATGTATTTCAGCATTCTTTTCTGAACACTTCTATTACAATGTAAATTGCTGAGCATACAGATCAAAGGGCAAACTACTAATCAAGGTGTGAAATTCAGCACACAGGTACTGTTGAATTTAATAACTGGTCTGCATGTGCCATTGACTGGTTTTGAGCAGAGTTCCTATTGCGCGGCGTGAAGACAAGATGGAAAACTGCCCAGCAAGACTTACAACTTTTCTACATTACTCTGGAAGGTGTATTTGCTTTATTTACAAGGATGTGCTTTTTTTTTGAGCCCACATTTCCCTTGAAGGCTCAGTGCTTGTAACAACGTTAAAAAAGAACCTTCCGCTCACATTCCAGGAGAGCTTAAAAAAATGATACTGAGTCTACACTACCATAAAAACTCACACATTCATTGTGGCATGTGCTTTAATAAGCTGGATGTTCCTTCTTTGACGCCGTCTGTCTCCCAGTTAGTATTTATCAGGCCCATAGAGGCCAACTTGCAGCTGGTCACTTGCTGTTCCTCCAGATATACCTTCACACATCTTGTTGAACACAGAGCTAGCCCTTGCTTCATTTCCTTAAGGCAGCCAGGGAGGCTCACCTGTGGTGGCAGGCCTGATGCGATCTGACTATGACTCACCTGAGCAGGTGGCATGGCTCAGGGAGGGAGTGGCTCAGGACATGGCCATCCAGAAAGGGCATTGCTTATTATATCTGTCCAAACAAAACACGCAGAACTGGTCTCCTTTAAAAGGTACTGCAGGTGGCTGTTGAACTGTAAGAACAGGAGAAAACTAGATAATGAAGTGCTTTTCTTGGGGCACTGTGAGCAACTAAAACCCTTCCCTAGCTGTGATTTCCATCAGAAGTAAGCAAAGACCTCAACAAACCAGAAAGCATCCTGGTTACATTTAAGGCCCTTCATTTACTAAGAGCGTAATCCTAATCTGAAGCTAGGTTGGCACAGTTAGGCCAGCACAAGGTTCATGGTAAAGTATGTCTTGGACCGCTCTCAGAGTCAGAGAGGATGGCGCACGACTGTGTGCTGGCCTCTCTGACTCCGAGAGTGGTCCAAACATACTTTACGGTGTTCCTTGTGCCAGCCAAACTTTGCTGGCCTAACTGTGCAAGCTGCCTGGCTCCAGATCACCTCTACCCACCCACCTGGTGGTCTCAGGTTACAAGTAAACTTCCCTTAATTTAACCCACCAGAAGTGTGGCATGCAAACTTCTTCCTCTGTGCAACTTCTGGTTTGAATGAAGAAGCATGCTCTCTCATTTGCCCTCCCTATAGGTAAAGGTGAGCAAACAAGTGAGTGGGTGGACAGGGAGGGTGATGGTGGTGGTGGTCTTCCTTGCCCTCTCACCTGCCCTGCATCCTCAATCCATGGGAGGTGCTCAGAGACAGCAAAACTGTGGGTGGAATTGGGCAGGGGGGCGGGAAGCATGAGCTGTCCCTGGTAAAAAGAGATCTACTTCTCCCTTTCCTCTCCTGACCAAATATCTGGTTTCCTTTTTCCTCTTATACTATTGCCAAAGTCTAAATCTAATCAGACTGAGTGTGCAATCCTAAACTGCGCTGGAACAGGCAAGCGGGCCTGCGCGGTATCCAGCACATGTTGGGATCAGGCTGGAGCCTCCATGGGGCAAAGGCACATTCATTCCCTTGCTCCAGAGTAGGCACCAGCCACCCCTATGAGCTACTTGGATCTGCGCCTGCTATACAGCGGCCGGAATCAGGGCAGAGGCAAAGAGCTTTAATTCCACTATGGATTGGATCCTAGTCCTATGCGGCCGCTATTTGCATTGAAAAACATTCAGCCTCAATCATGCCATCTAGTCATCATCCATTAACCAGTTGTGTTTAGCACCCAGATCTGCTGCGGTCATGCCTGTTTCCATCCTATCGCTTGTGCCTTAAAGAGATCATTTGTGTTCAGCACAGCACAGTATTATGATGTGTACTTTAGGTAAGTAGTGGACTCTTCCGGCAAAATGTGTTTGTCACTTTCAGCTCAGCTAACACTTATGCCCCTCATTCACTGATGTGAGAACAGTCCTTTGTAAGTCCACTTGGCATTTATGTATGCATTGATAAAGCTCATGTGTGTCCCTCTTATTTTGTTGCTGCGACACTTATACCGCTGTCTTGCAGTGACTTTACTGGAGAGCAAACTTTGTTAGGATTGATGTGGGTTACAAATTGCAGTCGCAAAGCGACCTCGCCAGTTAATCATTCTGGATGTGCCCCTTGGGTAGGGACACACTGAAGGAGAAAAGCACTTTTGCATTTTGTTAGATGAGGCCTAGGGAATGAATCAGCAGGTTCACCCAGCAGGCACCTTGTATAGATCAGTAGGACATGCCCTACAACCAAAATAAAGAAGGCTAAAGCAAATTTAACGCGCCAAGTCTCTGGCAGTTCTGCTGGAGTGTTTTAATGGCAAGATCTGCACGAGATGGAAACCCCTTGGAGTTTGACCTTGTACTTTTGTCAGTGACTGCTCCAAAAACACTGGCACAGCGTTTTTGAATAAGCAACATGTTTGTTGCATTAGGAGGGCAAGGAAAAGAGGAATGGTAAGCGATTATTCCAGGCTGTTCTTCCCTTGGATTTCCGCAAGTATTTTTTAAACCAAGTGGATTAATCATAGAAGCTGCAGCAATATTTTGAATGAAGCGGTGATAGGCGTGAGGGTCTCAGGGTTCGGTTTTCACACTTCAGTACACACAGATCTTGCCGTTCGATTTCCATTAATACTAATAGAAGCTGCTTAGCAACTGAGCTCTAGGTTTACTTTCTCGTCTGACCTTGCCAGTAAATGAAACACTCAAATGAATATGTATAGATTGTGGCAAATAAAGCACAAGCCCTTAGTAATGTTGAAAAAATTCTTCCTTGCATTTTTTAAATCTCTCTCAGTACTGTTTGGGATGATGAAAGAGATGCATGCCTTTAATATTGTTTTAGTGACCCTTGTTTCTTTATATAACTCACATCTTAGGGCCTAGTTGTATAGCCAGTGTGCTGCATTGCGAGTTGAATTTTTTCTTTTTCTCTCACTTTATAATCAATTATTATAATTGATAATCAACATTAAAATCACACATCGAACAGTAAACACATTCAAACCAATCAATAACAATAACAGTGGTGTCACAACGAACAGATCAAAAACCTTCACGCACACACACACACACACACACACACACACACACACACACTTTTCTCAGAATTAGGGAGAACATTTGGCAGACTCCTAGACCGCAGATGAGCACCCATTGTCCTACCAGAGCTGCCAATATCACTTTATATGGAACACCCAAGATCTTGGTCAGAGGCAGACCAAGAATCTTCTCAATTTGCATGCCTCTGCCTAGTGAAGGAGACCCATGGAGGAGGCCTTGTCTGAGACCCAGGGCACAATCCTAACCAGCTTTCCAGCACTGACATAGCTGTGCCAATGGGGCATGTGCTGCATCCTGCAATGGAGTAGTAGTCATAGAGGCCTCCTCAAGGTAAGGGAATGTTTGTTCCCTTACTTCTAAGCTGTATGGCTCTTACCCCAGTGTGGGTTAGGATTGTGCCTCCAGTCCAAACAAACAAACAAACAAACAAACAAACAAACAAAACACAAACAAACAAACAAACAAACAAACAAACAAACAAACAAAAAAGCCCCGTGGAAATGGGCATTTGCAAAGGAATAAACATATGCTTGAGGTAAAACATATGTGGGTTCCTTTGTTTGTGATACATTCATGCGTGTTCGTTTTTTATCAAGTAACTTCATTCATTCACGTTTATTGGCATAAACAACATAAATAAAACAAAAATCAAACCCATAATCTCTAAACACATCTGAACAGTTGTACAGAACAAAAGTCTCGTGGTCAACAGTGCCCAGTAAGCTAGCCCCTTCCAAATCAAGTCTTTCAGTCTTTCACTCTCGTTTCCCAAAACCTCACTACTGTGGAGGCAAAGAGGGCAATATTGTTGAGTTCTTCTCCCTCTTCCATTGTCAAGTAACTTTTCACTTTTTATTCCATGAGTTCTGAATCTTCCATGTTGATTTGAATGTGGTTAAACATGTGGTCATTGATGTTGGTCAGTTTTGAGTCCTTGGAGGAAACTGCCTCCCAATAGACCCCTCTTCTGACATCACTGCTCAGCCTCTATCTTTGGATGTCCCTAGGAGCCCAAATGACTCTTGAATTGGTTTAAGCTATAGTGTAAAAGGTAAAGGTTTCCCCATGACCAAAGGTCTAGTCGTGACTCATCTCCGGGGGCGGTGCTCATCTCCATTTCAAAGCCTGTAGAGACGGCATTTTGTTAGAGGACAAGCTTCCGTGGTCATGTGGCTGGCATGACTCTACGCCGTAGCGCACGGAACGCCGTTCCCTTCCCACTGAAGTGGTCCCTATTGATCTACTTGCATTTAGGTGCTTTCAAACTGCTAGGTTGGCAGGAGCTGGGAGAAGCAACGGGAGCTCACTCCGTCGCGCAGTCTTGAACTCCCAACCTTCCTGTCGGAAAGCCCACCAGCAGCGGATTAACCTGCTGCACCACCACGTCCCTAGTGTAGATATGCCTTAAATAGAGCGTACGTATGCATTAAGTATTGTGTTAATATATATAAATTAATATTTAATTTGTTTGCTATTTTTTTAGCCCATCTTCCTTTTTCAAAAGAAAACTGATGACGGCTGAAGCTCAAAGCATCACAAAACATAAAACGTGTTTTATGTTGTGGGAACTACTTTTAGGGTGCAATCCTAATCTGCGCTGGAATAGGCCGGCTGGCTCACCTGTGCTGCATCCTAACAATGTTAGGAGGCGGCAGCAGCTCAGTGTGGGGCAAGGGAATATTTTCCCCTTGCCCCGGGGTAAGCCCCAGCCAGCCCTATGGGGCTGCTTGGATCTGCACCTGCAAAAGAGCAGGGGTGGCCAGAATTGGAACCGCCCAGACCAGGCACAGGAGTTTGTATACAGCCATGTCCCACCTCCGTCCCTGTCTCTGCCCACAGCGTCACCCTGTTATGCCTCCTGGCCGCCTCTGCCACGCCCTCAGCACAGCCCTGCCCCAGCAGCGCTACGCTGGGCCTTGACGAGGGCACCCATGAGCCAGCACTGCTGCTTGCGCCAGCCCAGCAACTGAATCTACTGCGCAGATGCACCTTATGGCACATTTACGGCAGTGCTGGTCCAGCGCATGCCAGATTAGGATTGCGCCCGTACTGGTAGCCCTGTTTCTAATCCAAAGAATTGTGGTTTGGATTTTATTTGCCGCACAAATGCTTTGCCACCGGTACCAAAGGGATACGCAATAATGAAGAAATAAAGTTAGGAAGGCAAAGGCACGTGCTTCTTCAGTTTTCACAAGGCTTAACTTCCTTTTTCAAGGTTATCTCCTTTCAGTGAAGACAAATCGCCTTTTCATCCCGGAAAGAGGAATTCAAGCCCGTGAGAAAGTGACAGAGACAGCCACCTCCTTGTACAAAATGTTCCATGAGCTTAAAGAAGATGAAGGAGGAATTTCATGATCACGCATAGCTGAGGTGATCAACTCGGATCTTTACTGAATGAGCAGTTTTACTCCCTTGACAAGAAGCACAGCTTCTGTAATCGGTCTTATGCCTAATTTGTAACCAGCTCAGTCATTTGGAGAGTGGTTAGTTAACCCATGTTGGTGATCAAATGGCCCCTCAGTAAGAGCCATATATAATATACAGTATTTATTTGCTGACCTTGGTTTGTCACATTCACCATTCCCATTTGTTTTAGAGCCACACTTCAGACATAGTCTGTATGAAGAAGTCTTAAAGATGCCCATCCTCAACTCAGGGGGCAGGCTGCCCGTCCCATTGCTCAGGGGGCAGGTTGGGAAGGTGGCAAGCTGGTAGGGAATGCCCAGTGCTCTGTATCCATCCACCACCTTCCCTGGCTTGCTGCCTGGCTGTCCTCTCCTCGCACAGTCAGAGAGTGCACTATAGGATATTTGGCAACCATCATGACTTCACTTCCGGTTATGACCTCACCTCCTGCCACGACCTCACTTTCGGCTTATGACGTCACTTCCGGTGGGCGGACTCCAACAAGTGCCAATCAAAAGTGAGTACCTGTTCCTAAATCATTTGGATGACACCACTGACTTAACCATCATCAATCAATTAATCAACCATATTTATATACTGCTTTTCAACAAAAGTTCACAAAGAGGCTTACAGGCAAATAATAATAATAAAGTTAAATGGCTCCCTGTCCCAAAAGGGCTCACCATCTAAAAAAAAAAATGCAGAACACCGCCAGCAACAGCCACTAGAAAAGACACTGCGCAGGGCTGAAGAGGGACAGTTTCTCTCCCCCTGCTAAATATAAGGGAAACATCACTTGAAAAAGTGCCTCTTGCCCAGTTAGCGGGGGTTAGTATGAATGATACTGAGAGTTAGACCTTTCCTCTGCATATTTGTCTAATCCTCTTTAATGCCATCTAAACTAGTGGCCATCTTCGCAGCAAATTTATTAAATTGCTTATGCACTGAAAACATTGTGCTTTAAAGGAGGAGATGTTAAAGAGGAGATGTGTATGTTCTGTCTACAGTGTTGCATCTCTGAGGATTTGTTCATACCCCTTGATGATACAGTTATCAAGTGATGGATATGCATGCCTAATATGCACTGAGCTTAAACAATCTTGTTGTCTGAAGTCTAATGGAAAACCAAATCCTGCAAACAGAATGTAAGACTTACTGGTTAGACCAGTGGTTCTCAAACCTTTTTGTACAGGGACCCACTTTTTAGAATGGTACTCATGTTGGGACCCACTGGAAGTGATGTCATTAAACTGAAAGTGATGTCATGGACAGAAGTGACACAATCAAGCAGGAAATGCCATCGTGACATAGTCAAATGGCACTCCTGGAATACTAATTGGCATTCTTGGACTGCAGCAATTGCACAACCATAAAACATCCCTGACACAAAGCAAGATTAGGACAAAATATATAAACAAAGCAACTGAACTAAATTTTTTTTTAAAAAACTCACATGAAAATTGAAACTGTTAACACTCACAAATGTAATATAGCAAAAGGAAGGCCTGCACCTTCCAAGATGGCTGCTGCCAGCTTTCCGTGACCCACCTGACATCAGGTTGCAGCCCAGCAAGTGGGACCCAACCCACAGTTTGAGAAACACTGGGTTAGACAACCTGCAGCTATAGAATTGGTACTACCTGTAGCACTGTCCTTGGGAAGCTCAGAAACAGGACCTGATGGAGACAGGCTGCCATCCCCCTCTTTGTTGTCTGCTTATTCTAGAGAGCATGCTGTGTTAAAGTCAACGTAACATTTGCCATAAGTACGTAGAGATGTTTGTTTCAGGCGAGTAAGGCTACAATCCTATGCACACTGTTCTGGGAGTAAGTGCCATTGAACACAATGGGACTTACTCGGTGATGTCATGCAGGGGGGAACGCGGGAGAACTCAGTTCCACTAGTTAAAATTAGGGCTGACTCCGCCCACTTCACTCCCCCTCCCAATTCCTCTGCAAAGAGCTTTTCTTCTTGGTTGGCCGGCACTCAGAGGGTTAAAGGGAGTGACTCCGGATTCCTAGGGGGGCGAAGGCAGTGATGTCATTCAGGGGGAACTGACCAGAACAGGCGTTCCAGATCCTAACGGGCTCCGTGGCTCGTTCCGGGTTCCTGACAAGTGCCAATCAAAAGTGAGTTCCTGTTCCTAAATCATTTGAATGACACCACTGGACTTACTTCTAGGTAGGCATGCATAGGATTGTGCTGTAAGACAGGATTACAGCTGGGGCATGCCTGTATACCACTGCAGAGAGCAAGGACAGTAACTCTCTTCTTGTGAAGTATGGTGCTTGGACTATATTACTAGAGCCACTGGTTTGAGACCTCTGGCACCTTACGGATGGCTTATAAAAGAGAGAGAAGCAATATGGGTCACGATGGAGGGAAGCGAAGGTGGGAGAAGGGATGGTGTGACTGGGCATTGTGCGGGCATGGCTCCTGATGGCAATACTCCATGATGAATATTGGGTATTCATTAAAATATTATTTTACATGAGTCAAATAATTGCATTTGCATCCTGGTCTTCTTCCAAATAGCTCAGCGCAGCAAAAATGGACCTTCTCTCCCTTCCCATTTTATCTTCACAACAACCTTGAGAGGCTTTTTAGCCTGAGAGACAGCAAGTGGAACAAAGCCACTCCATAAACTGTGTGGCTGAGCTGGGATTTACGTGGGTCAACCTAATCCTTTACACCTTGGCCACTTGATTACACTGGCTTGACATTGCTTAACATCATCCCCTTCACTTTGCCAAATAATATTAAACAACATTAATAATACTGACATGATACAAACAAAAAACTTACACTCCGGCAATCGAATCCTTGCAAAATATTACCAGTTTTTTTATTATTATTAAGAAAAATATCCACAACACATTAGGCTTTCATTCTGGATTTCAGCAGCCATTTTCAGCAAATAGCAGAAATGCTACCCTTTCATTTGAAATCTGTAATCTGCTCAAGCAATCTGTTACAGCATATGTACAAACTTGGGTACACGTCCTATCTTTCAAGCCCAGTTCCAATTGCTGAAGCTTTATTCCCACCAGTTTTATGCAAATCTGTTGCGAACGGGTGTCAGTAAGAATCAGTGTCTTGGAATCATTAGTAAATAACACACTTTGATGTCAGCTTGGTATGCAGCCCACAGAGCAGGGAATAATATTAGATCAATCTGATTTCATACAAAATGTAAATGCCAAGATAGATTGTCCGGATCCCAGTCTCCTGTGGCCTTTAGTTATATGGAAACAAGTCAGAGTGTTTATCTGGGTAATTTTGCCTTTTTTTTAAAAAAAACAAAACACGATATGCAATGGATTAAACAATGTTTAATCAATGGATTAAACAATGGAGCCAGCGGCGGAGGAAGGGTGTAGCCCGGAGTGGCGCAAGCCATGGGTGCTGGCAGTGCCGGGGCACCATTGCGCAGAGTCCGCGGACTAACCCGCGCGCTGTCTGGCCCACCCGGCCTCCCTCACGTCTGTTCCGCTCCAAAATGGAGCTATTCTGGGCGCAGGAAGGCGTGGCTGGGTGACGCACAGGGGCGGGGGGACATGCTGGAGCGCGGTTTCATCGCCCTGCCATGGGCGCACTCGGGGCTCCGTTCGTCCCTGAATGGAGTCATTCTTTCCTATATTTGGGACACATGTCCACTTTGTACCCATTGACATCAATTGCTATATCACTATATTTGCTATATGTGTAGATCACTGTTCAATGGGCTCTCAAGATGGCATTCATTCAATGCACTTGTTCAGTGTGTTGTCTCCCATGTGCAATGTGGTTGCCTCGCTGCCCCTGCTGTTCTTCCTAATTCAGTCGTCTTCTGATGCAGGGCTCAGCAGAAAGCATATGGCGCAATCTCTGCAGATGCATTCAAAAGCTTATCAGTCTACAAACACTTGAAGTCTGGCAAGCAACTACTCCAGAAGGCTGCTTAGCAGCTTGCAGCAAAGCGGGCTGCTGACTGATTGCAACATGGCCCATGTTCTACCTGGCAGTTGTGGCAGCCCTGAACATGTATGTATGTTATTCCTTACACACACACACACCACAAACCCTAGGTATGTTCTGACTGATAATTGAGACTTTGGGAAATAGCCCTATAGCAGTGAATAGCCTGAGGAGGTGAAGCCTCTCTTTGCATTAGTATCCAATGACAATGCAGACTCTGTGGGTGTGGGATGTTCAGTTCTTATCCAGCTGTCCTGCCTGCCATCCTCTTCTTGCTGCATCAAGACTGTGGAGTCTTGCATGCATCCAAGACATGGCAAGGACTATGAAGTCACCTGCCCATAAATCTTCCCCTAAATGTAGACAAGATATCAGCATTGGCACAGAATTAGATAGGTATAGTATATTATTTATGAATTTGTCTCCCAATAGCTAACAGATAAGCTTGCTGGAATCAGGAAGCAATGCTGTCTGCATGACTAGGGTCAGGGGGCAGTGTATTGTCTGGTCACCCAGTGGCATAGCTAGGGGGAGTCTGTATTGGAAAAGGCAGGAGATATACCCCCAGGAGTTAGGAAATGGTATCAGCAGTGGCCTCTTGTCCATATCAGCCAGGGATTACAGGGTTAACCCCAAGGTCTCTGCCTGCAGCAGGAACACAGAGGCAGGCTGTTGAGGGCTTTGGCTATGAAGGGAGGTTAGCACAGGTGCAGATCGGTGTGGCTGATGAGCTAGAGCCTGCCAAGCAACAGGCACCGATTGGCCTGCCTCAGTATAACGTTGGAGGCAGGAGCTGCAGTAGAGCACCAGGTAGGTGCAGCACCGGGCAGGTGTAGGAAAGTGGCTGTGGTTGGACTGACTGAAGGACTGTTGGATGGACTGACTGGATACTTGGTTTTTGGAACTGTGAGTGGGTTCCTGTGGTGGCTTGGTTGGAGAATTGTTGTATGGCTGCCACGCCCCTGGAGCCACCAAGTGGAGGAGGCAGGTGTGGCTTAGGTAAGCTGACTGCCTATTGTTTGGTGGTGGGGTTTTGTGGTGCCAAGTTAGACTTGGGGTATCTTGAGCTAAGCCGGTGATGAGGACAGTCCGGAGGAGGCTGGCGAGCTGGTGAATCCAAAAAAGGCTGCTGGAAGAGAGGAGAACCAGTGGGTGAAGGAACCCCCTCCCTCTTGCCTATCTCTGAGGCTGCTTAAAGGGGAAACTAGTCAGCCTAGTGTGGGCACTGGGGCCCTCAGGGAGGCCCAGCAGGGAGAATTTGGCAGAACAGAGTCAAAACACTAAGTACTTATGGCACTGCAACACACTGTGTAAGTGGCCTCTCCTCCTTGCTGCTAGAGCCATACCAGGGGGTGAAAGCAACACAAAGATACCTCCTTCAATTTGCTTCTGCTGTGAGGTATGGCTCTGGTGGTGAGGGGGAGAGACCACTTACATGGCCTGTTGTGGCACCTTAAATATTATTTTGACCCCCTCTGGTTATGCCACTACAGTCACCTGAGACTATCTACCTGTCCTCTCTGTGGTCCATGCAGGAGGCATGGTTCCTTAATTCTATTTCCATCCTCTCCTTCTCACATGCTTTCTTTCTCTCAAGGCATGGGACGAGATGGATGTGCCCTGCTAGAGCTCAATTGCTCATGGGCCCCACCCTGAAAGCAATCCGTTTTTAGGGTTTCCTGTTTCCCAAATGATCCTAATTGGATCCTCTGATCTTCTGACCAGGCCTCTGATCCTAATCAGAAGATACATGTACACATCTGCTGTGACTTGCAAGTAAGGTATTTCTTCTGAAACTTTAATCAAGCCTCTGCTTCTTGTGTGTGTGTGTGTGTGTGTGTGTGCGCGCGCGCGCGCTTTATTGATAGCAGCTAGCCTGGGTGCTGGGATAGCCTTTTACCACGGGAGGGGGTCTTCTGCTGATTACTAGTCCTCTACAGCCCCCCCCTTTCCCAACAAAGCTGAACTTTTCTTCTCTATATATATATACACCAGACCACCCCTGCAGGTCTATAATCATAGTTTTATTTCATCCACCATCACTCTGTTTACAAAGATGAAAACTTTTCCCAGCCTCAAAACATTTGTCGATAACCGTATTTCTAAGAACATCTGTGGCACAGTTGCAATGCAAATGAATATTTGAATATAGCAGCAAGGCATTTAGTGCCTGCTATAAACTTTGCCTGTCTCCATTTTCTTCTCCGATTGCCTCCTATTTTGTCACTCGCTCTGCTTGAAGCCCACTCCCCACAGAGAAATTGGAAAGAGCGGGAAGCCGCTAACAATTTCATCAATCAAGCTTCCTCCCAGCCAGCGGCTGGAAGCTGTCACAGATGCAGTGAGGATACCAGTTAGAGGTTCATCTTCCCATTCAGAGATTTATTGCTCAAGTGCTCTTTAGAATACGGTAGCAAACTGCAAAATAACCAAATCAAAGTTGATCTTGTTGTAATGTGACAGTTTAAAGGAAAGCTGTCCTTCTGCATTGTACAATAATATATTGGAAGTTCCTAAGATACCAATTTTGGCGTTCCTCGTTCAGTTGGAAGGAGCAACCAAATAGTCCCAGCAGGTTTCCAATTCCACTCTCTCTTTCAGTCTGCTAACCTATCATTCAGAGTCAGCACAGATGTTCATGGCTTTGGAACTTGCTCATTCGTGATGATGTCCCCATAGGCCCGAGTTGATTATGTGTTTGCATGAACTGGAGCGGTAGGAAGAAACAAAAGGGCACAATCCAATAGGAAGCTATCCTGCACAAGAAAGCTCTATCAAAGTTAATGGCAGCCATGCAGGAACATTGTTGTGATCTTGTGGGGCTCCCATTTATTTCAAAGGCACTCATACAGGAATGTTTACTTGGGGAATGTATTGGAAAAGGCGGAAGATACCCTGAGGAGTTAGGGAATGGTGTCAGCCGTGGCCCCTTGTCCACATTAGCCAGGGATAATAGGGTTAAAAAAAACCAGGCCGAAGCAGTGGCTAGGCTGCACAGCCTATAGGACCCTATAGTGGGATATAAGGAGCACCTGAAGGAAGGAGAAGGTATAGGAGAAGGAAGGAGAAGGTATTGGACAGATTTCTGGAGGAAAGGTCCATCGTGGGCTATAGGCAATGATGGATTGTGCAACCTCCTTACAAAGGTGGTGGGCTACTGGTACCGGGTGCAAGGGAGTGGCAACAGGATGCAAGCATCTTGTTGTTTCATGCCTCCCTGGGGCACCTGGTGGGCCGCTGTGAGATACAGGAAGCTGGACTAGATGGGCCTTTGGCCTGATCCAGCAGGGCTCTTCTTATGTTCTTATGTTCTTATAGGTGGTAGTTGTGGAGAGAGTGGTGGAAGGAGTGGAGGTTTGCTGACTTATTGAATGACTGGCTGGCTTGACTAATGGACTGGACAATGGATGGGCTTATTGGACTGGCGTGGTGAACTGATACATGGACTGAATTACTGGCTTGACTGATTGACGAACAAATGACTGAGGACGATTGGACTGAGGACTGGCGATTATTGGAGGACAACTGTTCTGAAGCTGGAGGAGGAGACCTGTGGCCTACAGGCAAGCCACTGGGAGGGGGGCTACCTCTCTGTTGGTGCTGGGGTCCAGTAGTTGGTATATATTGCCAGGGCTATCGGTATCTGGGGTACTACTTAGCCTAAGCTGGCATAGCCTTTAGGGGGAATGTTTGGAGCAGGGGATTTGGCAAGACAGGGAACTGTGCCAAAAACATTTAGCATAAAACAGACAAATGAATTGAAGGACTCACAGCTTGCAATGCATAAAAATCTCTGCCCTCCCTTGCCCATTACACCCCCTCCTTGTGTTCTCCCACCCTTCCCTAGTTCCTGTGCTGTATAGCTTGGAGTCTTTTAACCCACTGTCTATGTCCCACTTTTTGCAGGAGCCACCACTCCCACTAGAGATGGTGTCAGTGCATAGTGGCTTGCCCAACCAATGTGGCTTTGCTCTGCATCTTCCTTCCCCTAGCTCAGGCCTGGTTTGTTCGGCCAAGAAACTCTACAGCCTTCTCTTGCCTGCTGATGCACCACTGCTTCAGGACTCTCCACTTTCAGTGGGGTCGGACTAGGTGGGACTGTACCATATGTTCACCATAACAAGAAATCATCCCAAGTGCAAACTGAAATGGCGTGGGGAGCATCGCCATTCATCTCGGCGACCCCGGAAACTATGGATTTGACACCAATCTCGGCCATTTTTGACCATTTTCTCATGGGCCCGCTGTGCACCACCACTCCTGGGGGCGCTAGGAGGGTGTGACCCCCGTAGTGTTTGTCCCCAGACCGTAAAGCATACTGGTGTCGATCACTCCAGGCATTCCAATGGGTCACGGTGGACGTGCTCGACCATTTTCACATGGGGCCCACTGCGTACCCCCACCCCCGGGGGCGGTAGGGGGCCCTGACCCTCGCAGTGTTTGTCCCCAGGCCGCCAGGCATCCACATGCCGAGTTTGGTGCCAATCAGTCCAGGCGTTCCAGCGGGGCACGGCAGACATTTTGTTTTGCACCCCTTCTCACCCCGCATGCCAAGGGGGGGGGCAAACCCGAACTCCTACGGTGTTGGGAGAGTTACCGCTCATCTCGGTGGCCCCAGAAACTACGGATCTGAAACCGATTTTGGCCATTTTTGACCATTTTCACGTGAGCCTCCCTGCGTACCCCCAACCCCGGAGCGGTAGGGGGCCCTGACCCTCGCAGTGTTTGTCCCCAGGCCAGCAGGGAGCCGCATGCTGAGTTTGGTGCCAATTGGTCCAGGCGTTCCAGCGGGGCATGGCGGACATTTTGTTTCGCACCCCTTCTCGCCCCCCACGCCGAGGGGGGGGGCAAACCTGGACTCCAACAGCATTGAGAGCATCGCCGCTCATCCCGGCGACCCTGGAAACTATAGATTTGACACCGATTCCGGCCATTTCCAACCATTTTCACGCGGGGCCCCCCACATACCCCCACCCCCGGGGGCGTTAGGGGGGGTCTGACCCCCACAGTATTTGTTGCCAGACTGCAAGGCACACGCGTGCCGAGTTTGATGTCAATCGCTCCAGGAGTTCCAGGAGGGCATGGTGGACGGTTTGTTTTGCACCCCTTCTCACCCCCCCCCCCACGCCGAGGGGGGCCCGAACCCAGAGTCAAACGATGTCGGGGGTGTCGTCGCTCGTCTTGGCGACCCCAGAAACGATGGGCTCGACACTGAAGTCAGCCGTTTGCTATCATGTTTACGTTTCACACACCCCTGCACCCCCCGGGGTTCCTAGGGGGGTCTGACCCCCGCAGTGTTTGTCGCCAGGCCGCAAGGTGTACGCTTGCCAGGTTTGGTGTCAATCGGTCCAGGCGTTGCGGAGCCTATGTGGAACATATGTACGTACAAACGTACACATGTACAGACGTTTGATTTTTTTATATATACAGAGATTTTTAAATGACAGAGCCACAGTGTACATCCCCAGGAACCTTATATAAAGATACAAAAGGAAAATATATAAGATCAACAAAGATACAAAAGGAGGGTGATGGGCTGCCCAATCCTAAACCCAGCAGCTCCCAGGGATCCAGTGGTGCCAAAATGGCAACCGCTCGATCCTGGAGACCGTGGAAGATCACCTTGGGGAAAAGGGAGTATTCGCGCCCTTCCCCCAGGTGGATTGCAGCAATGTGTCCTCAGCTCTGTGTCCTTGTTTCAGCAGGCGCAGAGCCAAGTAGACCTGTGTTGGGCTCCCCGGCTCTGGAGGGGGTTCAGGATGCAGAACTGCTCTGGAGGGGGTTCAGAAGCTGCTGTTGTTCCCACCCCCCCATGGGCCCAATCCTCCCCTCCTGCAGGTTGGTTAGCAGCACTTTTGCAACATTTTAAAAATTTGCAATGTTTGGCCAGCACAAGGGCCACCATAAAGCATGTTTGGACTACTCTCAGAGTCAGGGAGGATGACTCATGTCCGTGTGCTGGCCTCCCTGACTCAGGGAGTGGTCCAAACACACGTTATGGTGGCCCTTGTGCTGGCCTTAGTTTATGCTGGCCTAACTCAGTTTAGGATTGCGCCCTCGGATACAAACATTCTAAATTCATCAACAAGAAAGAATACTTGGCAAGAGAACAGATTGCTTTGTTACTATACCCCTAATAGTACAATCCAGCACAAGATGATCATGTTGAAGTCCTATCGGTTTTCATTAGGAATTAAGGATGTGCATATGCACAACTCTTCTATTGAAATCAGTTAAATGTGCTTTGTTCAGGTTTAATCAAGCCCTGAGAGCTTAGTGACTTTGTTGTTCCGCCCAGCAAAGGATTCTGGGTAATGTGGAAAATACATGCAGGCTTCACCCACCCAAGTTAGTCTAAAACTTGACATCACTTTGCCTTGGTGGAATCCCGCAGTGGCAACTTGGAAAGTCAGATCTATGTTTCCGGCAGCCTTTCAGTGGCACGCTTGCTTCCCTCTCCTTTTCACTCCTGTATGATGATGTTGCTTTTCAGCACCTCCATAAAAGTAGCTACAAAGCAGTGCCAAGCAGTGTAGCTTCGAGAGCTCTGAGTGGCTGTCAGGAAAACTGTAAAGTTAAATTGATAGTGCGGTGTTGGGAGCAGTTCAATGGAGGCAACCAGCGTGTCTCTCCTTCCTGCTGTGGCCAATACAGGATCCCAGCTCTTCCTGCATAATAGCAGGAAGCCACCGTGTATAAGCCCTTTAACTCGTTTTGTATAGACAAACTGTATGCCATAAACGTCTAGAGGAAAAATGCCTTATGCCTCCTCTTTTCCCCTCCGGCTCCAATTAGTTTTGTGTACAGCTGGGTGCACAAGAAATGCACACAGAGTTACAGACGTTATGATGCTTGCAGCTTGAGAGACTCGCAGCAAACTGCTCCGAATGCAGCCACGACATCCAGCTTTGCTGGAAAATCTGACTGAAAGTTGTTGCAACCAGCTGAATAGATGTTGCTTTGAAACTCACTAACTACCTGGAGTGAAACCGACAAGGTTCAGTTTCCTCTACTGTCACCCATGGTCTTTTGAAAGAGCTACCATCCGGAGTGGGTGTATAAAGATAAAATTGGGTACAGGCGTGCCCCAGTATCCACTGATTCAATATCCACAGTTTCAGTTATCCACAGATACCATGAACACTGGGACTCCTATTAAAAAGATAGGGGAATATCAATCAAATTTCCTTTTTTTTTACCTTGTTGCAGCAAAACCGCTGATCTTCTCCTATTTTTAAAAAGGCATCCCCAACACCCACAGTTTCACTGTTTCACAGTTTCACCCACTGTAATGGAACCCCAGTGGATACCGGGGCATGCCTGTACTGTATACTCAAATTACCTTGAAAACCCCTTCCATCTGGAAAATACGTACTGTTTCTTTAAAAAAAAAAACAAGGGAAGGGCAGGAACTGAAGCTGTGTGGGGGTGGAAAACAACAGCTTCATTCTCCAATTTTACACTCTCACTCTCAGGCATATATTTTGATGGGCAGCATCGCCTGCACTGTTTGAACTGCTTTTGGGGTGGAGGTGGTGCTTTGGTTTTATCTCATTCCCCCCCTCTTGATGCATGAACTGGATATGATAGCATTTGTCAATGCAAATGTTTTTGCACACACCTCCCCTTTCTTGCAATGTGTTCAAGCTGACATTCACCTAGCGAGGCATGATCCTGACTTTTTGAGGTCAGTTCTGCTGCAGGATTGTGCCTTGATTTCATGGCAGGTGATTTGACCGCAGACTAACCCTTTTATTAATCAGGACCACCCTTCAAAGCCCCAAATGCAACAGTTTTGTATTGATGGATGTGGCTCCCCAAATCGATCCACAGCAAACACGTTGACTGGTCCTTAGAAGAAGAAGAAAATTCTCATGCAGCTCTTACAAAAGCCAGCCAGTAATGCTTTATTTCGGTTTGAGGGTTCCCGTGCAAGATGCTGTTCTAAAGCATTGGTTCCCAAACTGTGGGTCAGGACCCACCAGTGGGTCTCAAGCCAATTTCAGGTGGGTCGCAAAGCACCTAGAGCAATCATATTGAAAATATGGGAAGATGGGATGCTGGAAAGGGGGAGGGTTGTTTTGCTTGTGTCAAGGTTGTAAATAACCTTTTTCTTTCTGATTCAATTTGCTATTGGAAAATGGCTGAAATAACCCAACTGATTGCTGGATTCTCAGGAAAACAGCAGGCTCTGGTGTCAAAATGACAGCACTTCTAGTCATGACATCTCTTCTGGTGGGTCCTGGACAGATTGTAATTCTAAAAAGTGGGTCCTGGTGTTCAAAAGTTTGAGAATTACTGTTCTAAAGAATGTCCTGTACTGCTTTTGAGACGTACTGTAGTCAGTTGTTTTTGTTAACCTTCTCTGTATTTCCTTACATTTAGGAACTGCTCATTTAATCTCCTTCTGTAAGCCACAGTGAATGCCCTTTTAAACGCTCCACTTGGCCTTGCCCCAAGGGGACCATTGTTCCTTGCTTTCTTTAGATGCAGATGACTCTTGTGAGTTATTTATGTGCCCCACACGCACACACACACACACATACACACACGCAAAGACTGTGTACAAATGAGTCCTTTAGGCCACATCCCCAGACAATCAAAGCACCAGTTCACACGGAGCAAGTGCAGGGGTATACTCTAATAAACTGTACTATACTTGAGGTACAAGATGGTGTGGAGAAAGGTTGGTTCGAACCAGGCAGTATATTTACAGCATTTCAATGGGCTTTTGGAGGCGAGGAGCAGAGAGGTGCCAGTCAGGGGCAGCAGAGATGAGTAGGGAAGGGCCTGTGGCAAGGGGGTTCTGCTTTGTCGCCCCCATTGTGACTTCTACGACAATATAATGCTTAGAATCTCGCACAGCACTTTCTGAGTGTGCAAAATGCTTCATGTGTCTTACCTTGGGGAAATCTGTGCAAAAGCCCTGTAAAATAAGCATTATTTATCACCCCTACACATCGCAGCTGAGAGTGAATGCCTTGCCTCATGCTTGAGACAAGCTTTGACCTAGGGGTGGGACTGGCCTAGTCACAAGGTGGACTGAAGCGCTAGCTTTGGGTGACGGGTCCGGGAAGTGGCAAACTGACAAGGGGGGGGGGCCCTGCACCCTGTGTCTGCCCACTACCCAACAAGACACCTCAGTCAACTCTCCAGTCCTCTTCCCATTTGCTGCGAGCAGTAGGAGTGGGAAAGGGCAGCCCCCCTCTTCCTCCAGAATTGTCAGAAGAAGAAAACAAAACCCTGGAGCTGTTACTGCCATCTCCTCCTTAGGTAAGCAGCGAGGGGGCAGAGTCACCCAGCTGCTTTTTTATTTGCTTGTGTCAAGGTTGCAAATAGGCTTTTTCTCTTTCTTATTCACTTTGTTATTGGAAAATGGCTGAGAAATAACCCAACTGATTGCTGCAATCTCAGGGAAGCAGCAGGCTCTTGTGTCACAAGGATGGCACTTCTGGCCATGACATCAATTCCAGTGGGTCCTGGACAGACTGTCACTCTAAAAAGTGGGTCACGGTGCCAAAAAGTTTGAGAACCACTGCTCTAACCATTATACCACACTGCTGCAGTGTCTGCAACTGCAGAGGTGAACTCTGTTGTGCCATGTCTCTTGCTGCTTGTTTCCCGGGCCCTCCTGCATGCATCCCAGAAATCCTTCCATGAAGTGCAATTTAGGCCATTTGGTAATTGCAACAAGGGGGATTTTTTGACATCCTAATCATACTCTTAAATGCATGTTAAGGACAGAGCTGGGATTTGCTCCTTTGAATGTGCCATCTTTATGCCTCCCATGATTCTTACAAACTATCTGGAGCAACGCCATCGTGCCTAAGGACTGTCTATGGATTAGCCTGTTACTATAAAAAAAACAACCACCAGAATTTGGCATCTTTAAGGGAAGTTCTTTGGAGTGAATTATTTTCTTATTCTTTGCTTGGCAAAATGTACCCGATAAACATAGTCCTTTTCTGCCCCCCCTTCCTTTGAGACAAACTGCCAGCAGACAACATGCAGATTTCTCAGGTGGTTAAACAATGATTAAGCCTAATCTTTTGATACTATACAGTGACTTCAACAATTGTGTCCAGAGCAGCACCATTAACAGCCAAGGACACACACACAAACTGACAAAAGCCCTGACAGGGTCAGCTCTTTGTTTTTATTCTGCAAATGAGTTTGCAGTAACAAGTCTTCCTAGCAGCCAAGATTTGTTACAGCTTAGATGGCCTGTTTTCCTTATCTAATGAATTCAGGCACTGCAAATTTCTAACGCTTGAAACTGATGAACAGTGAGAGTTCACGTGGATTTGGAGTTAGCCCCTTTCTGTAGACTTGGCAACTCTTGAAGTCTGGAAAATGGACAGATATTCTGCTGACGGTTGAAACACAGTTATGCAATAAGGAAATTGTGGAAGGAAATGACAAAATGATTCAGCAAGTAGTACTTTGGTTGAAACTAGATGTGTCCGTAGAAGTGGATTTTGATTCTCTGCCACATACTGAAGGGACTCCCAGACACTATGAGCTGACAGTTTGCCAAAATGTTGATTTCTCCTGTGTTTTGCTTGTTTCCTCAGGTGGACGGTTGGTAAAGGCTAAGGCTATTTGGGGGTGGCAGATGACTCCTGGGGCCACCCCTTTATTTCTGGGCCACGCCCAGTGGTGTCATTCAAATGATTTAGGAACAGGAACTCACTTTTGATTGGCACTCGTCAGGAACCCGGAACCAGCCACGGAGCCCGTTAGGATCTGGAACGCCCGTTCTGGTCCGTTCACCCTGAATGACATCACTGGCCACGCCCCAGTACCAGACTCCACCCCCTGCATAAGTAGACATGCCAACTTTCTGCTTGAAACAGAAAGCAGGAGCATCTTCTTTCAACGTTGAATATTAAGATTCAACGTTGAATATTAAGATATTTCATAATTTATAAGTAAAGAAGATTTTGGATATATTGAGTATGAAATAGATAACCTTAGAAATGATATTTTTAATTGGATTGATGATATTTTTAAGACATTATGATGCATTGCAAGGTACTTACCTAATGTGTTTACCTTTGTTTAACCCATTCCTTTGTTTTCTGTAACCCTATCCCATCTCTTTTCTTAAAAATTAATAAAAACAATTATGGAAAAAAAAAGGAGCATCTTCCAACAAGTGCCTTTGCTCATGTTAGTTTCCCTCCCTCCCGCTTCTATTTCAGGTGGTAGGTGGGCTACCTTCCAAGGATGGGTTCTGTACTGATTTCTGCATGGGTGGAATACCAAATGCTGCAAAGAGCGCACGCGAGACTATCCTGGAACAAAGTTGCAAACAGAAAAGGGGTGGGAGTGCGTGGGGGAGAGCTGCTGGTTTAGGCAGATTTTTAGTAGCACACTTCTGAAAAATGGCCTTGATCCCAGGCTGCATATTTCAGAATCCCTGCCCACTTCCAGTAATAGCACAGCAGTAAGTCAGAAGATATGGGTGCGGGCAGATGTGCTCGCCTGCAGGCTGAGCCAAGCTGTCTACCACCGATAAAATCCGACAGCACTTTTGGAGAGAAAGGGAAACGAATGTGCTCTTTGAGGTAATATCTCTTCATAGCAAAGGCAGGTTTACTGTCCAAGGCTGCGTTGTGCACTATGTCATGCTGAAGGAAATAGCAGCCACTGCTAACTGCAGCAAGCCAGGAAAGCATTTTATTTGGAAACACCTTGGACAGGGAAGGTGCGTTATAAAACAATGGTCTGCTACGAGGGTAGCATGTCCTTCATGTGCCCCAGCTGTCCCTATTTGCCAAGGACCGTCTCTAGTAAAACATTGCCCCTATTTTGTTCTGTGTTGTCTTTTGGAGAGATGCTGGGAATATCTTTTTCCAAATGTTCACCATGTGCAACCCCTCAACCTGAGGCCAATGTGACTGATGTCATGACATCGGGCCCCACGCTTCAGGGAGCCTGGCCCTAGTGGGCCCCACCCTGTTTCTTCTTGCTGACTGCTTCTGCACCTGGAGTCAGTGGTGTCATCTACTCACCAGTAGACGGTACGCTGGGTGGGACTTAGCGTGATCGGCAGCCCGTCCACTCACTTCCGCTTTCTTCCCACTCGCCACGCGGCTTTCCCTCGCCTCAGAGGGGGCACCTGCTCGCCCAGGGACCCGGCGCGCCCCCCACTCATCCCCCCTGGCGAGCAGGCGCCCCCTCCGAGGTGAGGGAAAGCCGCGCGGCGAGCGGGAAGAAAGCGGAAGTGAGTAGACAGGCTGCCGATCACGCTAAGTCCCGCCCAGCATACCGTCTACTGGTGAGTAGATGACACCACTGCCTGGAGTGCATTTTCCCCCCCCAGCAGCCATTTCCCTTTTAAATTTCCCCTTTACGGCAGATAAAGGGGAATTGGCGCTGCAAGCTTGAAGGCAAATCCCCTGTATGGGGTGGGAACACACAATATAACCTGTCGATTCAGAAGTAAGTCCCTTCAAGGCAAATGGGGCTTGCTGCTCCTATGTAAGGGTGGATAGGATAGTAGTGTTGAAAGTTCTGAAACAGATTTTGCCCTCATGCCTCCTCTTCTCAATCTTCTGTATGTGACGGTCTCACTGCCTTAGACAAAGGCAGTAAAATGTGTTTGGTAAGACTTGGTTGCCAATTGTGCTCAGGACAGCGACACTTTACTCTCCCCTCCTTGCAGGGCCAACTTGGGCTGGCCAGTTAGTGTCTGATCACTTTGCACCTGTTAAAACTCCACTGGTTGGAGCGGCAGGAGGGGGGGGGGGTGTAAACCCACTGCAGTGTCTCCTTCAACAGCAGTCAGGGCCCGGGAGCAGAGAGTGTCTGGTGGCTCTCTCACTTGGGATTAACAAAAGACAAATTTGGGATTAACAAAACAGCCCACCAGCTGCCCTCTTACTTACCAGTCACACGTTGGTGAGTGGGGGGCTCCCACGGGAATGCCCCACACTGGGCCCCGCCTCTCCTAGAGCTGGCCCTGCCCTCAACCCCCAGTGTGTACTAGAGTTGTCTTGTGTCACTTGACATTCCATGTCTGAACAGTGAATGGCTGCTTCTTAAGGCCACATGTACAGTCAGTCCTCCTTATATGCAAACTCACTATTTGCAAATTTGCTTATCTGTGAGGGGCCGAATTGCTGCTTTCCTCCTTATCTGATCTCTGTCCTTGTTATCCACTATACAGAGACCTTCTGAAGGCTGCAGGGACCTTCAGAATGGCACCTGCAACCAGCACTAACCTCTTCAAAATGGCCGGCAGAAGCATCCGCCAGCCATGTTTAAGGGGCCCATGCTGGTCTCAGGTGCCATTCTGAAGATCCCTGCAGATTCTGGGAAGTCTTTGCAGCATTCAGAGGTCATTTGGCACTTCCTGCTGCATTCTGCTGGCTTCCTGAGGGTCTCTGCTGGATTCTTTTGATGTCAGACAACCTTTTACTTAGCCCCACTGAATGGTTCCTTATCTGCAAATTCACTATCTGCCAGAATTTCCAGGGACCTGACCCTAGCAGCTAATGAGGATTGCATGCCGCTTCCCATTTTCCCCTCCTCATCACTGCCTCCCCAGGTAATAAATGTTGCTGGTTGAGTTACAGCATTCCAGGAAGCATTCTGATGTATATAAGCAAGGAAATTGTGATGAGTTCACTTACATGTCCTTTCTTTTGGTGTCTGATCTTGGCTCTCAGATGCCACCCCTCTGGTCACATCGTGTTGCAACCAAATCCCATGCAAATAAATTTTGGCCTCTACCTCTGCCCTAGCCCACCCTCTGGCAGCTTCAACCCACCCCCAGATTCCCCAGTTCCCTATTAGCCTTTCCAATTCAACCCTAGAATAGGTACTTTGCATTTGGAACCATTACAAAAAACACCATGGGGGAAGTGGATGGTGGTGCGTTGCCTGGGGGGCACTTGTCCCTGCTGACCCCCCATAGATATGCCAATGAACATGCTACCCTACAATTCATAGGAGCAAGGGTTTTCATGGTATAATTTTTTTTTGGAGGAAAAAGTTTGTTTCTGCCCTGCTCATTCGAAGTTCAAAGCCATCCTTATACAACTAAGAATTCCTTGTGACCCTGAACATAAATCTTGTGACTGCATGAGGTTTAATACAGATATACCAGCATAAGCATTCAGGGCAGGTTCATGATCTGGTTTAACCTACCCTCCACCATGAGCATATATTTTGAAAAGGATGTTTCTTTTAGAGGTTATTTAACCTTAAAGGTTTGTGATGTTAATTTGGGTAAGAGGGTGAACTTTCGTTTCCCCATCATATCATGGTGAGTGTCTGCTAAGCACAAAGCATTCAGCGGATGTAAAGGAACAGCTCAAAACACAGCTAATGTGAAATTTCATGTCAGAGAGAGAGAGAGAGAGAGAGAGAGAGAGAGAGAGAGAGAGAGAGA
>JAJKFI010000015.1:9264545-9278939 GCA_029204185.1 Lerista edwardsae | reverse complement strand
GAGAGAGAGAGAGAGAGAGAGAGAGAGAGAGAGAGAGAGAGAGAGAGCTGATCCAGAGCACAATCCTAACCTGGAGTTAGGCTGGCACAAGTTACGCCAGCAAAATTTGGCCAGCACAAGGGCGGCCATAAAGCATGTTTACACCACTCTCAGAGTTGGGGAGGATGGCACACGTCTGTATGCTGGCCTCTCTGACTTGGAGAGTGGTCCAAACACACTTTATGGAGTCCCTTGTGCTGGCCAAACTTTGCTGACCTAACTTGTGCCGGTCTAACTCCTGGTTAGGGTTGCGCTTTTAACCTCTCAACAAGTATACAAATCACCAAGAGTATTTGTATACTCTTGAAGATTTAGTCGAGAGGGTTAATGCCTCCATTTGCCTGAAGATAAGAGCTGAAGATCTGAAGGTCGCCAGTTTAGGACTACCGGAAGTCTCTGTGAGCGGCAGACCTTGTAAATTGCGACTGATTAACAGCTGAGCTGTCTTCGGCTGCCTTGTGTGAGGGAGAGTTGTGCCGAAGTCAGCCGCTTCTCTGGTGGGAGCAGGGAAGCCACTTATCAGCCAGGAAGAAGACAAACATGTGGCCAGAAAGAAGGACTAAATCCAGAAAGATCCATCTGTATGTGTGTAGTTCTTGTAAGATAGAACGTTTCTGTAAAATTGTAAAAACCTTCTGAATAAAGTCTGCCTATGTAAACCGCCTTGAGTTATAGTCATTAGAGAAATCTGGTGACCTAAGAAAGGCGGTATATAAATACAAGTATTATTATTATTATTAGCCAAGGTTATTTTGCTTCAAAAGTGCATTCACAACTGCTTGGAGTTAAGGCAAACCTTTTATTAAAAACAGCCTTTGAAAGCATGGCTAAAACTAAGATGGTTTTCATCTCTAGCTGAAAGCAACATCTCTGGCTAGCAGGGAAATGCAGGATCAGCAGAGTTTCTTCAAGCCCAGCAGCACCTATTCACCATCATTAATGGGGGAGAAAAACAGCAGTGATTTTTGCAAAGTTTTGCAAATTAATCTCATCAAACCGATTAACTTGCCTGTTGTGGTGGTCTGTGGACCATCAAGCAAAGGAAAGCTGCTCCTACTGTCACCGCCATGTTTTCTTTCCCCACAGAATGTAACATCTTATGTCTAGAGCTTCTAGTTAATAATTGGATATGTCTTTTATTGGCCAAGATGAAAGTGCAACAACATTCTTAGAAGATGTCACTTTTAATGAGCAGGCCTTGTACTATGAAGAATCCCATTCCTTTTCAGTATTTCTTACAAGTCTTTCATGTTGTCCTGGAAATTAGTACAGTGTACAGTTTGCTTGTTTTTGAACATAACAAAGGAGGAAAAAAGAAAATTTGCACTACGTTAAACTTCAAAGGAAAGGAAGCTGACGGGGAGCCTTAATTGTGATTTTTTTTTTTTAAAAAAAAATCATTTAATGACAGGGCATAATATGAGTCAGGGCTTAGTTCCAAACCCTAGTTTAGACAAGGAAGTTCTGGATTCAAATGCCTGAAGTAAAAGGGGATGATTTCAGGATAGGCATCTCTCAGTTTAATCTAGCTCACTGGATTATTATAAGATTAAAATGGTGCAGGCAAGGGGCTCCGAGGAGAGAAGGATACAAACCACAAGGAATAAAATAAATACTTTAATTGCCAGAGCTCAGCCTTTGAAAATGTGCTGTGACATGTCTATACCACTGCAGGCGCAATCCTAACCTGGAGTTAAAAAGGTAAAGGTTTCCCCACGACCGAATGGTCTAGTCGTGACCGACTGTAGGGGGCGGTGCTCATCTCCGTTTCAAAGCCTGTGAGCCGGCGTTTTTGTCCGATCATGGTGGCCAGCATGATTCTACGCCGTAGCGCACGGAACGCCGTTACCTTCCCACCAAAGTGGTCCCTATTTATCTACTTGCATTTTAGGTGCTTTCGAACTGCTAGGTTGGCAGGAGCTGGGACAAGCAACGGGAGCTCACTCCGTCACGCAGTCTCGAACTCCCAACCTTGCGGTCGAAAGCCCAGCAACAGCGGATTAACTCGCTGCGCCACCACGTCCCCATAACCTGGAGTTAGGCAGGCATAATTAAACCAGCAAAGTTTGACAGGCACAAGGGCCACCAAAAAGTAGGTTTGGACCACTCTCGGAAGAGAGGGCAGCGCACAGATGTGCACCATCTTCCCTGACTCTGGGAGTAGTCCAAACGTGCTTTACGGTGGCCATGGTGCCAGCCAAACTTTGCTGGCCTAATTGTGCTGGCCTAACTCCAGGTTAGGATTGCGGTCTGCATCTGTTGAGTGATGATCCTCCTCAATAGGATGGCAATAAAGTACATGTGAAGGAAAAAGAGTCCTTCAATCCCAAATGTAATGTCCCTAGCTAGTCCTGCTCCTAATAATTCCAGGTCCACTATGCCCCAAAATCTCTGTATACCATCATCCCTACTTCAGGTTTTGAAGAACGAGGCAATTTCATGCCCTCTATCCAATCTCACCAATGTCACAACTGCTGCTTTACAACCAGTGGTGGGATTCAAATAAATTAACAACCGGTTCTATGACATCATAGCCGGAGCAAAAAAAAAAAACCCCCCGGAAGACAGCCGAGGTGAGCGAGTGGGCGGGGCCCGGCCATTTAACAACTGGTTCTGTAGAACCTGGGCAAACCCCCTGAATCCCACCGCTGTTTACAACTCCAAGACTGACCCAGGAGAGGCATACCTAGAGGGGGATCACAGCACTACGTTTTGCAAGCAGCCACTCCCCCTCCTCTTCGGAGCAATTCGGAGCCAATGTGGACTCCGTTTTGCTGTAGCTGCTGGGAATGGTTCTGAAGAGAAGGGGGAGTGGATGCTTGCACAACCTGGTGCTGAGGTCCCCCTCCAGGTATGCTTCTGGTACCCAGATGATTGAGGGAAGATGCCAAGAATGTCCTCCATTTGCTCCCTTTGTGGAAAAAAAGAGGAAATGTGACTCTATTTTCCAGATTACCAATGTGTAACACTCATCTCAAAGCCTCAGCATTCTTGGGGTTTCTTGCTCGCAACTGTTATGTAACAAAATCTTCTCTCCTACCCACGACTCCCTTATGTTAGTGAGTAGGAGGGCAGATTCTACTATGCACCTGCTCAGTCACAAACTCCTCTGGCAAGTTTTTCTTCCTCTCTTGCAACAAACGAGGGATCATCCAACAAAATGAGTGATTGGCTGCTAGGAGATTTTAGGCCAGGCAAAAGGAGGTAATTCTTCACACAGGGTGTAATTAATCGATGGCATTTGGTGAGTGAGATGCAGTGATGGCTTTTAAAAAGTTAGGGCACAGTCCTAACCACCTTTCTAGCACTGGTGTAAGGGCAATGCAGCTCCCTTACCTTGAGCAACATTCCCTTACCTTGAGGAGGCCTCTGTGACTGCCGCCCAACTGCAGGATGCAGCACATGCCCCATTGGTACCACTATTTCAGTGCTGGAAAGTTGGTTAGGATGGCGCCCTTAGACAAATGCATGGAAGGCAAGGCAAAGGCAGCATCCTCCTTGATGCCAGTTGCATGAGAGCAACAGCAAAGGAGGATCTGTTTTCCTCTTTGGCTTGCGGTCTTCCAGAGGCAGCTGGTGGGCTACTGTGGGAAACAGGATGCTGGATTACATGGGCCTTTGGTCTGATCCGGCAGCGTTCTTCACCAGTAAGTTTACATAGTTTCAATGCAGGCTCAATTTTTCTTGCAACCAAACACAAAATAATAAAAAGGACTTTTGTGAAGACTGACAACGATTGTATCACCAAATCACATGAGTTGAGTTCGTACTGGGAACAACTTCCCTAGATTCTGACCTTTGAGAGTAGTTTACCTTTCACATGTCTGCTTGTTCCCCCTTCATGTACAGTGTATGAACTTTGATGAACTTTGCAGCCCTCTATGAACTATGCAGCCTTCTCAGTCTGAAAGTAAAACTTTTGTGGCTTAATTGCAAGAACAGTTCGACTTTGCAAGCAAAAGTTCACCAAATTGTTTCTCACCTTTACGAAAGGGTTCAACAGTCTCCTTGTTAATGAATATGCCAAGCCAGTTCAGAGCCCAATCATAAACTTATCCTTGGACGCTTTGCTGCCAGTTGCAAAAGATGCTCCTTCAGTGCTCTGCTTAGCGCTAGTGGGAAGGCCTCTGCCTTCCTGCCTGTGATGATGCATCCCACCAATGGCAAAGGTAAGTCAGTGGGAGGGGCAGGGGAGGGTGGGAGGGCAGAATGGGGTCAGGGTGGAACAAAAGGTCTAGGGAAGGGCAGGGAGGGAGGGCGGATTGGGTCCTGGGAGAAAGGCAGAATCGGCTGCTCTGGCACTACTGATATCCTAACCCCCTTCCTCAGTGGTGCAATTCAAATGAATTAACAACCGGTTCTATGACGTCATAGCTGGAGCAAAAAAAAAAAGCCGAAGCCAGCCGAGGTAAGCGAGTGGGCAGGGCCTGGCCATTTAACAACCAGTTCTATAGAACCTGGGCGAACCCCCTGAATTTCACTACTGCCCTTTCTGGACCTGATCCTGTGGCATGGGTCAATGCAAACCCATGACAGCTTTTTCCTATTGCATGTCCAAGTAGATCCCTGCACATCCTGGAGGCTTATCTCTGGCTTGTTCCTAGAGGAGAACTCTGCAAACAACCCCCCCCCCCCGACACACACACAGAATGCAGTGGTCACCTTTTGGGCACAGCTGCATTGACAGAGGGGTGAAATGACTAAGAGCGCAATCCTAACCTGGAGTTAGGCTGGCAGAGTTAGGCAAGCAAAGTTTGGCCAGCACAAGGACCACTGTAAAGTGCATTTGGACCACTCTCGGAGTCAGGGAGGATGGCACACATCTGTGTGCTAGCCTCTCTGACTTGGAGAGTGGTCCAAACATGCTTTAAGGTGGCCTTTGTGCTGGCCAAACTTTGCTGGCCTAACTGTGCCAGCAGGGGCGTAACTAGGGTGTGGCAGGGGGTGGCACGAGCCATGGGCGCCATCTTGCAGGGGGCGCCGTTCGCATGGCGCCCACCCACCCCCAAAATGGCGCCCACGGCCCGCCTGCTCCCTGCGCCGCATTTTCCTCGCTCCGGCTGGCCTTAAAGAGCCAGCCGGAGCGAGGAGAACGCGCTGCCACCCGGCACCCCCTCCCGCTTCTCAAGGGGGGCAGGGCGCTGGGCGGTGCCACGTTCTGTTTGCTCCTGCCGGCCTTAAAGAGCCGGCACGAGTGAATAGAACGTGGCTGGGGCGCCGCGTTCTGTTTGCTGCCGCCGACCCTTTAAGGCCAACGGCAGCGAACAGAACATGGCGCCCCCCCATGTTCTGTTTGCTGCCGCTGGCCTTAAAGGGCTGGCATCAGCAAACAGAACGCGCCTCTTAGAAGGGGCGGGGCGCTATGTCATGACGTCACGATGTGACATCATGACGTTGCGTGCCCCTAGGGGCGCATTTTCATTGGGCGCCATGGGCGCCCTTTCAAATAGATTCGCCCCTGTGTGCCAGCCTAACTCCAGGTTAGGATTATGCCCTAAGACTGAGCTGTCTTCTTTTTTTGGCCTTGCTGGTTAAAAAAAGATCTGCCTGTTCTTCTATACGTTAAAGATCATGCAATGAATTGTCTCTGAAAGCAGCTCTATATCAGCTTCTTGCAGAGTGCACTTCTGTGATTACTCTAAAGGGGAGTTTCCTTCTGATCCCCACTTTGTATTGGAAGCCAGAAAACAAAACAGAGCATGACACTGAATGCAAAGGTCACACATGTTAAATTAGGCACCCTCAATGCCCGAATGCTCATTATGACCCATTTATATTCCATTTTTCCTTTTCACAAAACATTACTGCTAATGAGATCTCTGGGTTTCCTTTGAAATGGGTCATAAGGGTCATGCACACATTTCACATTGCAAAGTTAACTGGACCAACGTATTTAAAATATGAAGATTACTGTGATATTCGTAGGATCCAAATGCTACAATTTAGTACTATCATTATTGGGACTAATTAAAATGTCACAATAGTTGTGAGAATTAGGCTTTCAAGTTCTCCAGAACTTTTTATCAGGATGAATCTTAAGCAAAATAAAAAAATGGGGACAAGAAATGGGATGAGGGTTGAAACAACAGCCAAAGTCTGCATTTTATAACAATCTTAAGACAGAGTAGAAGTGATGCAAACTCAAGTTGATTAGCCTCACCAAGTGATACACTCTGATCTTAGGCAGTGCTCAGGGATGAAGAGGACGCTGTACTTTCATTTTGAGAAAATACTTGTTAACATTGTTATATGTAGGTGATTGTTCTGCACACTGTTCTTGGTAGTTAATCCTGAATATCTGCGATAAAACTACAATGCCTTATATTATTTGACAGTGCTTCAGCCCTTAAAATTCTGTGACACTGAGAAGTAGGTCAAGGTCTGCTTTCCTTATTCCAAAAGGAAAGCTAGGGGGTGATAGGCTGACAGGCCTATTTTTTAAATAAAGATCTTTATTTACATACATTCTTTAACTAAGAGCGCAATCCTAACATGGAGTTAGGCCGGCACAGTTAGGCCAGCAAAGTTTGCCTGGCACAAGGGGCACCGTAAACTATGTTTGGACCACTCTCAGAGTCAGAGAGTCAGCACATAGACGTGCACCATCCTCCCTGACTCCGAGAGTGGTTCAAATACACTTTATGATGGCCATTGTGCCAGCTAAACTTTGCTGGCCTAACTGTGCCAGCCAGGTTAGCTCCTGGTTCCGATTGCACCCTAAATCAAAGTGGGAATTTTCTGGATGGGTCTGACTGTAGAAGGTGGTGGATTTTGCCTCACAGAGTGCCAAATTGGTACAAAAATCTATGGCTGATTGCAAGGGTGATGAGGTCAATGCCAGATGGGCCTCAGTTCCATTAGTGGTACGTGTCTTCTGTTGTGCTTTCACTGTTAGTGGTTTTTATTGTCATTCTGTAGTTGTCATGGCTTGTTGGCTTGGTGTCCCACTCCAGAATATGACGACTCCCAGGAAACTCCTTAAATTCAACTCCAGTGACAATTTCTATCTGTAATGCTGAAGGACAATGAAGGATAAGTCTTGCTGGGGGTTCAAGCAAACATCCTCCATATGTGGAGCCAAAGCATGGAGGGAGAAGACTGTGTCCACTGCCCCCAATGTCCACACAGTCAGTGGGATGTTGGAAAGGGGAACCCACATGCATACAGCTGTGTGTGCATAGGCTTTCCCTTCACTGGGAATCCCAGTCACAAAGCAGTCCTGGATTAGGTGGAGAGTTTACATGTGTACAGTTGAGTTGTATATGCATAGGCTCATTCATTCATACCTGCCGAATGCATAGAAGTCAGGAGAGGGATCCAATGGGGAAGTTGACATTAGGGCTGGGTCAGCAGCTGTGGCCCTGCTCCATCTTCATGCATTTCCTGAACATGTGGAAGGGGACTTCCGTCATTGCTCATCTTCCCTATTTTGTTTTTTTTCCAGGTTGGTTCTGCTCTGTTTATTTAGTGGGCAAGAAACATTTATCTGGGGACCATCTCTAAAGTTGCAGCACAGTTCAAAAGTTCTCCTGTTCATACTTCACTAAATCGAATGGGAGCTCTGCTCATGTGATGCTCCCATTTTTTTAAATTTTTTTTTGTAGACTGTGCTTTTGAGATCCTTTCTGGTCTTGATAAAGATTTTGAAGAAACAGGCAGGCTCAGCAACATTTCCCTTGGTGCATAAGATGGCAGGAGGTCATCAACCCCATCTGCCACGCCCAAGATTCCCCCAGATCCAGATATTAGAATATAGTGCAGCATTTTCCACCTCTCGTAGTGTATGGCAAAACACAGATGTGGGGCTCTCTGGCTGCCACCTGCTGGTTCTGATGTGAACTGTTCACATGCCTCTAAATCCCTCTTTTCTTGTTCATTCCAAAAAGACCCAACCATTGTATCCTTTTGTATGTATTCTTCTAATACCTCCTCACTTCCCAAGGGAATTCTATAGTGAGTAATCGTTTCCTTTTTATTGGAGCTCAGCTTTCCCACCTGAACTTTACATGCTCTTTGGCTCAGACGTGGAAAATTGGAGGTGTTCCTTCTACACATTATGTGGTGCCAAGTAGACCTGTAGTATATTGGGGGGGGGGGGTGGCGGTGGCGGCGGCGGCGGCAGCACACTAAATATTGCAGGTTCCCACATTGCGCCATGTAAGTGGCCCGCTCCCTGTCGGAGCCATTCTGGGCAGTGACAACAATCAATCAATCAACCAACCAACAGTATTTATATACCGCTTTTCAACACAAAGTTCACAAAGCAGTTTATAGGCAAATAGTAATAATAATAAAGTTAAATGGCTCCCTATCCACAAGGGCTCACAATCTAAAAAAAAATAAAGAACACCACCAGCAACAGCCACTAGAAAAGACACTGCGCAGGGGTGAAGAGGGACAATTACTCTCCCCCTGCTAAATATAAGAGGAACTCCTCTTGAAAAAGTGCCTCTTGCCCAGTTGGCAAGGGTTAACAATGCAGAGTTTAAACGTAGTAAAGTGCTTTATTGAGAAAAACTCAGGTTTGCAGCAGTCTTCAGAAAGTTCCAGAGAGCTCTAATTTAAGAAGCTAATGTGGAGGGGAAAAAAATCAAGTTCCTAGCAGAGTGGGTTTGAGAAGGTTGCAGTATTGCATTTATGAGACAACAGTGATAAACAACAAGACAAAGCATATGAGTACAGGAAACAATACTGAGATGTTGAGTCAGTTTTTCAGTGTTCATTCGACAGGAATGGATGTCTGAAAATTATTGAGTATGTGCCCTTATAGTTTGCTGGGTGCAGCAGAATGCTGTAGTTTAAACGCAATGTTCATTTAATTATCGTGAGGTCACTAATTCTGCTAGTGAATGAAGTATATAGCTGTGCCGTCAGAGGTGTGAATGCTCAATTACTACTTTGAACACCCTCTGACTGCAAAATTCCATAAGGCGTGCCAAAAAGGAAAAAAAAAGAGGGGATGAAAAAATGCTGAACTTGTGGAAGCTCAAGTGCAAAGTGATGTGTCCTGAATGACTAAATTAAAGACAGGACACGTTTCCCTTGCCCTATAAAGTCTGTTACAAGTTGGAACAAAACAACGGCTTAATACGCAGGTACTTGCCATTTTTCCTCCCAGTAATAAAAAAGGTTCCAGAGAAGCACATTTATTATTGATTACCTAATTATTTAATGATGTTGCAGTTGTAAATAATTACTAAAAGTTCTCCCTCCTTCCTCGACCAATAAATTCTCATTGGGTGGGAGGGGGGAGGCAAATCAACCTACTTAGATTAGTGCAGAGATGCATTTCATACTTCTGAGGCACGCTCTGGTTTGTTTGTGTTTTCCTTTTTCAAGCTAGCAAGTGTTTCGGAATGATGGTAATTATGTTAGACCGTAAGTCTATCATGCGTATAAATAGTTATTTACTCTACTACAGAATAAGTACCGAAGCCAGCTAAGAACAGAGCCTTTTGGGATCAATGGCAAAGTGGAGGTGGGAATCTGATGGAGCTAGCAGGAAAAAACCATTAAAGTTGCAGCCTCATTAAAGAAATGAAAAGTCTCTTACAGACCAATCCTATCCTGTGCTGGAATAGGCAGGCCAACTGGCCTGTGCTGTGTCCAGAGCAGGTTGGGAGGTGGTTGCTGTGCCATTGAGAGTAAGGAGATATTTTTCCCTTTACCCCATGTTGTGTGTCAGCCACCCCTATGGGGCTACTCGGATCTGTGAAATAAAATGTGATATCTGTGTGATAAAATGCTACTTACAGAGATGAGCAGAGATGATGACTCTTCAAGTGAGATCGAAGGAATTTCTCATCAGATAAGTGTGGGAGGCGAGCGCAGACAGAGAGATGCCAGATTGTGATGGATACCACCTGGACGGAAGACGTTCTACGCAAAATTATAACTTATGATTGTAACAACCCCCATATGGAATTGAGAAAGCCTGTCTATGTTAACAGTTGGGGAACCTACCATTAAGTGATGAGGGGCAAAAGCCCTAGGCGTGGAGCTCCTGGGGTGGGAGGAAGGCAGCAATGAAGTGGTTCACCTCTCAGAGAGGCAAGCGGTTTTGGCCCACCTGCCCTCACCATCATATGACTCCGAAATGGAGCCTGGCATGGTGTGGGGGAGGCAGGAAAACAGCAGAGGGGTGGACCTCCTTCTCCTCTGTCCCTGGGCGCGTGGTTGGCTGGGTCCGCAACTGTATGTAAACCGCCTTGATTAAAGTCGGAGAAATCCAATGACAAGAAAGGTGATTTATAAATACTGGTGGTACTACTACTATGACTATGACTACTACTTTCAGTTAGAACCTAAGTACACATTACATTGGAGTTCCACCGTTGAAACGCCTAACATGCTATTCTTGCAAAAGAAGCCACAGGGATTTATTTTACTTGTGCCTTGTGCCCATTGCCTTCATTTGAAAAATCAGGCAGGCAGGCAGGCAGGCAGGCAGGCAAAGTACCAGTGTGTAAATAAAAGTAAATAAGATCTCAGTGGCCATGTAGAGCTTGTGACCACCTTGGATGGAAGGGCCCCTGGAAGGAAGAGGAGCTGGGATCACTCACCATTGACTCCTCTTTAATCTCCTTGCAGAGGTGGATCTACAGGGAGGGCAAAGCTCTAAGTGTTGCAAGAAGCCTTACCCTGTCATGTAAGTCCCTCCTCTCCCTTGCTGCTGTAGCCAGTAAGCAACGCCAAGATGTTGCTTTTCCCTGTGAGGATTGGCTAAAACAGTGCAGGAGAGGACTGATTTCCACTGCAAGGTAAAGCTTCTTGCAAGACTTAGAGCTTTCCCCCCCCCTAGATCTGCCTCTGTCTCCTTGCACTCTATTTGACAGCATCCGCCCTATAGGGAGGGCAGAACCAGTGGTGTCAGCCTACCGGTTCGCTGGGCGGAGTTTTCACGGTCGCTGGGCAGGTTTCCACGGTGATCGGCAGCGTGCTCGCTGCGTCCCGTTGCGTTATGGCGAAAGCACGCCCGCTGCAGCAGGTGGGCTTTCGCCATTACGCAATGGAATGCAGCGAGCACGCTGCCGATCACCGTGGAAACCCGCCCAGCGACCGCGAAAACTCCGCCCAGCGAACCGGTAGGCTGACACCACTGGGCAGAACCAAAGGCTAAAATTGCCAATGGTTAATCTCTACAGTGCACTTAGGGGTGTACCTGGTGCCCTGACTTGAGGATTGAGGACAGACTGATCTGTGATAACTTATGAAGCGTTTTCACCCTTTCAGCAGGAGGAGGTAAGTCCTTCCATCCCCATCCTTGTCTCAAATGCACAAGTTGGGGCAGCTTGTGGAACAGTTGGACAAGTGGTGGGTGGAAGGAATGGCAGGCAGTTATAGGACATCTCTGTCACCCTGCCACCTGAGGCAACAGGTTTAGCTGGCCTTATGGCTAGGCCGGTCCTAAACATTACTTCCTATTTCTCATACAGAAATAACTGCTGAACTGGGATTCTGTGTTAGTCAATTTAACGTATCAATTATTTGTGTCAATGAGACAAACAGGTGTTCTAATGAACAATTGTGGCTTTTAACTTAATGCAATCCATTAAATTAACCCACTGTACTCTTTTATCTCCATTAATTCTCGTGTGTCTTATTTCTCTATTAAGTTCTAGTAATTGTAGCAATAAAGTTGACATGCTGAATATTATATGATGGGTGATTTTGCATTGCTCCAACTGCCTTTTTATAATATAATTATTAGTGTCTTCATAAGTGTGAATCATTAAAGTAATAGGATTTTAAAACAGCTACCCCTGCTCATTGATTCCTCTTACCTAAAAAAATAGGATGTTTCCTTGTGTTAAAAACTGGGCATGCATGTGCATGCTGTCATTTCTAAAGTTGATGTCTGTAGGTTAAATAAACAAGAGTTCCTCTTTTATCTTGAAGAAATATTACTTGACATACGTAATGTGAATTTGGGCCATTCTTTTTATGTCACACATGCAAATACTGTATTCCAGAGGTTCCCAAAGGGTGGGAACCCACTATTACGACCCACTATTGGGAACTTTTACTGGGCTATTCTCCATTAAAAACCATTTTCTACCAATGATGCATTGGAGCAACACTGGTAGAAATGCAATCTCTAGCACATCATTGGTAGAAAATGGTTTTTTTTAATGGAGTGGTCCAGTAATGGGTAACTGATAGTGCCACAGCGATCGCAGTGCTGGGGGCACCCAGAGGCTTCATACCTCAGCTGGGGGTTGCGCCAACCTCTGGGAGGCCCACAGCCCCCTCTGCAGGCTTCCCCAATGCTAAGCATAGCTCTGATCAGGGACTGGAGCGCACTTCAGTTTTTTGTGCGGTTTTGCATGTGGTATTGCCGCTCTCCGTGGTCAATCCTGTACAGTATTTTACAGCATAAGTTAGCAGGCCTCCTTATTGTGTCTCTACAATGGTGGGGATACTCCCCCCTTCCAATGCTGTTTTGGTTATTTTTTATATATATAATTCTGGGCAGTGTATTCCCAAACCATTAGATGAGGTCCAGTCAGACATTTTGAATTACCAATCAAATTGCACTTATTGAGTAAATATGAAAAGCAAAGACAAAATTATTTTTACCTAAATTATTTGTGCTATAATATCAAAATTATTTGTGCTACCTCAGAAAGCTTTCACGTGCTTTGTCTGGGCAGTGAATCAAGACAGACACTCATTCTTGTACCTTGTGTCTTCACCAGCTGAGATAAGGGAATCAATTCTACTTGATGAAAGATAAAACTATTGGTGCAGAAGATTAATGACAATCTCGAGCAGCTTTATGGCGGTGGAATCTTGATGATCAGTCCAGAACGGGACAAAGGGCTTACACCATATCACTAGCCTAGGACATTAATATGCTATAGAGGCTTGGGCACCAATGAGGCATCCTATATACAACAGAACATTATACTGTTCGGCAAAGGAAGTCAATACAGCACAGAATAAAACTGGCATTCCTTGGGGAATCGCAAGTTAAGGGTGATGTTTAACTGCCCCGAAGGCAAACAAAACCACTAGAGTTGCCCTGCATCTGCCTCCTGCCCTGCACTGGAGACAGTGCAGGCCAGTTGGCCTGCCTCTTCCACTGCAAATTAGGATTGGGCTGCCCATGTCACAGACTGGCTTACAGCAGTGTTCTTCAACCTGTGGATTGTGTGACCCCATTGCGGTCACATGTGGGGAGTTGCAGCAACGTTTCAAAGCCTGCGCAAGATGGGGCTTGGGTACTGCCTTATCAAAAGCTGGTATAATCCCGCACAGCTTCTTCTCACTGTATCCAAAGGACGGCCCCGCTCAGGCTGCCGCCGCCTCACAGGGTTGTTGAAGAGGACAACAGGGGCAAACAGGGCAGGTGGGAAACAGTGGTGACAGAAGTGGGGGTGGGCGGATGGGGTCCCACGAGGGGCGGGCGGGATTGGTGCTGGGTCCTGAGTATCATACTGTTATTTTTTTTGGGGGGGTGGTGGTGGTGGTGTCATAGCACAAAAAACGTTGAAGACCACTAGTGGAAATAAAGGGATGTAGGTTATTGAAGATTTAGAAGATTTAGTCGAGAGGGTTAATGCCTCCATTTTCCTGAAGATAAAAGCTGAAAGATCTGAAGGTCGCCAGTTCGGGACAGCTGGAAGTCTCTGTGAGCGGCAGACCTTGTAAATTGTGACTGATTAACAGCTGAGCTGTCTCCGGCTGCCTTGTGTGAGGGGGAGATGTGCCGAAGTCAGCCGCTTCTCTGGTGGGAGCAGGGAAGCCGCTTATCAGCCAGGAAGAAGACAAACAGGTGGCCAGAAAGAAGGACTAAATCCAGAAAGATCCATCTGTATGTGTGTAGTTCTTGAAAGATAGAACGTTTCTGTAAAAATTGTAAGAACCTTCGGGTTTCTGAATAAAGTCTGCCTATGTAAACCACCTTGAGTTATAGTCATTAGAGAAATCTGGTGACCTAAGAAAGGCAGTGCCAGGGATGTGGTGGCGCAGCGAGTTAATCCGCTGTCGCTGGGCTTTCAACCGCAAGGTTGGGAGTTCGAGACTGCGTGACGGAGTGAGCTCCCGTTGCTTGTCCCAGCTCCTGCCAACCTAGCAGTTCAAAAGCACCTAAAATGTAAGTAGATAAATAAGGACCACTTTGGTGGGAAGGTAACGGCGTTCCGTGTGCTACGGCGTAGAGTCATGCTGGCCACATGATCGGACAAAAACGCCGGCTCTACAGGCTTTGCAACGGAGATGAGCACCGCCCCCTACAGTCGGTCACGACTAGACCATTCGGTCGTGGGGAAACCTTTACCTTTTAAGAAAGGCAGTATATAAATCCTATTATTATTATTATTATTATTATTATTATTATTATTATTATTATTA
>JAJKFI010000015.1:9231091-9264535 GCA_029204185.1 Lerista edwardsae | reverse complement strand
TATTATTATTATTATTATTATTATTATTATTATTATTATTATTATTATTGTGGCCTTGACCAAGTTTCCACACAAAGCTTTCATATGGAATGTTTGTGCTCTCGGGCACTACATCAAAAGGACCCATAGGCAAGGTTGCAGCGCAATATGGCCTCGGAGCAGACTGCAGCATTAAAGTAAACAGCCTGACAAGTTGCATATATTTCTTAGATTCTTGACGTTTATTTAACAATGTTTGTGCTATAGTTGGATTAAATCACAGACAGCAACGGGGCTGTCAGGAGCGTGCTCCGCAATTACCTCAGAATAACCGCCTCTACAACTACCTTCTGTTCCTTTGGAGATGATGGAAGTGGTTACCTACGCTCCATTATATAATTATTGGACTCCTAATTCTTTTATGGGCAGTAATCTGTCTTTAGGCCGTTCCCCAACCAGAGCCGCTGCTCTAATTGAGTTTACCATGGAAGTGAATTATGGTGTTGTCAGGGAGAACGCTGACATCCCAATTTTTCAGGTTCTCAAACAGCCGGTCATGCAATCAGCTACAATATCTGACACGGGATGTGAGGAAATTGTGCGACCTGTCGGTTTGTTGATCTCATATCTATGTTTATCCAAAATCTCTATTTTCCCCTTACATCAGTATTCATGTTTAGTTTCTTTCTTGCCTTGACTGGCATCAGTCATTCTAGCTTTCTGTGCCCTGGTAACATCACGGTCAAATGTCACCTCTATCCAATGCATCAAATGCATTTTTGTCCGTCCCCCCCCAAATAGGGCAGTGAGTCCCTAATGGCAATGACTCATAAACAGCAGTGCAGGGCCAACTGACAGGCTGTCAGTGAGGATGAGGAAAGACTGGTTGGCCACATCAAATATTCCAGGCAGCATTCATTCCTCATCAACAACTGCCCCAGGGCTGGTTTGCACATTCTGCCTGCCATGTGAAAACGGCTTTAAATCCCGCCTGTCTGTCAGCTATTAAACTAGCACCTTGGATTGTGCCCAGTGGTCGGCACTGCAGCCTCCAAAATACTGTGTAATGTGCATCCAGCGACAGCTGAACTAAAACCTTTTGTCAGGATAAATTGCCTGTGTTGCCTATACAGTACAGTCGTACCTCCATTAACAGGGGGGGGGGAATCTGTTCCTCCAAAGCGGAGCATGGCATGCAATGCCAATAAAGGAGATGTCATTGAAGGTGATGGGAGCTGATTGGTCCTATCCTACCCAGAATGCCTGGCTCCCATTGGCTGCAGTGGCTGTCAATCAAACTGGGATGAGGCATGCTCTAGCAAAATAATGCTAAAGGGGGGCAGCTTCATTGGAGGTATTGCTGTGCTTCCTGAAAGTGATGCTGGTTAGGAACTGTCCTGATCTTTATGATTCTGTTAAAATTAAGCCAGTTCCCAACAGTCAAGACATTGCCATTGTGGCTTAATGATGCTCCAATTGCGCTTCCTCCCTAGCATGATTGCTTAGCAAGCCTGGGGTTCCTCAGCATGTTGCTGACCTCACTGAAGATATAAACATGCGTGAAGGCGTGACTAGTGCATGCCCTTCCCTTTTTCTTGTACGTACACAGCTGGTTCTTCAATAACCATCCCAGAAAGCAGTGGCCAGAAAGCACCAGCTTCTTCAGGGAACAGGTTCTCTGTATGAAATGAATTCAACCGCATGAAGAAATTAGACTTGCAAGATGTCTGGGAACAGTTCTGCCCCCAACCAGACCTGTGCTTGCCAAGCTTCCTGGAGAGTCCACCATTAGCCCACTTAGGGCCACCCAACTCATTGCCTCTGCCACTTTGTGGCCAAGCAACCCGTCACTGACAAGCCCGCCATTGAGATATGGTATGCCACTGCTACTCACACACTGGTCACAGAACAAGCTGCAGTCAGGCCATGCCAAGGCCAAAATTACTTTTGTCTCTTGCAAGTCCTCCGAGGCAGGCTCTCTCTTCTTGCACGGGGCCCAGTTGTGATTTTGAAGGGATGCAGTCCCACATGCCCACATGGCAGGCTCTGGTTCAAAAGCCTCGTCCAGCGCCAATGATGAAGCTGAAGTGGCGGAACACAGGGCTGAGGATTCTGCCTCAGTGGCAACAGAGAAGCAGTGGCCCAGAGAGGCTGGCCTGTGAAGAGGAGGAGGACATGTGCGTGCTGTATAACTCCCTTCCATCTCATACCACTACGGAAGGAGCAGGAAGAGCCTTGCCTGGCAGGATCACTGGACCTTCCCCAAAGGGTGGAGAAGAACCACCAGGCTCCCAGATGTGACAATGCCAAACTGCTGGGGTGCCGGATTTCCCCCCACACAGTGCTGGACCAAAGCCAACCCGCTGAGCCTATCAGTTCCTAACGGCATGCTACAAGGGTGCCTTCATGAAAACAGCTGGGAGCAACTGGTGCATGGAGAAAGAAAACCATTCTCTGTCCCTAGTTATGCATTTGCCTTGCATGAAAGGCCAAATTCGATATGACTTGAAATATGGCATTTGGTCTTGTGACTGTGTTCCGTAATTAGCAGCATGTGGTAGCCCGGTTGATTGGAAACATGGCACAAAAGAGGGGAATGGGGGAGAAGATGGACTCTCTGGAGGGGGCCCCATGGCGGGAAGGGGGCCCCAACAATCCTGATCCTCCCCTCCCCATGGTTGCTGTTTTCCCTGGGGGATAAGCTTCCTTTGACAATGAGCTGCCATTGATATGAGTAGTTTTATTTTGTCAAACAGTCCCATCCAGGTTCCAAAATGAATGACACAACACCTGGATTTTACTTTCAATAGAAGTTAAGGATGGTGAGCCTTCTCCTAACCAGTTGTGGATGCGATGCTAAAAGCAGCATTCATAATACCACATTTACTAGATGGTATACATTTATCAGAGTAGTATCAAGATACCGCAAACTGGAAGACTGGCAGGGTTTGAAAGCATTATTCAGGTGGGTCCAAAAATTTGGGCATGCCCAAGGCAATTAAAAAAACACACAACTTTTTTTCTTTAGCAGCAGATTGTGTTCAAACTGCTTTTGAAAGTCCCTTTAATCTCAAAAGTGGTTTGCCATGTGGTGATGCGATTTGTGACAGAGGGGCTGCTCCTTGAGAAATCCAAGGCCAAAGTTGCCTTGAGAATACAAAACCAGTTTTGCAGATCTTTGGAGTCCAGTCATAGCCTGATACTTGTGGCAACCACAATTCATGTGTGAAAGTATCTGATGGCCCAATCGTGAGCTAGCTGACTGCTGTGGGTGCAGCGGTTAGCCAAACGGCTACCCCTGCATCCCACAGGAGCCAGGCAGCCGCTGGAGTCTCCTTAGGAGAAGGAGACATTTGTCCCCTTCCCCTGGGGAAAGCCCCATTGCCCATAATGAGGCTCCTCAATTCTCTGCCAGCTATTTTGCTGGTTGAGAATCCAGCATTCCTGTGTCGGGCCGCTTGGGCAAGGTGAGGGGATAAGATCTGGTGATCCTACCCTTCCCCCTCTCCAGTTCTACCCTCCCACCTGGAATCGGCGCAAAACCCACAAGGGGTTATACTTACTGGTGTTGCTTTGCTGCCTCCAATTGCAGGGGACCAGATCTGGAAGGGACATGGTGGTGCAGCGGGTTAATCCGCTGTTGCTGGGCTTTCCGACCGGAAGGTTGGGAGTTCAAGACTGTGCGACGGAGTGAGCTCCCGTTGCTTGCCCCAGCTCCTGCCAACCTAGCAGTTCGAAAGCACCTCAATGCAAGTAGATAAATAGGGACCACTTCGGTGGGAAGGGAACAGCGTTCCGTGCGTTACGGCATAGAGTCATGCCGGCCACATGACCACGGAAGCTTGTCCTCAGACAAAACGTCGGCTCTACAGGCTTTGAAACGGAAATGAGCACCGCCCCCTACAGTTGGTCACGACTAGACCATTCGGTCGTGGGGAAACCTTTACCTTTACCTCTTAGTAAAGGTAAGCCCTTACTGGGTGGTAAGCCCTTACTGCCTGCATTTGTGCCTTACAGCATATTTGCGACACCAGTGCCGGTGGTATACAGTACTTGTATGACCCGTGCTTGAGAGCTCAGGATTGAGCCCTGGGTCAGGAACAGAATGTATGAACATAAGAAGACTGGTCTATCTAGCTGAATTCTGGCTATAATTTCCACTTTGCATCCCTACTCCCTCCTTCCCCCCTGTCTTCACATACTCTTTCAAGAAGTTATCTCCCCTTCTTGCTTTCCCATCAGCTTGCACCAACCCAGCTTGCCACCTGAGGCAAAGGGTTCAACTGATCTCATGGATGGGCCAGCCCAGCTGTAAATTTAGCCGCTTACCTAACTGCTTATTTGATTGCATTCTTATTCTTGTTTTTGCCTCCCTGGTCTTGTAAGGGCATTCTCCCATAAACAATACTGTTCACGCACCTAAGCATATCTGACTCACCTTTCTTGAATGCCAATTTCCTCTGGGGTGGGCATGAGCCAATGTCTCAAAGACCCTTACAAACATGCACATTTTGGAACACGGGGAAGGGCACTTGCCAATATTACTGAACAACTGTGGTAACAAGTCATTTCTACAAAGGAAAACAAAAAAGCTTAGAATATTCTAAACTTAGAATGGAACATTGTGGCTTATTAACAACTAAACAGCACAGTTGAAGTAGGGACACTTATGTGCATCTCAAAAGGCAAATACAGTATCTTTGAAAATTGTCGGGTGTGGGGTGGGAAGTTGAGGATAAAATTCTCTTTAAAACAAACACCCAAATAATAGCGTGAATGACAACCTTTCAGAAACAGCAGATCTTGCCTAAGGCTAAAAATGTGGTCTGGGTAGAATAAAATTGAAGTAATCTTCTTGGTCATTAATGTTCTAATTATGCATTTCATTATGTAAAGTTTTATTGCTGAGGAATTCATTAATAACAATTAGTCTGCCACCCACTTCTAATTTCTATGCACCTGTACCTAATTACAGTGCTTCTGTATCAATATTGAAAAACGCTTAACCCTTTTGGTGTACTGTTGCCTTAGGCACCGTCCCAAGAATATTCAGCCTGTGCAAATTCCTTGGGCATCCATGGAGCCACAACGGATTTCCCATTCTATGGATGACTCTGAGGACTATGCCAAGGAGGACATGGCAGCCTAATAGATAGGTTGAGCCTAATAGATGGGTTGCCCTATCCTACTACAATCCCCGTGCAATGATGCCATGGTGCCGGCGTGACTTCTGCTACATCCCACAGCAGGTTTTTGGCTGCTGGAAGTCTCCTTGGCGTAAGGCGGCTCTGCTGCTACTGATCCCATCCCTTGGGCCTGAACTGCCTTCCTCCACGACGCACCACTGCCCTGTTCTAGCCACCCCTTCCCCGCCTCCTTCTAACCTCCTGCTTGTGTGTGTGGGGGAGTCCAGGGGGGGTCACAGGAGCTGGAGCGGCAGCAGAGCCACCACTGCTGCTCTCCTGCCTGCTTGAGCAGCCACAGTCGCAAAAGGAAGAGGCGTTGGGCCCACCCCTGTTCTTGGAGTACACTGAAATGGAGCATGACATGATGGGGGGCATTGTGGGGGGGGGAGCCAGTGACAGGGGTGGCAATCATCAACCACTACCAGCTGCACAGGCTTACTGGCTCTGTTGGGTTTCTGTCGCTCTGCATGAGCCAATGTGGCCTCCCTGCCGGCAGACCTGCAATGAGTGTTTGTGGAGGCTGCTTTGTGATGTAACCGTGTTGCATTCATATCTAGTCCAACTTCTCATTCCAGGTTCTGGCTGCCTGCTTTAGGCCATCCAGCCCCTTCTGTTCTCTGCATACAAGGTGTGCCTCCTTGCTATTTGCAAAGCCTTGTAATTGCTGCATGTACAGCTCTCCTGCCATCTCGCCATGCAGAAAAGCAGTCTTGATATCAAGGTGCTTGACATTCATTTCCCAGGAACCGGCGACACTGAAGAGCAGTCTTATGGTGTGTTGGTTCGCCACTGGAGCAAGTTCCACCATCATTCTCCCCATACTTCTGTGAATAGGCTTTGGTGACCAGCCTTGCTTTGTAGCACTCCATTTCGCCTTTTGCACCTTCCTTAGCTTTAAACACCCACCTGCACCCTGTTGCCTTCTTTCCAGATGGCAACATCTTATTTTTTGCACCTATTTCTTCTTGTGCAGCATTTCCCCACTTACCTGCTTCAGCTGTGGACATTGCTTCAACATCTTACCAAGACTCAGGTTCATGCTATGGCAATGACCTTGTGAGGTAGGACAGGTAATATCCTGCAGCATGCACTTGGGATGAATGTCAGGGTTCTGGTGCTGGAACCTGGTCTGCTTCTTCAGCGACGTCCAACAAAAATGCCTTCTTCAGCTTTGACATCCAGCTTAGACCTTTGCTGTTGTGGCACATAGGCTGCCAAATGGTACATAGGTGCTCTATAGTACCTTGCAGCCCCAAACCCTCAGGTGCTCCATGCTAGGTGCTCTCCCATGCCACAGTTTCAAGGAAGTCTTGGTTGCCCCTTTTGTAGCCTATTTTGTAAAAAGTTTGCTGTAGCTGCTGCTTCACCTCACAATCGCTTGGGTAAGTTTGAGCATACACCTAATCCTTTCTAAGAGATATTTCTCCCTGCTATGCCATTTTTTTCAGTTGCGTATGCAAGTGTGCATATAAGTGTGCTATGCCCTAAATATGTTTGGGTGTGGAGTTACCCCACCATTGTCAGTCTGAAGCATTTCAGGCTTTCTTCCAGATTTGTTTGCTGACAGCTGCCACATACTTCTGGATCATGTCTTGTATTTCTTGGGGCTTGACTCCCGAGGGCTGGAGTTGGTCCTAAAGGCACCCTTATGTTGCTGCATGGCACAAGATGGGTTTTCTTAGTGGGGCTGGGTGCTCAAAAAGGCAAACAAGAAACAAGAGGCTAAAGAGGATCTTTCTTTATCACGTCTGTGCGAAGTGAGCTACTCCCCGACTCTACTTGGCAAGCAAGGAAATAAGCAAAGGATCACATTATTAGGGCACTTTTATACCTCCCCGCTTCTTGGCACAAGGTATCTATCAGTTAGTGGAAAATTACCAGCTTAGATCTTGTGTAGACTAGTAGTTGGGTAGGCCTTGGAGATGCCCTGGTCATTTTCATAAGGAAACTGCTTTTTACACCCTCAGCAGTTTCTGAGTTACCCCTTTATCTATTGAGCAGAGCAGGCTTTTCTGGGTGGAGGCCACTAATGGGGGCAAGGACAACAGAGGCAGAGGGAGAGGCATACTTTAAGTGAGCCAAAATCAATATGGAGTCACCCAGGTTCAGCTACACCCACTTGTGGCTGTCTTAGTGCGACTGTACTGGTGGCAGTGGGAGGGAAGCATGGGATTGGGCTGTTAGATTCTCACTTCATTTTCTGTAAACCATGGGGCTGCCAAAATGGGGTGTCAGGCCTTCTTAACCACTGCTATAGCACCACACTCTGAGAAATAATTCAGAGCACAATCCTAACCTGGAGTTAGGCCGGCACAGTTTTTGGTTGCCCGTTCCCCCTTCTGCTCCTTGCCGGCCGGCCCGGCGCTCGGTTGGGCGCCCACGTGGTTGCACCGCCCGGTGGGCACCCATTCCCCCTCCTGCTCCTTGCCGGCTCCTTGCATTTAACATTAAAGTTAAATGGCTCCCTGTCCCAAAAGGGCTCACAATCTAGTACAGTCTAACCAGGGAAGAGTTGAAGCAAACTATGTATATACACATCTCTAGAAAGCAAAGCAATAGAAGTTAAATCAACACTAACCACAAGCTGAAGTTAGTACAAACATGATCACATCCATGGCAACAATCATGACCTCACTTCCTGCCACGACATCACTTCCGGCTTATGACGTCACTTCCGGTGGGCGGACCCCGACAAGTGCCAATCAAAAGTGAGTACCTGTTCCTAAATCATTTGGATGACACCACTGTGTACAGGTAATTAAAATTGTAAGTACAGTATAAAATTATAAAGTAAAATATTTTACAAATTCACTATAATATTAATTTAACTCAGAACTTGATTATAAACAACATTTTCAGTTTCACCTCCAGGAGCAAGAATAAATAAATTCTTGGGTGAACCCACCCTTGAGCAAGCAACATAAAGTTGTCCATGGGAGAAACATGGCGATCTCAAATCCACTCCTCAATACTTAATAGACTGCCCCTGTGACTTGTCGATCGTGATCGAGAATGCAAGTCTCACTGGAAATTGCAATCTCTTAAAATTAAAAGGGAGATCTGTCAGAATGAGTGTTATCTGTGGGATAAAAACTGTTTCACCCTCTCCCTTTCTTGTTAAGATCGTCGCTTCAGTTACAGTACCCAGCATCTTCTTGACACACAGCCTTGTGCCGTTGCAAAGGTTTGGCAGATCGAGGTTCCATAGTAAAATAATTGGAGATCCCACTGCAAGTAAAAGACGATGTGGTGGCAATCCAACTGGATCAAGTGAGTTTAGGAAGTCTGGGAAATTGATGACCTCATAGGCATCTACTATGGAATTGATAGACTTGTATTCAGTGACTACGCCTGGTAACATGGCAAGTATTTGATTGGAGTCCAAGACTGGGGCATAATGATTTCTAAAAATTTCCAGAAGGTTCTACAGAGTTCTATTAGTTCTGTTCGACTGCACTTGGGCTTAAATGTCATTGGGACTGTCCCCAATCAGCTTAGTGACCCCCAAAACTATGGATTTGACACTGTCAGGCATTGTGGACATTTCATTTTGCACCCCTTCTCACCCCCCATGCTGATGGGGGCTGAACGTGGACTTAAACGGCATCGGGAGTGTCACCGTTCATCTCAGCGACCCCAAAAACTATAGGTTCAACAGTAATATTGGTCATTTTCGATTATTTTTACATGTCACCCCCTTCCCACCCCCACTCCTAGGGGTGCTAGGGGTGTCTTACCCCACAGTATTTCTAGAAGTGGGATGAGTTGTGAAATCTGAAATCAAATGGTGTCCTCTACGCCACCATCAGCATGCTGCGGATATTCTATTTCCAAGCATTGTATCTTGCACCCCTTCTCACCCCTCATGCTGATGGGGGCTGAACATGGACTCAAACGGCATCGGGAGTGTTGCCGTTCGTCTCGGCGACCCCGAAAACTATGGACTCGACACCAATATCGGCCGTTTTTGAGTATTTTTACATGGCACCGCCGTCGCATCCCCACCTGTAGGTGTGCTAGGGGGGGGTCTTACCCCCGCAGTATTTCTTTCCAGACCGTAAGGCACGTGTACCAAGTTTGGTGCACATCGCTCCAGGAGTTTCAGCAGGTCATGATGGACATTTTATGTTGCATCCCTTCTCACCCTCCACACTGATGGGGGCCGAACCTGGACTCAAATGGCATCGGGAGTTGACACTCGTCTCGGCGACCCTGGAAACTATAGATTCGACACCGATATCGGCCGTTTTCGATCATTTTTACATGGCACCCCCTTCGCAGCCCCACCCCTAGGTGTGCTAGGGGTGTCTTACCCCCGCAGTATTTCTTTCCAGAGTGTAAGGCATATGTGTACCAAGTTTGGTGTAAATCGCTCCAGGCGTTCCAGAGCCTATGTGGAACCAACCAACCTACCTACCTACCTACTTACCTACCTACCTACATATCTACCTACCTACATACATACATACGTTCTCCTTTATATATATATAGATTCCCCTTTCTCTTTAATAGGCATCCCAGTGTCCATCATATCCGAGGATAACTAAAACCATGGATACTGAATCAGTGGGTACCGGGGCATGCCTGTAGTTCAAAAACACAGAAAATCATGCAAGAAAAAAAGTGGCATGAGGTCCATCCCCCAACATATGGAATATAAATCATGCCATGCACATTCATTTCAAAAATAAAATACTGCAATATGAAAAGAAATGGAATGAAATCTCTACAGTTTGGTGAAATGAATATTTCATATATCTCCCCCCCCCATTTAAGATACATATTTCTTTGGGGTCTCCCCTCCCCAAGAAGCTCATATGAAGTGAGAAAAAGCAAGCCAGGGCAGTAATGTATATTGAACAGAAAATGTTTAGGTGACTTACAAATGTGTGTATCTCCCCAGTCAGAGCAAAATGCGTGCAAATAAATGGCATATAAATGGTCCACAGAGCCCCGGGGGAAATAATATGTGAAAGAAGTACTGCAGGTATAAGCCCGTATAAAATATTCATAAGAACACTGAGTAAAGCTCAAAGAAAACCTTGTGAAGGCGAAGGAAACTGTGCTTTGAAGAAATGTCTATGTTATTATGGGGTTATGTGGCACAGTAGATTAATATACCAGGCTGTCACTTCTGTGAACCTGGCTTTAAATCTCGCTCATAAAAGACTGCCTTGTGCTCCTGTGAATTCCGAATTCCAAGCCAATTCCTCTCTCTCTCTCTCTCTCTCTCTCTCACACACACACACACACACACACACACACACACACACAGAGAGAGAGAGAGAGAGAGAGAGAGAGAGAGAGAGCAAAAAGTTGAGCAAATATCTGCATGCAAAATCCATGCAGTATTTTTCATATGCAGAATGGCAATTCAGGAAATTATAATGGACTGTATGAAAAAAAAAAAACCTGTGTGATGTCTGCTCAGTGTCCGTTTTCTCATCCTCTTAGCAAAGAGGTTGCAGCTCAGTTCAACACCCTTGGCATGGAGAAGGTCCCAAGTGCAATCCCTGGCATTTCCAGATAGATCAGGAGGAAATCCCCAGGAAAGCCTGGAGAGATTCAGCTTATCAGTACTGAGCACGGTTTCTCAAACTGCAGGTTATGACTCACTTGGGCCCTGATGTCCAGTGGGTCCTAGGCTGTGCCCACCCACCTGCCCTGGTATCTTGTTGGCTCCAAATTAGAGCCCTTTGGATGCAATTGGAGACCACACTGGGCCTCTGCAGGCCTTAAGAAGCACCTGGAAAAGTCACTTCTGGTTTATTTTCGGTTTCTGAAAGTAATTTTCAGGTTGCAATCCTATACACACTTTCCTGGGAGTAAGCCCCATTGAACACAATGGGAGTTATGCAGTGGTGGGATTCAAATAAATTAACAACCGGTTCTATGGCCTTCAGGGCGGCCTTCAGGGTGGCCGCTGCCTTTCTTCCCTCTCCCAACCTAAAATTAACAACTGGTTCGGCAGAACTGGTGAGAACTGGCAGAATTTCACCACTGGAGTTATGTCTGAGTAGATGTGTTTAGGATGATGCTGTGAGTTGCTTCCAGACAGTGGCGGTCCTGCCATTCACTGAAGGGGGGGCAAATGCCCCCAGATGCCGCCATCGCCGAGCCCTTTAAGAATGGCACTGCCGCCTCCACAGCCACCATGCCCCCTTCCAAGGAACCGGGAGTGTTCCTTAAATGTTGTCTGAAAGTGTTAGAATGCTTTCGGACAGCAGCGTAGCATTGTGTGAGGCTCTGCACGCTTCCGGTAGGTCAGGGGCAGCAGTCTGGAGTGGGGTGGACAGGGCCCCTGGGAGGCTATGGGGCCAAGGACACGACTACTTCCAGAGGCCTGAGAGGCCTTCTGAGGCCTGCAGAGGCCAGTGCTGGAGAAGAAGGTGGGTTGTGGTGCTGCAGAACAGATGAACAGTGACTTGGGAGAGATTGAGAACCTCTAGTGTAGAGACAATACTGAGCTAGATTGACTAAGGACACAATCCTTACCTGAAGTTAGGCTGGCACAAGTCACTTGTGCAGGCCCAGGAATGTTGCCATAACTGCCAGATCCCGGCTCTTCCCTCATTCCCAGGCTGCATTCCCTGCAGGAACGCCCTCTTTCTGCCCCATTCCACCCTCCACAGACATTCACCACCTTCCCTGACTCCAAGAGTGGTCCAAACATACTTTATGGGGTCCCTTGTGCCAGCCAAACTGTGCTGGCCTAACTCCAGGTTAGGATTACGCTCTCTGTGTGTATGGAGGGGGAGGGATTGAAATTTGGAAAATGGTACAGGAGGAAAGCCTAACTCCTTCCCCAATGGCTGCTTTCAACCAACGAAAAAAATGCTAAGGCTGCAGCATCCTGCAGGCTCCATGTCATGTCTACTTTGGCCTTGACTATTTGGACGGCTATGCGTGTTTCTAGTGGTTAAACGGCGGTATAGCATGAAAGCAGTCGGAAAGCCCATTCAATTGTACAAACTAGACATTCCCTTAACTAGTTGCCAAACTAAATGTTTTCTTAAATGGTTCATTAACAAGTGCGCTTAAACCAAGACACTCTTCTTATTTAAGAAACAGCAGTTGTGTGCATGTATGTGATTCAGATTGAGGCTGTGGTACGAGAAGAGAGGATTAACGCTTCCCTTTGAGCCATTTTCTTGCTATAAATTGCTCCCCTGGAGTTCTGGATGTCCCCAAAGCAGGTATTTGCTGCATCTACTAATGATGTGTTTAACAGAATGGCTACTTTGGCCCAAATACGAACAGATCTGTGGATTTGCCCCTGGGTAGTCACAGCCTAAAGAGAGTATTTACCAAGACATTTTTCCCCACAGGTCTGTTATCAATCAATGTTCAGGCACAAAAGAAAAGTTTCCCTTCATAAACCTGTGCTTCTAAATGTCAAAACATTCTGTTCCCTGAAAGGACAGCTTCTTTTGTGAGCCTCCAAAGGTTCTCTGCAGCTTTCCTCCCTGTGTTCTCTTTAACTTTTGTAAAATAAACACAAGCGACAGATTCTTAAAATAGCTGCCTGAACTGGGGTCGCCTATACATCCCAGAAGCTCTTCAAATGAATGGTTTGTCAAACGCTGTGTGGAGCTGAGAATTAAAGCAGCTGAACTTGAGATATTAGAGAAAAATGTGCCAGTACGTAAGGTCACTGTGCCTGCAGTGGAGTTCACCTTAGGCTGCATTCTTCTGTGGGGCTGCAGAAGTAATTGCTCAATGTATGGGAGGGATTTTTTTTTTGCTCAGGCATCCCACGCTGCATTATCTGATATGGAGCTGAGTAAAGCCTCACAGCAACCTACTAATTAATGCTGAAGCATTTTCTGTAGCTATCAAGTTCAGAATAAAAATGGGGATGGAGAAAGGAAAATATGACAATAAGCAGAATAGCGTATCTGACGATGCATAATCAGAGATGCTGCCTTTATCATCGGTTATGGCTGGTTCACACATGCATGGTCATCACCTGATGATCTGCACGTGTGAATGGGCCATCACAGGTGAATCTTCATGGGCAGAACATTCTCTCTGTCTTATACAATCTCAAATACAGTGCTTTTCCAAAAGAATCAGTTATATTTTCAGAATAATGGTGATCATTTTACCGTGGCAGGAAATTCCAAGGGGGCCATACACATATTCTGTTGCTCATAACAGGTGACGCCTTTTTTTCAGGAGGGTTCTCTCGAGGATGCAAAAAATGCGGATGCAAAAAATGATTTAAATGAAATCATGCTGTTAATTAGCACCCATTCTCCAGGGGCTTAGAGCAATTAATTTCTATTAGCTGAGATAAGACCTCCTTCCTCATCCCTGGAAGTGTGATTAATCGCCTTTGCATTTTTTTGCCTTGCTCCAGGGTGAAGGGAAGAGGTCTTATCTCAGAGCTAATGAGATTGGCTACAGATCTCAAGGCTGCAGCTTGCCTTGGTAAGAAAAGCTTTTTAAAAATGCTTTTTTAAACACTTAATTAACAGCACGTGTTAACAAAGAGCCCTCTCTTCTGCAGTCCATGCTGAGTCAAGTCAGCGGATAAGAAAGCTCTACCTGTATATCATAAGGACATAGGATGAACCTTGCTGGATCAGACCGAATCCCTATCAGACCAATCAGATGTTTGTACAATGGAAGCCTGCAAGCCACATGAAATGTTTTACATTGTTTCTCCCAGCAATTGGTATTCAAAGGTATACTTCCCCTGAAGGTGGAGGCTCTATACAGGAATCCTGACAGATAGCCAGTTGAAAACACTTGCTTATACATGTCTGGGTTAGTCCATAGTTGACTAAGGTTGTATAAATGAATGCAAGAAGAATGTGTAAAGTATAAAGAAATAAGACCACGCGATTCCATTTTTATTCATCCTGAATCAAGAAGATCATCAAATTAGTGAGCAGGATTATTTTCAAAAATTGACCAGGGATAGCACAGAAAGTTGTAAAGCCTATAAAATAAATGGTAGTCATCAATATGCCTAATAAGAACAATCTCAATCCCATGAAAAAGCATAAGGGAAAATGTTATTTTTCAACACATTATAATAAAAAGTACTCAAAACAAGAATGTTAGAATCATTCAGGATCACAAAGATCGTGCTGGATTGGGGCTACCAAATTGGGAAATGTATTATCAAGCCGTGACATTGAGTTGGATTAAAGAATGGGCAATTTCCCATAATCAAAGACTTATAAAATTAGAGTAGTATGATTTATAAGTAGGATGGCATGCCTTTTTAATATATGATAAGGCAAAATACTTTGGATATTTTAAACAACACATAATAAGAAGGGCACTTTTAAGAGCATGGGAACAAATTAGATATAAGATTTATACTAAAATACCAAGTTGGGTTAAACCATTAGAGGTTGCGACTAATCCAGAATGGATCGATAGAACCCAAAATAGAAGATATGAAGAGCTTTTAAATGACAATATGGAAATTTGTTCCAAAGCAGAACTACTGAATAGAGATACTATATTGGATTGGTGGACTGAAACGCAGATAAGATTAAGATGGAAAGAAGATTAAAAAAATGAGTTTTTATACACAATATACAGATTTTGATAAACTTTTTCTAGTAGATGAGGGACAATATATAAAGAAGATGTATAGATATTTGCTGGACATGAATATGGAAGATGAAGTTGTGAAATACACTATGATACAATGGGCAAGAAATGTTGGTCATGACATATCATTAGAAAGTTGGGAACAAATCTGGAAAGTAAATATTAAACTTATTGCATATGCTATGGATTGCATATGCTATGTTTGATACTATTCTTATTGACATGGTGGGCGTGGTGGCGCTGCGGGTTAAACTGCTGAGCTGGTGACTGGAAGGTTGGAAGTTCGAGACCATGTGACAGACTGAGTTCCCATTGCTTGTCCCAGCTCTTGCCAACCTAGCAATTTGAAAGCACGTAAAAAAAATGTGAGTAGATAAATAGGGACCACTTCGGTGGGAAGGTAATGGTGTTCCATGCGTTACGACGTATAGTCATGCTGGCTACATGACCAAGGAAGCTTGTCCTAGGACAAACATCGGCTCTTTGGCTTAGAAACGGAGATGAGCACCGCCCCCTAGAGTCGGTCATGACTAGACCATTTGGTAGTGGGGAAACCTTTACCTTTTTTTATTGCCATTCCAGATGCATTGCTGGACTTGTGATTTGTTTTTAAGGCTCTCATCACATTTGTGAAATGGAAGATATAAACAGATGGGCAATTCTCTTTTACCGAATTAGCTTTAGTTTAAGAGTGCAATCCTAACCTGGAGTTAGGCCGGCACAGTTAGGCCAGCACAGTTTGGCTGGCACAAGGGCCACCATAAAGTATGTTTGGACCACCATCGGAGTCAGGGAGGATGGCGTGCATCTATGCGCTGGCCTCTCTGACACTGAGAATGGTCCAAACATGCTTTACAGTGGCCCTTGTGCCGGACAAACTTTGCTGGCCTAACTCCAAGTTAGGATTGCACCCTAAGAGAACTTGTCGCATGTTGGGATGGGATTATACTGTCTCCTCCTTGTCAGTTAAATTTGATTGTACTTTTATAAGGTTGCCATTTCTGAAACTGCTTACCATTTCTGAAACTTCCAATATTTGGCGACAGAATGTTTCGTGCTCTGGGGGAATTTACCTTTCCAATCCTGGCTCTAGGCCTGGCAAAGGAGCACTGAGAAACAGATACTGTGAGCCCTCCTCAACTGCAGGTCTGGAACCCATGGATTTGACCCAATGCAGGTTTTGAAACCTCATCTGGAAAACCCACAGAGAACCTCTGCACACATCCAGAAGGCAATCCCAGTTGTGTCTGGAAGTTCTCTGTGGATCTCAGTATCTGTAATATACTGGGTTCCTTACAGATTCAACTCAAGACAAGGAAGGTGCAGTTAAGCATTTTATTATAATGGCAACAGATTAGAAACTGAACAGAACAGAGGGCAACAGGATTCCTCTAGCTCAGGTCTCCTGATTGGAGGGGGATTAACTCCACCCTTCCAGTCCTCTTGCTGGGCTTAACCCCTGGCTATCCTCCTGCATACATAACAGTATCCGTGGGTTTGGTACCAGGAATGGATACCCCCAGCTATCGAGCTCCAACTGTACAAAGAGAGAACAGGCTGCCTGCTTTCTTGTGATCCATTTGAGGTTAGAGGTAAAAGGGCCATGCCTTTTTCACTGCTGTCAGCTTAATGGGGATATAAGGAGCTAAGAATAATAAAAAAGAGCCTGCCCAAGTGCTCAGTATTAAATACAGAGTCCTAATTACTGGAACCGATTGGGAAGAAATCGAACTGTCTCCTTTTTGACATGGCAAATTGTAATTAGTATAATACCAGTGATGGGGCCAGTGAATAACGTGCCCCCCAATTAAAACATGAAACCCAGTTAATTATCCTGCTGCTAATAACAGCAGCAGCAGCAAGGCTTCTACAAATTGGTGCACAATAATGAAGCCTTTAATGAACCTGATGGTGAATTATATGAATCAAAGGTGACTTAATAACGGCTTAGATTTTGTTAAAATAGAGGTTAGCTCTGTGCTCTTTTGAACTGTAAAGACTAAAGATAGCCAAAGTAAATCTAGAAAACTGCAGCCCAAGCCCAAGGTTTGGGTGGTTTATTCTAATCTATATGTGCAATTCAGTTTTCTTGAGTTTCCTTAGCTCTCAGCTTCCATGTGTACAAGCACCGTCTTTGCATCATGGTTTAAGAAGTGGCCTGGAAAACATGGACTGGATTGTATATCCCCACTTGCTCATCTTTTCCACAAATGTCGGAAAAACAGAAAAAGTGTCAGCAAAGTAACATGTTTTCTAGCTCAATTTCTGTCTATTATTTACATGTGTTACAAATTTAGGGCCTAATCCAATCCTGCTTTTCAGCAGCAGTGCAGGTGCAATACAGCTCCAGGGTAAGGAAACAAATGCTTCCTTACCTTGCGGAAGCCTCCAGGACCACCATATCTCCCCACCATAGGATGCAGCACATGCCCCTTGGCACCCTGGCTGGAAGATTGGATAGGATTGGGCCCCAAGGTTCTTGTCAGAGAGCATTTGGAAATGGTTTCACATTCATTTAACAATTTGATAGCATTTCCCTTCCTGAGTGAAAGGCACAGTAAAGAAATGGCAGTGCCAAATGTGTTGTTTTACCTGTGATTTATTTTTTTAAATAAAGCAGGTTTGCTATATATAAGCCAGCGGAGTAGGTAGTTCATGACTTGCATTTGGCTGCGAGAAATGCCACCTAATTCAGAACCACAATGGTCTGACATGCGCAAATATTATATTACCACAGGTAGATGATCCCTTATCCAGAAATCCAAAATCCAGACTATTCCGAAACGCAGACATTTTTGTACAAGACTTTAAAAAAACTTTTTGTAGTATGAATGCTAGAAGGTCTTTTGCTCATTCCCACAAAAGTTCTGTAAGTTCTGTTCTCTGCTCTGTGATGTGTGCCATTGTTGAAAAATGCCAGAGGCCAGCAGACACCCAAATGGATAACAGTGAAAAGAGCAAGAGGAAGCAGTTCTCATTATGCAGTTATTGCAAAAATCCAGACAAATCTGAAACCCACAGCTTCTTGTCCCCAGCAACTGGGATAAGGGATACTCAACCTGTAGGAACATCTACACCTAGTGTTGAACATCAGCTCAATGGAAGGTGCTGATTCTGGGTCCATTCATGCTAAACGTAGCTGCACACTCCATTGATAAATGATAATTCTGGGAGACAACTAAACACAGCATTCCAATCCTCTGGCCACCAAGGGCTGCTCACTGAAGGCATGAGGAGAAGTGAGTGAAGAGAAGTGAGGGCACAATCCTAAACTGTGCTGGAACAGGCCTGTGCTGTATCCAGTGCAGCTTGGGAGCAGGCTGGAGCCTCCACGGGGCAAGGGCACATTTGTCTCCTTGCCCTGAGGTAAGTGCCAGCCACCCCTATGGGCTATTCAGATCTGCACTCGCTGTGTAGCTAGCGTAGATCTGAGCACACTGCGCGGCCCGGGGATGGGGGTTTGGCTGCCACATAATGGCCGCATCCAAACTCCACCCCCCCTCCACCGGCTGGCCCGCCTCCTAGAACACCCACCTCACCCCATTCCACCTTCCCTCTCATTTTTTTCTGCCCAAAACCGCCCCTGCGCCAGTGTGTGTGTGTGTGTGTGTGTGTGTGTGTGTGTGTGTGTGTGAGAGAGAGAGAGAGAGAGAGAGAGAAAACGAATTTTGAAGAGGTGCAGCTCAAATGCGGGTTTACACTTCAGTATGAACCAGGCTCTGTTCTGTCAACCTTGAATTGCATAAAATAGACCTCATATCTTCTGAAGGCTGTTTTAGAGTGTCCCTAATGCATCTCCTTCATTCAAATCAAAGGCCCTGGTATCATGTTGAAGTTCTGCCTTCTTGAGAGCGGGTGTGAGAACTGGGGAGTAAACATGCTCTTAGTACACAGCAATCAATACGATAGCAAGATTGAAATGACAGCAGAAGTCAATCCTGAATTTGCATTTCTGAGCTTGCTACAGCTGCTGAAGTTGCACCCACTTCAATAGGATTTTGGATAGTTAAAAAAAAAGAGAAGAGAATGCTTGCATTTTCCACATTGATGCAAGAAAGCAGATAGAGCAGGAAACAGTGAAATATTGGAAGTGTTATTAATCAAATGCAACTTATGCCTCCAAAACATCACAGTTGTACAAAGTATGAAAAGAAATAAACATAAGCATCGTTTGGCCAATATTAAAAAAAAAACTGCCAACAGCTGCACTAATTTCTTTTTAATAAAACTTACCAAATCCTAAGAGAAAGATTCTTCCCATGATTGGAATAGTCACAAACCAGCCATGGATACAAGTACATTTTTTATCCTAAATGGGTGGTTTCTGTATTTATGATGGGTTTTGTGTTTAATAGTGCATATTTCCATCGTTATTGCACAATCCTGAATGGAGTACCCTTTCATAGAGTGGTTACATACTGATATGTGAATTGTTGAAGTGTATTTTCTCAGTGAAGTCCGAGCAGAGCAGCGCACAGAAGATTTCAACCTAACATTTTGTAACAGAACTTAAGGAGAACCAAATTTAAGTGAAGTGGAAGACGTCATGCCTACCACAAACATGAATGCAGCAACATGATGAACCAGGGGCATAGCTAAAGAAGTGCAGGGGGATGCAAGTACACCAGGCAACAAGCTTTAGGAGGGCAACTAGCTTCACACTTGTGGCCAAAATTTTGAAAACATTGGCATGTGTGATTAATACTGTAATATTATATACCATTTGCTGCAGAATTTAATGCAGAATGCAATGAAACAAATTGGAGAGTAATATCGCCATTCTTTCAGATGTTATGGCCCAAAAACCAAGAAAATGAAAATACAACTGCAATGTCACTTCCTGTTGTGCCGTCACTTCCGGGGCATCATTTTGCCCGCTGCACTGGGCTACACATTCATTAGCTACGTCAGTGTGATGAACAATGTTCAGAGGTCGGATTTATTATCACTCTACCCAGAGCTGCTATTGTAGGATCAGGTCATAACCAGCTCTCTAGACCCACCCATGGCTATTTAAGTTGCAACTTCTTTGATGCCTGATGAACTCTTCACTTATTCATGCAATGCTTATAATGGAGTTTTGATTACATTGAAGTGTGAGCTACTGCCAGATATAGATTTTAAACACGTTAACTTTTTTTAGAATTACTGAATAGCCTGTCCTTTCTTCCTTCAACCCAATGATGAATGAATGAATGAATGAATGAATGAATGAATCCTGGATCCAGCTAAAGTTCATTGCACAAGTCCCATTGACATCAGCAGTGGTTGCCTGCATGGACTTGTTCCACTGATTTGAATGGGACTCAACATCCATACTATGTCTCTCGACTCACCTTGAATTCTTGCCATGATGGGGGTGCAAAGAATTCTCCATCGGTGGTGGTTTTTGCTGAGAATGTCGGGCTGAAAGTATGCTTGCTGCATTTTTCAGAGAAACCTTGTCTGAGATTGTTCTATTTGCACTGATTCTATTCGGAGGAAGGGCCATCTGTTCCCTTCAATACTTCCCACCAAGTGTACTGAAGACTTTTGATAGAAAAATAAACAGATGTATGCCAAATGTCAGAAGATCTGGCCCCCAGATCTGTTCTCATGCACAGTTTTTTTTAAAAGGGATTGAAAGGCTGTTAAATTCTAGCATTAACAGAGCAACAGCATGTATATTTGCGCTTTGCGGCACAATGGAGCATGCATGTTGCCACTACTGTTGCTGGAGGCTATTGTTATGAAAACCCTGTTTCCCCCCATTTTTTTTTTGACTATTCCTTATTTTTTTGACACATACCCAGAAGCTCCTGTGCAAGTTCAGCCATGTAAAAAGCTGCTTCACAAAACCGTTTTTCGTCCTTTGTTGAAACAATTAGCTTCCATCAAGACAACATCAACTGATCATTTTGGGAATTAACCAGTCATTTCCCTAACAAAGGAACAACATGCCTTTCTTGAGCCTTCTTCATTGATTCTAGATACTGGTACTATTAATGGACTGGACTATTAATGGACTATTAATGGTACTGGAGCTGACTGTGGCTCAGATCATCAGCTTCTTCTTGCCAAATTCAGGCTTAAACTGAAAAAAGTAAGGAACACCTCTAGGCCCTCCACGTATGACCTAAATCAGATCCCCTACAAATATACAGTGGAGGTGACAAATAGATTTAGGGGCTTAGATTTGGTAGACAGAGTGCCTGAAGAACTTTGGACGGAGGTCTGTAACATTGTACAGGAGGCAGCAACTAAAACCATCCCAAAGAGGAAGAAATGCAAGAAGGCAAAGTGGCTGTCTGACGAGGCTTTACAAATAGCTGAGGAAAGGAGAGAAGCCAAAAGCAAGGGAGAAAGGAAAAGATATACCCAACTGAATGCAGTTTTCCAGAGAACAGCAAGGAGAGATAGGAAGGCCTTTCTAAATGAGCAATGCAAAGAAATAGAGGAAAACAACAGAATGGGGAGGACTAGAGATCTTTTCAAGAAAATTGGAGATGTCAAAGGACAATTTCGTGCTAAGGTAGGCACAATAAAGGACAAAAATGGCAAGGACCTAACAGAAGCAGATGAGATTCAGAAGAGGTGGCAAGAATACACAGAGGAACTCTATAAGGCCGATCTAAATGTTCCTGATAACCACAGTGGTGCAGTCACTGAGCTCGAACCTGACATCCTGGAGTGTGAAGTCAAGTGGGCTTTAGAAAGCCTCACTAACAACAAAGCTAGTGGAGGTGACAGCATTCCAGTGGAATTACTCAAAATCTTAAATGATGATGCTGTCAAAGTGCTGCACTCCATATGCCAGCAAATTTGGAAAACCCAAAAGTGGCCACAAGACTGGAAGAGATCAGTTTACATTCCAATCCCAAAGAAGGGCAATGCCAAAGATTGCTCGAACTACCGCACCATTGCACTCATTTCACATGCTAGCAAGGTGATGCTCAAAATCCTACAAGCTAGGCTTCAGCAGTATGTGAATCGAGAACTACCAGATGTACAAGCTGGTTTCCGAAGAGGCAGAGGAACTAGAGATCAAATTGCCAACCTTCGCTGGATCATGGAGAAAGCAAGAGAGTTCCAGAAAAACATCTACCTCTGCTTCATTGATTATGCTAAAGCCTTTGATTGTGTGGATCACAACAAACTGTGGCAAGTTCTTGAAGAGATGGGAGTTCCAGACCACCTGATCTGCCTTCTGAGAAACCTTTATGCGGGTCAGGAAGCAACAGTTAGAACTGGACATGGAACAACCGACTGGTTTCAAATTGGGAAAGGAGTACGACAAGGCTGTATATTGTCACCCTGCTTATTTAATTTATATGCAGAGTACATCATGAGGAAGGCAGGGCTGGATGATTCACAAGCTGGAATCAAGATTGCTGGGAGAAACATCAACAACCTCAGATATGCAGACGATACCACTCTACTGGCAGAAAGTGAGGATGACCTCAAGAACCTTCTGATGAGGGTGAAAGAGGAAAGTGCCAAAATTGGTTTGAAGCTCAACATTAAAAAGACTAAGATCATGGCAACCACTCCCATCACTTCCTGGCAAATAGAAGGGGAAGAAATGGAAGCAGTGACAGACTTTATTTTCCTGGGCTCCAAGATCACCGCAGATGGTGACTGCAGCCATGAAATTAAAAGACGTTTACTTCTTGGGAAGAAAGCTATGGTGAACCTAGACAACTTAATCAAAAGCCGAGACATCACCCTGCCAACAAAGGTTCGCATAGTTAAAGCGATGGTTTTCCCAGTAGCCATGTATGGCTGTGAGAGCTGGACCATAAGAAAGGCAGAGCATCGAAGAATCGATGCTTTTGAATTATGGTGTTGGAGAAGACTCTTGAGAGTCCCCTGGACCGCAAAGAGATCCAATCGGTCAATCCTCCAGGAAGTCAAGCCTGATTGCTCCCTGGAAGGAGAAATCCTGAAGCTGAAGCTCCAATACTTTGGCCACCTGATGAGAAGAGAGGACTCCTTAGAAAAGACCCTCATGCTGGGAAAGATTGAAGGCAAAAGGAGAAGGGGGCGACAGAGGATGAGATGGTTAGATAGTGTCACCGAAGCAATGAATATGAAATTGGGCGAACTCCGGAAGCTAGTGGAGGACAGGGAGGCCTGGCGTACTGTGGTCCATGGGGTCGCGAAGAGTCGGACACGACTTAGCGACTGAACAACAACAACAACAACTATTAATGGACAGGGAGTGTCCTCTAGGCCTGTCTTATGGTGTGGGGCACACAGTAACTCAAGGGTGTTGGAATAGAAGCCGTCAAAGGACAATATGAATGAAATATTCCAATGCATTCCCGACAGTACTTCCATAAACCCTTCCTCAGACTCTGCCCCCTCAAGTGGCTTCATAGCTTCAGCCATGACTTCCGATTTTTAATTGAATGCATGAAAAGTTTACAGCTACAAGCACATGGGATGTAAACCATTTTAGAATACAATGTTGTGACATTGCATTCACTCTCACAGCATGAAAAAAAAAATCCTACAAGAGCTGAAGGCAAACCTACCCCAATAAAGGATTTACAAAAATGTTACAGAAAGGCCCAAATTAATCTTCAGGCTTTAGGAAGCTCTTCTTAAAATACAGCAGAATACACAATTGGTTTCCCTGGTCATGGAAATGAGACTTCAGCAAATATGTGATTCCACAAGGGAGCTTCAGTAAGGATGTTTTTAGACGTTTAAAAATAGCAATTTAGATTAGTTCTGGTGTTGACACACAACAGCACTTCAGCAAACTTTACTTTTCTGCTAACTCTGACAGTTGTGCAGAATACACAGTGGCTACACTACAGCAAATGATTACATATTTAATGAGACAGGATGAGGGCCTGAGGACCATCCCATGGCATTTGATAGGGAGTTTACTTTCAGAGACATCCTAATTCAAACTGGGCTCAAACCTTGCTGAAAACGAGACAGTCATTTTGGTTGTAAAGTTAAGGCCGTGCACATGGACTCCCTTTAAACAAAACCTCAGAGGGCTGGTTTGATCTTAGATCAAAACCTTGCAATCTATGTGCTGGTTCCTCCTTTCCCAGACTGTCTCCCCCTCACTTCTTAGCCAATGACGTCAATAGGGTTGGTGCAGTGGTGTCATTCAAATGATTTAGGAACAGGAACTCACTTTTGATTGGCACTTGTCGGGAACCCGGAACCAGCCATGGAGCCCGTTAGGATCCGGAACGCCCGTTCTGGTCTGTTCCCCCTGAATGACATCACTGGGTTGGTGCCACTCAGAGCACAATCCTAACCTGGAGCTGCACTGGCGCAGTTAGGCCAGCAAAGTTGGGCTGGCACAAGGGCTACCGTGAAGCATGTTTGGACCACTCTTGGAGTCAGAGAGGCCGGCACACAGACACGTGTCATCCTCCCTAACTCCGAGAGTGGTCCAAACACACTTTACGGTGGTACCAGCCAACCTTTGCTAGCCTAACTGTGCCGGCCGAACTCCAGGTTAAAATTGTGCTCCCAGTGTGGTAACTCATAACAGTTTGTCATATCCTTGGACTGCACCCACCTCTGTACATCTGGGTAGACCTGAACTACCTGGCCGGACATCTCCCACCTTCCCTTCAGATATCTCTGGCTTCACGGATAGTGAAAGATGGAGGTCGGCCCAGGAGGGTGTATGGTACACCTGGGCTCTGCTTTGGGAAGCTCAGTAAACCTGGGCTCTGGAGATGGGTAGAACTGGGCTCACACAGGTAAAGTTCAATGGGGCAGCTAGGTCTACCAGGGAGTTAGACACGGGCTCCAGAATTTTTGGTGTTTCCCGATCGTGTCACCCAGTGCAATCTGCACCCCTGCAACCCCTTAGTGACACCCAGTGTTCCCTCCTGCCTGTGTACTGAGCACATTTTAAACACCAGAGGTCTCGTGAGATGACAGTGGTGTCACTATGGTGGTGACAGTGGCAAGATCAAAATATCCTGGACAACACATCAACTTTGGCTTTGACTAGGGGCCTGGAACCATCGGACCTGCCCAGTGCCCAGCAAAGTTTTTTTAAAAATTTCCTTTATTAATGAATAACATAATATTCATTCATACATTTAGAAAAAGAGCACATCTGTACAAAACAGTCCCATTCTGTAGCTTGTCCTAACGTAGGTCTATATGTCTTTTTGCAAAGAAATGATGTGCCTGCGGTTCCCTTTATTACATGTTCTTTTTTGTCATTAAAATACCTCTCACTTTTGCATCTCCAGCACGGTCTGTTTCATTAGGCAATTTGCCTGGGCTCCATACATAAGCACCTCATTGCAAAATAATGAGACGCCATTTAAGTCTTGTCAATTAGTAATACGCCACCAGAAGGGGGTTACCCCTTGTATTCACCCGGAGGTTAAGCTGCTGATTTATACACAATAGACAGTTTGAAACGCTAGACTTGTCTGGGTGCTAACACATAATTGCAGGGGATTGACTTTCACACAGCTGCTGCAAATCATTAAGAGATGGCTGTTAGGATTTTCCTATCATCTTGAGCCAGCTTGGACAATATTTTACTTCAGAACTGATCCCACATGATTATGAGATCAGGAGCTTGGACATGCGTGTGGCATGAGGTTCCATGCTCATAAAAGCATGCAGCTAGTTCAGGAAAGTAAAGTATTGTCTGAATTGGCCCTTTGAGAGGGTTTTTTTTTCCTGTTCTTACCTTCTCTTTTCAGAATGTTTTTATGATTCTGGGAAAGGAAATAATGTCTCAGTAAAAAGAGCTCTCTCTCTCTCTCTCTCTCTCTCTCTCTCTCTCTCTCTCTCTCTCTCTCTCTGTGTGTGTGTGTGTGTGTGTGTGTGTGTGTGTGTGTGTGTGTGTGCACGCAATCCTGAACTGAGTTAGGCCAGAATAAGCTAAGCTGACAAAGTTTGACCAGCTCAAGGGACACCGTAAAGTATGTTTGGACCACTCTCAGAGCACAATCCTATGCATGTACACCCAGAAGTAAGTCCCATTGTGTTCAATGGGGCTTACTCCCGGGAAAGTGTGTATAGGGTTGCAGCCTCATAGTCAGAGAGGCCAGCACACAGATGGGCACCATCCTCCCTGACTCCAAGAGTGGTCCAAATGCACTTTATGGTGGCCCTTGTGCTGGCCAAACTTTGCTGGCTTAGTTTATGCCAGCCTAACTCCATTTTAGGATTGCGCTTTCTCTCTCTCTCTCTCTCTCTCTCTCTCTGTGTGTGTGTGTGTGTGTGTGTGTGAAAACATGGGCTTATGCTGTCAGAGATGGTGCTCTTGTTTATCAAGGACAAATTGCTTTCCATCCCTTATTTGTCACACTACTGTTTTCATTAGGATTGTGGCTTTGTAGAAATCATAACAGAAAGCTAATGGACAGATGGATCATTCGCATTGTACAATATCAGTTTTGTTGACAGTTCCTGTATAGGTACTGCTGTATTCCAAAGTGCTCGACCAGACAAGCACAACGTGGTCCACCAAGTCAAGGACCAGTAATGCCTTGACATCCCCTGTACCTCTTTTTTCATTCCTAGGCAGATAACAAAAACAGGTCTCTTGAACCTCTGATGAGATGTCTATAAGATTTGACTCCAAGGCTGTCGAATTCAGCTGGTTGCAGATTGTGCAGGATTGAACTCAACTATACTCTGTGGCAGTGGTTGGCTCCCAAACTTGTAAACATCAGGACACACCTGGCTGTAATGGTGATCTGCCTGCTATGGCAGAGGAAAGGGTAGGATTGGGCATTTAATTCCAGCAATCCAGAAAGACAGACCCGCAGTACCACTGTCACATTGCAGATGGAGTGTTGAGGCAAAGAGACGCTGGATTGCATTAAAAGAAAAACTAGTAAGAACGGCTGAGGGTGAATGAAACCTTAGTGACTGTTACTATATTAAATCAGCTTTGGTATAAAACAACGGTCTCCAAACTGGAGACCGTTGCACCGCTGAACCGTTGCACCTTGGCTCGACCGGCTTCTTTCGTTTTGCCTGAGACGATTGTGAAGGCCTTGACTACAGCCCCCAGGGGTCTTCACGGCAAGCTGCTTCTGGGGTCTGCCACCCCAGCATGCCTTGTGTGCGGAGTTCTATGCAGAAGTGGTTTGCCTCAAAGACACCTGGGGGCTGTAGTTGGGGACTTCGCGATCGTCCCAAGTGGAACGGAAGAAGCCATTCACTTGGGGTAAGGACAGGGTGGATGCTGGATCAGGTCGCAGGTCGGAGCTTGGCAAATTCTGGTATAAAAGATATAAATTCTACCCAGCAAATTTCTGACAGTGAAACTTTAGTCCTTACTAAGCTTTCACTCCCAAAGAAAAAAGAAAGAAAAAGTTGTCACTTCAAATGTGCGCTTTATCCTGATTTAAAAAAAAACAACAACTCTCATAGCGACTTTCTAGTACCAATCATACAAATTACTGAAACTTTCATGAATCATATTCCACTTTGGTAGGGTCAACAGGGAGCTTATCAAAGAGGTACAGGAAAGATTTGACTTCCTTACACACCACACAGAAGGAAAGGGGGAGAAAAAACATCTTACAGTCTAAAGACTGCTTGATGGCACTCTAAAATTTCATGGTTACTCAGTCACACCTGATTAGATGGGCACATCTTAGCAGATGAGCGAATATTAAACAGCCCTTGGCCTTTTCACTATGCAGGAAAGAGAGATACCAAAACGCTTGTCATTGATTTAGTCCCTGGTTCATTTTTTTTGGTATTTTAATAGATTCAGCAGCTGTCAGAAAATAATTCCAAAGTATCTTGTAGATGAAAACACAGCCTCTGCAAAATGGCGAAATCAGCATTAACAGTGCCACAGAAGGGTAAAGGTATGCTGGTCCCAGGACATGGTTTGTGGGCACATGATATGTGCCACATGGCCAGTAAGCAGGTCTAGATCCAGTCAGTCCTTGGTTGGGAGACTATCTAGAAGTTCCGTGAATGGAATACAGGATATCAAAGAACGAAAGAACGAAAGAAAGAAAGGTGTACATGTGTCCTAGTCTAGAACATCCTTCAAATAACATTGACGTGGTGGATGCATATGGATTTGTGTTGGGGTCCTAGGTGTGTTACTGTAAGTTACCATATATAATCGTGTATACATCGAGAAATTTATGCCTAAATATTGCCTAGAAAAACCTGACATCAACTTATATTCAGGGGACTGCTCCTGTCAATAATTGCAAGCCACAAAGCTGCAGAGCTTTCTGAGCACGCTCAGAAAAATGAATGGAGTCCTATGGAAAATGAAACTGAGCCACACTGCGCATTTACTCGTGAGTAGGTGGCTTTTTACCATTGTATAGAAGAGGGAATTTGGGCAGTCGTAGCTTTTGAATCCCTTCCATGATGAGCTGCACCTGCCCAAATTCCTTCTAATTCAATGAACTGCAGCTACCCCTAAGTTTTACCCTTGACTTAACCACGGGGCATGGCAAAACCATGATTTTTGGCTTAAAACGTGCCCTCGATTTATCCATGACATTGACTTATACATGGTTATATACGGTAATTGCTTTTCCAGGGTTCTGGATCACAAGGAGGGAGCCCTACATGCACATGGCTGTACACACATAGTCTCCCTGTGTGTACACATGAATGCATGTTGGGGGTTGGGGGTGGCAGGAACCTGCCACTGAGATTCCATTCCTCCTCTACATGCATTCATTCACTATGTTTATGTAGCATGAAGAAACATCAGAACCTGAAAATAACAAGTGAATGAAGTGTATCTACTTACTCGTTCCTTGGCATCATAGTGTTATGAACTATTCTTTGGAAATGTTTGCCAAATGAATGACATTCATTATCAGCGGTTAGGCACATAAGGGCTCAATCTTATGCTCATCTGGTGCCACCCGGTACCGTGGCACCAAAATGGACACTGCTGTATCCTGTAGAGCCAGAGAAGCAGCTGGAGGGCCCTGGAGGCCTAGATGGGTCTACTCAGTTATGTGCCAGCTATTTAGCTATATGTGTTGGGCTCCAAGGTTCAAGAGGACCGCTTCTGCCATCCCTGCCCCCTCCCAGTCTGATCTGCCCCTGGAATGCCCTCCCCCTGCCCAGTGTACCATGAGGTTGAAAACTGTTGCGTTAGCCCCACATTCTGAAGGAGATTAATTTGAGCCAGGGTTCACTCTCAGAAACAGTTAAATATAGATTCCTAGCACCTCGTTGGCCAGTGTTGAGAACAGGATACTAGACCAGTGGTTCTCAAATCTTTTAGTACCAGGACCCACTTTTTAGAATGACAGTCTGTCTGGGACCCACCAGAAGCGATCTCATGGCTGTTAGTGTTGTCATTGTAATACCAGAGCCTGTAGCTTTCCTGAGAAAGCAGCAATAACTTATTTCTCAGCCATTTTCCAATAGCAAAGTGAATCAGGAAGAAAAAAAGCTTATTTACAGCCTTGACACAAGCAAAACAACCACACAGTCCTCCTCCTTTTCAGCATCCCATCTTCCCATATTTTCAATATGGCTGCCCTAGGTGCTTCACGGCTCACCTGAAATTGGCTCGTGATCCACTGGTGGGTCCTGACCCACAGTTTGGGAGTCACTGTACTAGACTATAGCTCCTTTGTTTAATTCAGCAAAGCAAATCTTGTATTCTTGTTATCAGGCAGTTCCTTGGACGTGTCACGGTAGTATAGAAGGAAGGCACCATGGTGGCCAGTGTGTAACAATTCATGCATGAACTCCTGGAACTCATAGATATCTATATCTAAATGTCTTGGCATGCTGTTCTGAGTTCTAGAAAGTTGGGCTGCCCCATCCTGAGTGTGGAGAATTCATTCACCTCCTTTGCTATGATTCTCATTGTCAAAGACTGCAGCAGCCACGTGCTACAGATGAGACATTTTGCATTAACAACAGGCAGGTCTGGAGTCCCAATCATGTAGAGAACATTGTACCAACTGTGTTTGTTTAGGCATCAAGTGTGTGATTTTAAGTTAGCACCGAGGAAATTGTTGTTTGCAAATTAATTAAAGTGGCATGACGGGAGAGAGAGAGAGAGAGAGAGAGAGAGAGAGAGAGAGAGAGAGAGAGAGAGAGAGAGAGAGAGATCAGAACTGAAGCCAAAGAGTATAGCAGAACAGAATTCACCTAGGGATATGATTTCTTACCACTTGGTGTCTCTCTTCATCCACAGTTGATTATAGATATTTGTTTCTATGACAGCAGGAAATATATGGTTGTAATAAAAAAAAAATCCTAACAAGTTTGAAAGGATTCCACCACCCTTATTTTGGAAACAAAATTTGGATATTCAAGGATTACAAGAAGCCAACCTGGCTAACCTTCAGAGAGGCAGCCCCAGAGATAAAGACAGGTACCATTTTCCATGGTTCTCACCTGGACACCTGCAAGGTCCTGTAGCATCCATTAAGCGGAATCGTTTGCAATGTCCTTGGCTCATTCTGATGGCTTTTGGATTGTCCCCTGAATCGGATTTTTAACTGAAGCCACAAAGGGAAGAACTCTCAACTGTGAACTGAGCCGACCTTTTCAAAAAGTACAAAGAAAGGCTTTGTCCATCCAAGCGATAGAACAAGGTAGTAGAAGAGGCAGCACTTTTTCAGATTGTAGGTGAGTAGGACGGGCTCCTGCTCTGCTTCTAGTGAGTCTGGTCAGCCTTGGGATGTCTATGACAGTTGCTGGATGAGGCAGGACTCTGATTTTCATTCCCTCTCCCCGCCTCTCTCTTGCTATGCTTTCTTCCTCAGCGTGGCAATTTTAAAATTATATAAATTGCTGTTATGGATGCTGAACACATGGGCACCACGGCCTGGAAGCAGGTGTGTTTGGCTCTCTGCATGCAGACCATTTAAAAGAACTCCCAGCTGCCAACAGGGAGCTGCTAATGTTGTTATTAACCCACTACCACCACTGAATCCCTTCAGCATGGCAGGGAGTCTCCACCAGCTGCCTAGATTTTTTTTTGTCTCTTCATGAGGCCAGCAGGAAGTAGCAGTGCTTCAGAGCCACGCTTGGTCACTCCGAGAAGCAGCTTGCGCTGCAGAAGCGGCTTCCCAGAGCAACCTGGCATGGCTCCAAAGGGCTGCCCCTCCCCTCCGAGAAGGGGTGGGCAGCCCTTCAGAGTGTGCCGGGTCGCTGTGAGAAGTGGCTTCCGGAGCAACCAGGTGTACCCCGAAAGGCCGCCCGCCCCTTCAGAGCCTAGTCAACTAAGGGTTCAATCCTGAGCCCCTCAGCACAGGCAGTACGAGTATGCCTCCTGCACTGCTGTTGCAAAATGTGCCCTAAGGCACATGCAATGCAGGTGGCAAGCTCTTACTGCCCATGTTGAAGCACTGCTGCTCCCTTGGTACCCAGAGGCAGCAAAGCAACGCCAGCATGAGGTAAGGTTACCTCTTGCTGGTGTTGTGGACCACTCTCGGATGTGAGGGAGGAAGGTGCACGTCTATGTGCTGCCCTCTCTGACTCTGAGAGTAGTCCAAATATACTTTACAGTGCCCCTTGTGCCAACCAAACTTTGCTGGCCTAACTGTGTCAGCCTAACTCCAGGCTAGGATTGTGCCCTCAATCTTGTATTGCATACATACTTACCTCCTTTTATCTGTCCAAAATCAGTTTTATTGGATAAGCTCTGATTTTATTATTGTGTGTGTGAGAGAGAAACCCCTCCTCTCTCCACACCATGCATAACTGAGCCCAGTTCTAAGCATGTCTGCAGCTCAGTCCTGTCCTGTCCTTATGTTCCAATCCTATCCCCCATCACTTGCAGTAATGCAGATGCACCACAGAGGTGTACTCCGCATTCTGTGTGTGTGTGAGAGAGGGAGGCGGGTGCAATCAGGAAGTCTCCTTGAAGAAAGGGCCTATGGGTCCTTGATGGCCTATGGGTCTCCTTGGACCTATGTCAGCTCTATAGTTGGTGTAAATCCAAAGCAGTGCAGGTGGAATGGAGGGGGAATGTATTTGTTGTGCATGTTTGCTGCAGAGATCCACATTCTGCAGCATGCTCCCTGCTTCCTTGCTCTTCCCCATCTGCCCAGTAACTCCCCCTGCCCTCCCTGCCTTCGACAGCCTCCCGCACACATTGACATACCAGTACCAGCCTAGTTCGGCGGCTGTGGTAACAATCCTCCGATGCTGCCACTGCTTTGTGGTGGCCACTCAGAATGGCCTGCACATGGTGTTGCAAAGCCATTTAAACTGGTATTGTTCTCTGATTAACGCTCAGAGATGAAAGGTGTCCATTATTTCCACTGACTTCAGGTCATTTCTTAGATCCAAAGCGTCTTCTTTATAGTACCGAGAGCATTAATGCTGTTTGTAAATAAAAGGATCCAATATTAGTTTATATTGGACTGAGGCCCCTCCCTACCAATGCAATAGGAAATACATTTTTAAATAGCTCAGTAAATGGAGGAGTCAGTTAACTGGAAAAGTAAATCACCGGAATAAAAGATTTAATTGATGTACAGTGAATCCCGATGACTCTCTGGCCAATATTTTAACTTTTTAAAAGAACCATTAATTTTGCTCTTAGCAAACCTTTAATATTCAGCAGGCAGAGCCACGGAGCATTAAATGCTTTGGCCACAGCGGTCTTTGCAGTGCAGGTGCTGTTTATTTCTTCCCATGTAAGTAATTCTGGAACAAAGCAAGACGATAAGATTTATCGTGGGGCTGAAAGTGCAGGAGCAAGTGGCCTCGCCTATTAACATGGTCGACCATTTGCTGGAGGAAAAGATGGATTGATAAAAGCTATTAAAAACCAGGAATTAATGCATATTTTATGGACGCGGCAGCACTAAAGGGAAGCTGAAACGTAAAGGTGGCCATTTTGGGCTTTACGCAGCACTTTATAACGTTATTTTCATCTCTTGAAGCAGTGTGGGTGTAATGCCAGCAGACCAATTATGCCACCCGGATGAAATCACCCACGGCCGCCGGAGCCGTCACACAGCTCTGCAATCAGGAAGCCATTGTCTGAGCGTCTTCCGAGTGTTTCAGATGGGGAAAAAAGCACAAGCCCCTGCAATTGGCTGGCGCTGGAGGTCGCTGTGGGGACACTGCACACACATGTCCTGGCGGGAGGGGGGAGAGTTGGCGGGGTGAAGCCTATTTGGGATCCCTGGTGGCATGCACATCTTTGTCTTTGTCGTTCAAACCGTGCTTCCATTAAGTGGTACTTCAGAGTCCACGTTTTCAAAAACATTGAGAAGCATTTCAGAGACATAATGGAAAACGATGTGTCTGAATCCAAAATGTCTTTCCAAAAGGCTAAAATACGTTTTTTCACCTGGCTGGGATGACTTTTATACCTGTAATTTCGGTTGTATTTGGCTTCAGTTCAATTTTGACAAAGACTTCTATGCCTACAAATACAGGCACACGCACGCATGCACGCACGCACATACACACACTTCAATGCATGATATTCATGTTTGTTTAATCTCATTTTGAGGTATGGGAGGAGACCAATCTATGTGTTCATAGGCTTTGGCCCAAAATTGTTACCTCCCTCCCTCTCCTGGCCATAAACAACAGAAAACAGTTATCATTGTCCTGCCCTGATAGTGAGCTTCCAGAGCCAGTTTGTTCAAAACAAGATGCAGGACTACCTGGTCCTTTGAACTGGTAAAGCAGTTCTTGCAGGACATCCATACTGAGAAAAACAATCTATATATATAAAGAAGAGCGTATGTATGTATGTATGTATGTATGTATGTATGTATGTATGTATGTA
>JAJKFI010000015.1:9212536-9230210 GCA_029204185.1 Lerista edwardsae | reverse complement strand
ACCCGGGCACACATGTGAGTGGGGGTGGGGTCAGGGATGGGACATATCAAGACCCGGGCAACCATGTGAGTGGGGGTGGGGTCAGGGATGGGACATATCAACACCCAGGCACACATGTGAGTGGGGGTGGGGTCAGGGATGGGACATATCAACCCCCGGGCACCCATGTGAGTGGGGGTGGGGTCAGGGATGGGACATATAAACACCTGGGCACACATGTGAGGGGGGGCAGGGATGGGACATATAAATGGGCCATCTGTATGCCTGGTGAGTAGCTGGGGGTCGGGGATGGCACCTATAAACACCCGGGCGAAGCTGGGTACATAAAAGCTAGTCTATATATATAAAGAAGAGCGTATGTATGTGTGTATGTATGTGTGTATGTTTGTTCCACATAGGCTCCGCAACGCCTGGACCGATTTGCGCCAAACTCGGCACGCGGGTGCCTTGGCCCCCCGAAACCATCGCTGCACGGTTTTGGAACGGATCGCGCCCCCACGGGCGCGGGTAAAAACGAATTTGTGGTTCTCTGTGGGTGGCTACGGGCCGAGCCGCAGCATTCCGAGGCTCTGATGATGTCATGATGAGATGCAAATGACATGCAAATGACATGTGGAATCTTCAGGCAGCAACTGAACTCTTTACAGTTGGAAGACAAACAGCAGGCAAACTGATACAGGGCCAGGGAAATGTGTTCTGTGGACATGTGGGCGGTCCCTGCTTGGCAGTGGACAGTTGGCACAAGGTGCTGTGGCTGTTGCTCTCTGAAAGTTTACTTTCACTGTGTAACATAAGGCTATTGGGCAGGTGCAACCAAAGGCTACAAAGATGAAACAACAGCATACACAGGAAACACCTGAGGGGAAAAAAATGACTTGCAATGCTACGTCACAGAGCTGCTACATCTAGAGCAACAGAAACAGTACAGCAGCAGGGATGGGACATATAAACATCCGGGCACACATGTGAGTGGGGGGAGGGGTCAGGGATGGGACATATAAACACCCGGGCACACATGTGAGTGGGGGGGTCAGGGATGGGACATATAAACACCTGGGCACACATGTGAGTGGGGGGGGGTCAGTGAGGGGACATATAAACATCCGGGCGAAGCCGGGTACATAAAAGCTAGTATCATTATAACATTTCTGTCAATAGAGGATGCTCATTGCATTGGAATGAAATACTAGAGCACATGTTCGTGTAGCTCAGTGCAGCAAGTTTGCACACAGAGTTTGCATAACTATATTTATGCTTGTATATTGTATATCGAGTTCACTCAGGAAGTTGCACCTTCAAATGCTGACTTGTATGCATGAGAAACTGTCAACCAGTGGACACTTCTGAAATAACGTGTGCAAGCATTTGCTGTTGTGGGAATTTGTCCTCATGAACCAATTAAGTCCCTAAGCATTTGGGTATAAGCCAAATTTGTGCAAGAGAGGAGATTCTGTTTGGACGAATCAGGAAGAAATTTTTGACTGTAAGGATGGTTCATCAGTGGAACAGATTGCAGAAGGAGGTGGCGGATTCTCACTCACTGGAGATCTTCAACCTGAGGCTCAACAGGCACCTGGTAGAGATGCTCTAGGAGGATTTCCTTCTACAGGCAGGGGGTTGGACTAGATGATCTTGTAGGTTCCTTCCAACTCTATGGTTCTGTACCTTTGTTTTGTTCTCTGTCAAAGACTCACGGCTTATTCCCTTAACCATGTTATGAGTTGAGCTGTTGTGGACATTCTTGAGCCACTCTAGAGTTTGCATGTTTACTTAGAAGTAATCCCCACTGAGTCCAATAGGACTTACTTCCAGATAAGTGAGTAAAGTATTGCAGCCTTAGTCATAAAGGTGATTGTTTCCAGTACATAAGGTAGGATTATAGCCCAAATCAGCCCAAGTCTTACTGAATACAAAGGCTTACTTCTAAGTAAAATAAATAACACAATTTTAAAAAAACTCTAAATATTTATATTTATTTATGAAATAAATATATATATATTTCAAGGGTGCTTTTTGAAGGATGTGCTTACTTGGATTAATGGTTTCAATGTGGTTTGTGAAGTCAAGTTGGCATTGACACCCTGAATCACCCTGAACCAACCCAGATGCATTCACATATGGGCAGCTTTGATGCAGCTCTTATTTTGGTGGGCTTTGCACAGGAGAATGTTCTGCTGCTTTGAGTTTCAAAAAGTCGGCCCGGCAGCCTCCATGACTGCTGAAAAATCCAGGTTGCATTAGAATGCAATAAGATTTCTTTGGGCGATAGCACAATGAGTATTTCTAATTCCTCCATTTGACTTTGAGCGAAGGTCCTTGAACTTATTCGGCTTTTAATTAGGAAGTGCTTTTACCATTTCAGTCTTGTAGCCAAGATTCTTTCTGGACTTGCCCCAGTTTTTAAAATTCATCATGACTCATTAGATAATGACACACTCTAGTAATTTATAAAAGAACAGTTTGTTATAATTGCTTGGGGACATTGCATTCCCTAAAAATCCAAATTCAGACCCATAGAACAGTCTAAGTGGAAACTATTGCTGGAATTATATGTTAGGAAGGTACATGTTTAGGACTAATATACCACATACTCTTACACATTTGTTTGCTTATTTAATTATATAAGATTTATTTATTTATTTATTTATATTTATATATAATAATTTATACCCCACCTTTCTGATGCTGAAGCAAATGCCCATGGCAGCTTACAGAGCTACATAATAAAAGTACAATGTAACATACAATAGGTACAATCATCAAAAACAAAAGCATTAAAACATTAACATTAAACACAAATACACACAGAGCATTCAAAAACAGGGCAAAACAGGAAACAATTGTCCAGGGGAGCAGTCAAGCTACAGCATTATTCCAGAGCGCAAACATCCAAACATCATCCAAATGCCAGACAAAATAGGTATGTTTTTGAGCCTGCTCTGAAAAGCCACGAGGGAGGGGGTAGTTCTTAATTCCTCTGGAAGGGAATTCTATATTTGTGGTGTCACTACAGAGAAGGCTTGCCCCCTGGACCGCCATCCCTTGGAACAGGGTGGGCACTTGAAGGAGAGCCCCTTCAGATGATCTAAAAGGGTGGACTAGAATGTATGGGAGAAGGTGGTTCTTTGGATAGCTTAGACCTAAATTGTGAAGGGCCTTAAAAGTACCATCTTCTTGAATTGAAACCAGAAACGATGGGATAGCCAGTGTAGCTGCTGAAGCAGTGGTCCAACTGAATCAATCAATCAATCAATCAATCAATCAATCAATCAATCAATCAAACAGGTACTTATATACCGCTTTTCAACACAAAGTTCACAAAGCAGTTTACAGGCAAATAGCAATAATAATAAAGTTAAATGGCTCCCTGTCCCCAAAAGGGGTCACAATCTAATAAAATGCAGGACACCACCAGCAACAGCCACTAGAAAGACACTGCACAGGGGTGAAGAGGGACAATTACTCTCCCCCTGCTAAATATAAGAGGAACACCACTTGAAAAGTGCCTCTTGCCCAGTTAGCAGGGGTCAAACTGTCTAGCCCCTGTAACCATCTGGGCTGCTGCATTTTGTACTAATTACAGTTTCCGAACCATTCTTGAGGGCAGCCCTATGTAGAGAGAACTACAGTAGTCCAGTCTTGAAGTCACTAATGCATGGACCACTTTGGCCAGGTGCAAACAGCTCAGGTATGGTCGCAGTTGGTGCACCAATCGAAGCTGGGCAAATGCACTCCTAGTCACCGCTGCTACCTGGTTCGCCAGAGAGAGCTGAGAATCCAGGAGCACTCCCAGCACACCTGTTCTTGCAGGGGATTGCCACCCCATTCAGACTGGGAAGATGACTCAGTACCTGTATCACGGATTTCCTGACCAGAAGGACTTTTGTCTTTTCTGGATTCAGCCTCAATTGCTAATCAATTGCTCGATTAGCCCTTTATACTCCCACACACCCCAAAAGGCTCGGGACAGGACAGGTAATAACATTTTTAAATGATTACTAAAATATGCAGCAGATTACTATAAAAATCAATTTATGGGGCTATAAGCAGAAAGATGCAATTGGGCACACAGGTTGCTTAATTCCCACTGACCTCAGTGGGCTTTCAGCCACTTAACTATGTGCAGGTGCTTTTGTTTCTTAAACTGTAAGCAAATTTATGCTTCCTTGACTAGCTCAAAGAAAGGCATCTATGTCAAGGTTTTGAGACGATGCAAACATATTTAAATCTCTTCCATGTATAAGACAATTAATTGGTGAAAAGAAGGTTGATTAATCAACGAATTATTCAATCACTTGTCAGTGGGCTGAGAATGAATGCATCTCCCTTCTCATCTCCAACCAAATATATGCTTGCCCAGGTGGGATGGTCAAGTGGCTCTGGGAGCCAGAGAGTATGTGCTAATGAGTGGTCCCAAAACATTTTAGAGGCTCTAGGCTGCTGCCTGATTTATAAATGCCAAAGGGTGTGGCTATAATGGTGATTGGGGCACAGTGCTCCCCCTCCCCAAATTGCAGCTTGTTTAATCCTTGATGCACATAGCTGCCCTGTTAGATTTGCGAACCACCAAAAATTGGACCCACGGTTTGGGAATTGCTGTGTTCCTAGGAAACTGAAACAGCATGGGAAACAACAGTTCCCTGTTTCCTCAATTTCTCTTCCAATCCTGCAACGTTAACAGAGAATGTGACTTTGTCATTTTTTTCTGCCCTCACTCCACTTCATTGGCTACTATGAGAGGGAATATCAGATGTGATGATGTCACAACATATGTTCAGGTATTTCACTGGGGCGGACTCTAGAAGCCCTGTGTCAGGCTCAAAAGCCCAACTCTGGGGATAGGACTTGGCTGAGGGGGCCTTGTTACCAGTAAATCTCCCTTTTTCTTTGTTGTTGTCCAGTCGCTAAGTCGTGTCCGACTCTTCGTGACCCCATGGACCACAGCACGTCAGGCCTCCTTGTCCTCCACTAGCTTCCGGAGTTCGCCCAATTTCATGTTCATCGCTTCGGTGACACTGTCTAACCATCTCATCCTCTGCCGCCCCCTTCTCCTTTTGCCTTCCATCTTTCCCAGCATGAGGGTCTTTTCTAAAGAGTCCTCAAAGGGCCCTTTTTCTTTATGTTACCTTTATTCCTGGTTATATTAATATCATGGATTCTGAAATCAAGCAACAATTCACAGGCCTACAGCAATAGATGCCAGAAGCAAGATGTACCCTCAGAAACACAGGCCACACGTTCCGAAGACTTTGCTCAAGCCTGAATCTCCCTTCCCACCCCGGCTTCCATTATCACACATCCTGGAAGGAAAATGATAATCTCACTATCTTTAGATGAATGTAATTCTGTTAGGCATCTTTACATTGTGTTCACCTTTTGTATTTGCTCACCCTTGAATTTTGGACCAAAACATTGGATTATACCTGCATTTTACATTAACTTATGCAAACTTCAGTTTAAATTGCCAGACACCTGCTGACACCAGGGTAGTAATGTGTATTTTTGCTAACACCACTAGACATCCTGCTTGATTAGGAGGAATTCCTTCCATTCACACCCAAGTTATTCATTCCCACACTAATGCCAAACACACAAAGTTGCACATTAATCTCCTGCACATAGAAGCAACTCCAAAAATCCTTAAGTACTAATGGAATTTGACTAGCAAAGTGTCACTACTTTCAGTGTCCACATGCTGCTCTTCAGAGGTCACTCCTTGAGTGTCCATCCCAATGGCCCATGTGGTTACTCCCTGAGTGTCCACCACCGTGCACACAGACCTGCTGACCCACGGACCCTACAACTGGATAGGTAACTATACCTGGAGTTTTGATTCTTACTTCTCTAAGACCCCTTTGCTCTCCTCTCCTTGTCTTTAGTGCTAGCAACTTGGGGTAAAAGGGCAGGGACTCCTACAGCTCTTTCCCTACCGACCCTTTTTCCTGATTTCTATCAGATGCACCAAATACACTAGCCTTACACTGCACTCACCACCAGTACACTCTGGTCAAAATACGACACTAGTTTGTTAAATCTTTTGAGTATCTACTTGTATCTTTCTCTTAATAAAGCCACCATTTTATTGGAAGCATTTCTCTGTCTCTTCTTGAGGAAACAGGGAATTGCGCCAGTTTGTTATCCACCCTACGACCCCATGTTCCAAAGAGCTATCAGCTGTAAAATGTATTTTCCCCTAAACTCAGCTCTTTTGGTAATAGCCTCCTGTGGTCCGACCCCCCTCCCGGGCCTGTTCCCCTATTCCACTCTCTCTCTGTGCCCTCCCTTCACCCAGAGAATGCCTCCCCCATGCCTTCCCGGCACCCTTCCCATGCCTCTGCACTGCTAGAAGTTTATCTGCTCTCCGCCAACAGCCGGGGCTCCTACTGCAGCATTGATGGTGCAGTGCAGCCTCCTTGCTGGCACTGCTTGCCTTCTGGGCAAATATGCCGTACGGCAGTGTTATTCAAACTGTGGGTCGGGACCCACTTGGTGGGTCGCGGAAAGGTGGGAGTAGCCATCTTGGAAACTGCAAGGCCTTACTCTTGTTATATTCCTTTGGTGAGTGTTAACAGTTTGAATTTTCAAGTGAGGATTTTTTTTTTTAACAGTTGGTTTTTAGTTCAATGATTTTATATAATATGTTGTCCTCATATTGCTTTCTGTCCGGGATATTTCATGGCTGTGCAATTGCTGCAGTCCAAGAATGCCAATTTGCATTTCAGGAGTATCATTTTATTATGTCGCAATGACAGCACTTCCTGCTTGATGACGTAATTTCCTACCACATGACTTCCAGGTTAATGACTTCACTTCCAGTGGGTCCTGACACGAGTTCCATTCTAAAAAGTGGGTCCCGGTCTAAAAAGCTTGAATACCACTGCCTTATGGCATGTTTCAACACTTAGTACTAGTGATGCGGTCACTGCACAGGTGGTAGTGCTGCCTTGGATCAGGCTGCCCCATGGGAACAAGCCAGTGGTGTTATTCTACTGGAATGCTGGGTGGGACATCCGGGTGATCGACAGCCCGCCCGTCGCATTCTGCAGCGTTATGCCATTTGCGTAACCAATTACGCCACTTGCGTACATTACGCAAACGGCGGAACGCTGCGGAACGCGACGGGCGGGCTGTCGATCACCCGGATGTCCCGCCCAGCGTTCCGGTAGAATAACACCACTGGAACAAGCCCTCTTGAACTGAATGGGATTTACTTCTGAGAAGATATGCATATAGGACTGTACTATTAATGTACCGTTCAGCTTTAAGGATTGCCTTTTCTTTTTTTCCTTTCAATTGCTGGAGGAATAGAAGTAGGTACTACGGAAGAGGGAGAACGGCCCCCAAGATCACCTCTCCTGAAAGTGAAAAACTGTATTTATTTTTGCAAAGCAAATTTTGACAGCAGTTGCTAGAATGATGAGCAGAACTGGGAATATTTTTCACATCTCCATTTAAAAACACAAATCCAGGCTCACCATCAAGGGAATCCAAATTCTCTGCTTGGAATAAATCATTTATTTGCAATACAAGCGTATTTGCAGAATTACAAATGTGTTTGTAAAGGCATGTGTGTCCCTACAGGCTGGGGAACAGTAAACAATGGCAGGTCACAAGCCATAGGTGAAATAAGGAGAAGCAGAAAGAAAGAAACTAGAAAACGTTGTACGGATGATAAGACGCCTCACCTTGATGATATCGAATGGTTCGCAATTTCAGTCTGTTCAGCACATTCATGTCGGTCAGTTCATGTGTTTCACCAGTGAAATGCTTTATAGCAGTGGTTCCCAAACTGTGGGTTGGGACCCACCAGTGGATCACAGCTAATTTCAGGTGGGTTGCAAAGCCCCTAGAGCAGCTATCTTGAAAATATGGGAAAATGTGATGCTGGAAAGTGAGAGGACTGTGTGGTTGATTTGCCTGTGTCAAGGTTGTAAATAGGCTTTTTTCTTTCTGATGCACTTTGGTATTGGAAAACGGCTGAGAAACAACCCAACTTATTGCTGCACTCTCAGGAAAGCAGCAGGCTCTGGCGTCACAATGACATCACTTCCGGTGGGTCCTGGACAGATTGTCACGCTAAAAAGTGGGTCCCAGTGCTGAAAAGTTTGAGAACCATTGCTTTATAGTCTATGTTCTGAGACTTATTTCTGTACTAAGCCAACTGCATGTTTTTTCCATTCATGGGTTTATATTCTGCTCATTCACAATGATTTATGCCAACCTGCATTCTACCCCCCTCCCCGGGCCAGAGCTGGCTGCATATACTCTTTTGAATCCTCCTCAGTGATCTAGTGACAGTTTTCTTTGACTTCCTGAGATATGGAATGGCACTTCACCAGTCTAAGCAGACGTGCCTGCTTGTTTGGGTTGTCACTCTCGTGCCAGGCTGTGCGAAACCTTTCCGTATGAAATGCATGCTGCATTTCTCCTTTGATAAGCTCCCTTGGCCCCCATTTCAGTCTTTTGCTGGGTTCCCTCTGCCAGCCCTAAATAATGTAGCTTTTTTCTGCAATTTTAATGATTGTGGTGCATTATGAATAGGTATGTTCTTGGGGTAAAATCTGTATTATTGATAGTTCATGTACTGCAGTGATCCAGTTTATGAGCTGTCAGGGAAACAGCCTCGGGTTCAAATCTTACCCATGTACTTGCCAAATGGCTTGAGGGAGGCCCCCCCCCCTTCCCCAATTCTGATTCACCCTATGCAGACATTATGTGAGTAGAAGAATAGGTGGTTGCCAGCTCATCTCCTGCCAGCCTATAGCAGACAGCACTGCTGATGCAGCATATGCTACATGCTATGGGAAGGGGAGATGCAAACAGAGCAAAGTGAAAAATCCTTTACTTCCGTGGAGGCTGCCTGGCCTCCCATGAGTATCCTGGGACTTGTGCTAGCTAACTAGCTGGTGTAAGCCAGACTTGGGTGGGGGGAGTGCCTTGTGGTGCAGAAAGATGGGTAGGCTCTCATGGGCATGGCTTCCGATCAGAGGCAGATCTAAGGGAGGGCAAATCTCTAAGTTTTGCAAGAAGCCTTACCTTGCAGTGGAAATCACTCCTCTCCTGCACTGTTCTAGCCAATCCTCACAGGGAACAGCAACATCTTGGTGTTGCTTACTGGCTACAGCAGCAAGGGAGAGGAGGGATTTACATGACAGGGTAAGGCTTCTTGCAACACTTAGAGCTTTGCCCTCCCTTAGATCTGCCTCTGCTTCCGATCAACCTATCTACCCATCTTCCTATCTACCTATCAAGACATCAGCTTTGAACCATTAGCTCCCATTTATCCCTGTCTGCTGGCTGCAAAGGGACATCAACATTCTTTGGTCAAGTCTGACTCAGATCAGGCTTTGAGGCAGAACCAGAACATCAGACCTATTCAAGGTAATCAAAGAGCAGACTCATAACAATGCATACAGAGATAGAATCATGGCTATTTATACACCGATCAAGGTGTAATAGATCTGCTATGAAGAGAAGAGGCCCAAGGTTGCAGTGAGAGGTCCGGTGGAAAGTCTACCTGCTCTGGCCGGCGCAGACCTCCAAGTAGGGGTGGCAGTGCCGCGAGCCTCCCTGCTGTGGCCTGACAGCGTGTGCCTGTTCTGCCAGCTCTATCCAGCACAGGATTGGACCAGTGATGTCATTCAGGGGGAACGGACCAGAACGGGCGTTCCGGATCCTAACGGGCTTCGTGGCTGGTTCCGGGTTCCTGACAAGTGCCAATCAAAAGTGAGTTCCTGTTCCTAAATCATTTGAATGACACCACTGGATTGGACCATAAATAGCTTTTCCTCTTTCCTGATGAATAGCTGGAAAGTGCTTGCTTGGAGCACAGCAAAGGTATATTAGAGGTATATCAAAAAATCTCAAAGAATTGCTTAACCCACCTACCCCCACATTTGGTAGATGCTCATTTTCAAGCTTCAGCCTGACTCACTCCTGTGACATATTGCTAGACCTTTTGTCTCCAAAAAAGTAGTACATTATAATGGCACCAATGGAGGCGTGGTGGTGATCAGGACTGCGAAGTGCAGAAGGCAATATTTCACCCCTTCCCTTTGTGCTGTAGTTCAAACAAAAATAATGCCCTGAAGCTCTGGAATAGAAGTTCCCAGGCGTGTTTATTAGATTGGAACATCCCTCGGGTTGGTATAACAGTAGCTTTGGGGGCTCATTTCCCCTACACTTGCGGCTCTAAATCAAAACAAACGCCAATTTCAGTGAGGTATTTTGCATCATGTGATAATGATGGGAGAGTTTGTCCGCTTAAGACACTGTCTTCTTTAGTATGTGGCAAGCTTGATTAGGCTTCTATATTAGAGTCTGACTCCCGAAACAATTTTAAACACAGTTCTCTAGAAGAGAGAGGTTTCTTCCCCTCCAGCATTTAGGTTTCATATAACAAACTCCTAGCCTTTATTGGTTTTTTTTTATACTTGAGTTTGATTTCTTGAGAACAATTTTTGACGCAGTTTTCTAGTAGTGAGATGTTGGAGGAAAACACTCTTGTTAGAGGGCTGAGTCGAAAATTGCTTCAGGATGCAATCCTAACCTGGAGTTAGGCCGGCACAGGCCAGCAAAATTTGGCTGGTTCAAGGGCCACCGTAAAGCATGTTTGGATCACTTTCGGAATCAGGGAGGATGGCGCATATCTGTGTGCTGGCCTCTCTGACTCTGAGAATGGTCCAAATATACTTTACGGTGTCCCTTCTGCTGGCCAAACTTTGCTGGCCTAACTGTGCCGGCCTAACTCCAGGTTAGGATTGCTCCCTCAAAGGAGTCAAACTCAGCTACAAAACCTTGATCAGGCTAGCACAGTGGTTCCCCAACAGCAAGCAATGGCAAAATCATTGCAAAAACCTGCCACCCTATACAATATATAAGATTGTGGCTGTGATGGTGAGCTGTGGCCAATGGCCCAGTAGACCAAGGGAGCTGCCAAAAAAAGTTTGGGAATCACTGGGCTAGTGATTCCACCTAATGAGAAGTGTAGTTCTCTGTAGTGTCCCTAGAGGGAGGCCGGGTGCTAAGCTTTGCAAGATGCCTTACCTTGCCATGTAAACGCTCCTCTTCCTTGCCATAGTAGCAAGTCCTCATGCTTCCTCATTGCTTACTGACTACAACAGCAAGGGAGATGAGCACTTTACACAGCAAGATAAGACACCTTGCAAATCTTAGTGCCCTACCCCTGTCCAGGGACACTACTGATTGTTCGGTCTTCTGATGAAGATCACCCAGCTCAGAATACATTGGCACTTGTAACTTTGCTATTAAAAGGTATACCGTATTTCCCCAAGTATAAGATGCACCAATGTATAAGACGCACCTTCATTTTGAGGCCAGAAATTTGAAAAAAAAAAGTACCACCACACATAAACTTACTGAACTCAAGTTTTATTCATAAAACTACTCTTCATTGTCGAAACTCCCATCCATTAGCTTGTCCTCATCTGTAGTTGATGACGAATTGTGTGTGAAACCGGAGAAGGAGCTCACCTCGCAAAATGGAGAAGGAGCTGAAGAAAAGTTTTAAGAAGCTTTTTTTTTGGGTGGGTGGAGAGTGGTGGGGGGCGGGCTGGCGGGAACGATGACAGAAGAAAGCAAAGGGGGAGGGAAAGGCAAAAGCGGGAAAGATTTGGAGAAGCAGCTGCGCCTCAGGGTGTGCGTTTTGAATGAGCTGCTGAAGACGGAGCGGGACTATGTGGGCACTCTGGAGTTTTTGGTGTCAGTGAGTTGCACCCCCCCGCGTGCCCCCCCGCGCTGCTTCTGCTTTGTGTTGGCGCCTCAGACGCCTTTTCCTTCCTTGTGCACAAACAATCCTCTCACGGACCCCTCCCCCCTCGCCAAGCAGTTTGCCCAAGCCCGACTGGCAGCCCGGGGAAGCAGCCTGAGAGGCGGGGCACATCTGCCCCTACGGTCTTCTTACCTTACAGGCTCTCTTCTCTGATTGCGGGACTGCGGCTTGACTAGGAAGTACTGCGGTGGCCGAGAATGGGATTTCATTTCCAAGTCTCGGCCACCGCAGTACTTCCTAGTCAAGCCGCAGTCCCGCAATCAGAGAAGAGAGCCTGTAAGGTAAGAAGACCGGCCACAGTCCCGCGATTGAACAGGAGAGAGAGGTATTGAACATGGGGGGGGGGCGGCGGCCCTCATTTTAGCTCTACATGCACGGTTAGGCTCAGCACCCTGATGCACACCCCTTGTATAAGACGCACCCAGTTTTTAGAGCCCAAATTGTTTGAAAAAAGGTGCGTCTTATACATGGGGAAATATGGTATGTTTACAAAGGGCGCAATCCTAACCTGGAGTTAAGCCAGCAAAGTTTGGCTGGTACAAGGGCCACCGTAAAGTATGTTTGGACCACTCTTGTACTCATGGAGGCAGCAGACAGATGTGTGCACCATCCGCCCTGACTCCAAGAGTGGTCCAGACATGCTTTACGGTGGTCCTTGTGCCAACCAAACTTTGCAGGCCTAACTGTGCCGGCCTAACTCCAGGTTAGGATTGTGTAACCAAAGTGACATACTGAACTTCATCTTATCTTTGATAATCGGGTTTACACTTTTCAGTTAATCAGAATTGAAGTCCGCCATTTGTTGATTTATTTTCCATTTACCTTCCTGAAAGCATTATTGGGAAAAATTGGAATGCGAGACCAAGAGGGTGTGAGGAAGAGGAGGAGTGGCCATGCCAACATCTGAAACGACTCTATCTGTTATTATATAGCAGAGCACAACACAATTCTCCGGAACCGGCAACTTCATGTTGCACTTCAAGGCTGGGCTTTCGAAACATAATCAGCAAATAATGCAAATCAGTCCTAATGAAATAAGTTCATTCATCACCCATGATTAGGAGAGCATTCGGTCCCATCTGCACAATGCACGCTATATGGCCTGTGATTGCAGCAAATATATGGAACATTTGTAAAATATCTTTGCTGCTGAAGTACAACGGAGGAAGATGCAGCTTCGTTGCCAAAACACTTCAGCTCCCTCCACAGCTGAACGTGCAGGGGGTTCAGCTCACCAAGCAGGTGCCCCGCTTCACATTTAGCAATTCAAATAAATCAGCAAAAGTGTTCATCTTTGCGGCTAGTACGCGCAAAAAAGGGCATCACTTTTTAATCTCAATTGTTAACTCAAACTCAATCAGCAAAACATGCAGCCATCTGACTTGCAAAGTAAGCTGCTAGATTAATGAATGCAGCTCCAATTAGGAAACAGAAGGAGGTGGGCCATTAAATTATACATCTCAATTGTCATGGCAGATAGGAAAACGGCTGCAGTTTGTTGACTGGCATGTGAAATGAAGAGATGCAGGATGACTGTGAAACTTGCTCCAGGAATGAAGGGGTGTGTGCGTACACGTGTGTGCACGTCTATGCCCATATGCCTGTGTGTGCACTGCAGCAGTATTATATAGGTCGGCAGTTTCCATACAGAGGGTCATGATCCACTGGTGGGCCCCTGCCCAATTTTTGGTGGGTTGTGTAGCAAAGGGCAGAACCTCCACTGAAAATGCTGGTGATGGAAAGGTCAGGTAACTGATTTCCTCAAGCCTTGAGGCTATTCAAAAATCAGATAGCTGCTAATTGCCCTGAAAAGACCTCAGCTCTTGCAGTTTGCAAGGTCACTGTTAATTACCCAGTTTGCAGGATGCTGAGCTCCTGCGGTTTGCAAGCATGTGTAAATACAGGCATGCACGCTGGTATCCATTAGCCCGCATCCAAATCTTCATCCCCAGGCTGCGAGGCCCCAATTTGGGCTGCAGGCGCGGCGTCAGCTATGCAGCAGGCGCAGAACCAAGGAGCCCATGCGGGAGGCTGGAGGCTCCCCTGGGGCAAGGGTGCGAATGTGCCCTTGCCCTGGGGAGGCTCCCGAGTGCTCCAAAGCTGCGCTGGATACATCATAGGCCCACTGGCTTAGGATTGTGCCCTTAGTTGATGCCCGCCCAAAAAGAATTTTTTAAAACCCCAAATTATAGATTTTTTTTTACTTTTCTGAGGAGAAAAGCTGTTAGTGTTTTTCGCATGTTAATGAATAATTGCCCTGTCTGATTGACAGGCTGGGAGTTGATGGCTGATTGGCCCTTCTGCGCTGAGGGAGGCAGAGCCGTAGCTCACGTCAAGGGCGTGCTTGCCTAGGTGAGTTACTGTGGCTCCGACCAGTGACCCCACCTGCCTGCCCATTCGCTAGTCTGAGATTAGCAAGGCGCTCATGGAGGGCTGGGTAAGAATTTTTTGCCATCGTCCTTGTCTGATTGGCTTTGGAAGATGGGGTTTGTTTGTTTTTTGCCTACCCCAGACTATGGGATTTCAGATTTGTCTCAATTTTTGTTTTAGGTTAAATTCAGGAGCAATTGTAATCCTGCCACATCAGTTCACATTCTGGTGGACCCTCATTTTGTTACGTTCCCTTCAGAATCCAGTGGTTATGAAATAAGAGTTCTACATGCCTACCACCCTTTCCCCGAACTACTTCTTCACATGCTGGAACATCCTTATTATCCATGCAGTTGTGGACCCAGCCAACAGGTTGCCCAGGGACAGAGGAGGAGAAGGTCCCCCCCTCTGCTGTTTCCCTGCCCCATATGCTGCTCTGCTCCACCTCCACGCCACACCACCCCAGGCTCCATTTCAGGGCCATACAATGGCAGGGGAGGGAGAGCCACATCGCCCCCTTCTTCTGCCCCAGGAGTGCAGCACCCAGGGCTTTTGCCCCCTCCCACATAATGGCAGCTCCATGTGGCTTTAACTCTGTGGTCTCAGTTCATCTCCAGTGCCAGCAGGTTCGTGGGCTGCCACCCATCAAGTCCTGTTAGAGCAGTGGTTTACAACCCGGGGGCTGCGACCCACTGGGGGGTTTCAAAGGCTGATGTTCAGGGGGTCACAGAGACCCCATTTACTACTATAAATGTGTTCATGTAACATTAACAATGTCACATTTTTGCAACATTTTTAGGGAATCTCCGAACAGAGGAAATTTTTTGGAAAAATTTCAAGGTTTTTCTACATACCTGAAAACAACTGTTCCATTTGGTAACTTATGGTGGTCTACATATATGTTTTTAAAAGCACGACGATGTCATTTCCTGCTTAAGGACATCATAAGAACATAAGAAAAGCCTTGTTGGATCAGGCCATGGGCCCATCTTGTCCAGCTCCCTGTATCCCACCCACCAGATGCCTCAGGAAGCACACGAGACAACCAGATACTTGTATGTCGCTGCCACTCCCCTGCATCTGGCATTGTAAGGCAGCCTATTATTCTTGCACCCCCCCCCCCAGGAAGACACCAGACTGAGGTTGGGGTTTAACTTTATTAAGCACAAGTGACCAGTTTTTAAGTCATGAAATCGACTGAACACCTGTCCCTCTCTTGCCAGTCTGGGGTAGACAAAAGAAAAAAATTTTTTTGGTCATTTCTGGTATTGAGGAGTCCTAACAGGTTATTGTGTCTAAAAAGTGGAAAAAGGTTGAGAACAACTATATTAGAGGCTATTCCGTGCTTAGCAGCTGCAGGATGTTGAGAACGTCAACAAATACAAGGTTCATTCCATCATGAATTTGCAGCAAAAGGAAAAGCAGCCCCTGTGGAATTTCTCCCAAGAAGAGATTAAAGGCACAGTTGCCTTCTTAAGCCAGGAAATGACCACAGCAAGTGCTAAGCATAAAACATACAACTGCAACACTAATCTTATGCATTAGGATATCAGTCGTGTCATTGGCTAGATGAGAAAACAAACACAGCAGCTGCTTAGATGTTCATAACAAAACAAGGTGGCTGTACCTGAAAACCATGACCTGTTTCCAGAGGTTTGTGGGCATCCTCTAAGCATTCCCTGACGACAGAATGGTGTGAACCATTTTTATTTCCTAGATTCCGAAAGGCGGAGTATTGAGTCTGAACAATACTCCATTCTGATTGCTGCAATCCCTCGGCTTTTCTTTCCCTAGATTACTCCTCGATGATTAACGCTCAAATAAATACCATTCATTTGCTAGCTCAGAGGGGACAAAATGCTACTTTTCAAGAAGACTGATTTCGTTATGCGCCAAGTCTGCCACCCACAGCTCTTAATGAGCACTGCTTTGCCTTGAAAGAACTGCCTGCCAGACCAATGAACAGACATGCATATATTTGGTCATAGTGAAGGCCATGGAAATACATAGAAACATCACTGCTGACCAAGGAACATATAAGCCCATGAGCAACCCAATCCTACCCAACTCTCCTGGTGCTGATGCAGACATGCCAATGGGGTATGTCCTGCATGCTACAGAAGAGTTTCAGGCCCTGGGGGCCTCCTTGAAGTAAGGGAACATGCGTGCCCTCAAAATTCAAGGTTAGTTGAATTTTTGGGGTTGAGAGTAGATTTCACCGTGAAATATACATTTTGTGACCTTTAAAAATGAAAGGCAGCAATTCAAATGTGGAATTGATGTGTGGAAATTAATAGTTTCACATTCCTGTGGCACGTTCCATTTTAGTTCCACTGAAAATGAAGTACGCTTTTTGAAACGGCTTTGCATCTCATCACTTAGCCCATTAAACCATCAGTTAAAAGAAACAATGCCGTATCACCAGCAATGTGAACTTGGGAGTTCTTTAACAAGCATAACTTTTTATATTGACGCAATACCATGAAGGACCCTATCCTGTCCCTCACCAGATCATGCAATGCAATGGTGTCAACAGACTGTGCTTGCATTCAGTGGTGGGGTGGTGGCAGTGGCGACCAGATGGCCTAGGAGAGGTATGTCTGTGTATTCACTTAAATTTAAAAAAGTAAGTAAAAAGTAACAGTTTTTACCCACCCCCTGATAGGCTGCCTGGTCACCATAGACCTCCTTGGACTGATGTCAGCTATTTAAATACAAGGAGACTCAGTGGGTAGGCCAAGGCCAGGAAAGGGCGATAGGATCCTGGTGTAGTGCTTCTGTGGCTGAGATCTGACCCTTTCTACCCCTGAACTGCCCCTGATTTGGCTCACTCCCCACCTTGCTTCTCCAGGGAACTGTCCTTTCTGCCACCCTGCGTGCTGTGGTGTGGCATGTGGCAGCTGCTGGTGCATGTGCCTCTGCCCATTTGGGCAGGTGGCTTGGAATCTTACAATGGCACTGTGACTTTTGCAACACTGTAAAAGGGCTTACAGCAGTGGATCCTGAGGTCTGCCACCATAAGCCCTCTATTGGATTGGGCTGCCTGCCTCAATTCCAAACAGGTAAGTACGCAATACCGCATATCACCTGTACTATTTATTTCAAGGCAAGAAACCAATCTGAGTACATACCTTTGTGTATTTCAATCAAGTCCCTGTAGGAAAAGGAAAGGAAACATTGTTTGAAGGCAGGGGAGATAACGTACATAGGCACCAGAGTCCCTGGGCCTGTACAGGATTAGAGGAGAGTTGCTGTTAGAAAGAATACATACAAACAATTCCCAGTTTGAATCTGGAAACCCTACCAATCCTATCAGCCATTTACAATGGTGGAACCTGTGTTCCACCATCACAAACATTGCCGTGCTGCTGTAAATGAAGGAGCTGCCACCATAAATTTCCTCTGGCTCCCCACATGTGCAAATAGCCCACCCAGGCCATATTGCAGCAGGGAAGATGGTGGTGATGGGTGTTGCAGTTTCACATCTCACAGTCCAGAACTGGCTGAAACTGG
>JAJKFI010000015.1:9190541-9205905 GCA_029204185.1 Lerista edwardsae | reverse complement strand
CGGCAGCAGAGCGCAGCGCCCGCACTCTCTCCCCCAGCTGCAAAGCAGAGGAAGGGGAGAGCGATGCAAGCAGCCACGAGGGGCTAAAAAATAGCCCGAAAAAGCTCCGGCAGAAAATCAAGCCGGCGACAGAGCGCAGAACCCGAGCTCCTACCAGACCGCAATTAGCCGCTCGAATGAGCGGTTGAGGTCTGGGAAGGGGCAGGGCAAGTGCCCCACGCCCCCCGCCAGCCAATGGCTGGCCAGTCTTTGGCCCGTGGCCTCGTGGAGGGGCAGGACAAACCGGGTGACGCGCGATGTGCGCGTCACCCCCATTCTAATTGGAAAAGTAGTCTATTTTAATTATTGGAAAATACCTTAAATACAAAAGTGCTTTGTGTTTTTGTTCAGATATTTTCTCACCATAAGGTGGTGTTTTGTGTTTTTATGCATTTTTAAGAAAAATAAACACCCCTCCCCATAGGTAATCAGAAGACACAACTCTCAGTGAAAGAAACATTTTGTTTTTAACTTCTCGTTGGCCTTCTGGTTGCCTCCCCAAAGCATTCAGTGCATGCTCTGTAGGTGAGGCTGCATGCTTTGCAATGGTGGGGGATAGGATTGGGCTGTAAAACCCATATTTACAGCCCATTCTGATCAACATAGTGTGGCAGTGGAACATACATTCCGCCAGCTTGGGCTGCTGCAAAGCATCTGTAAAGCATTTTGTTGTAGTGCAAGCAGCCAGTGTGCCAGTGGGAGAGCCTCTCTGCATGCACTGGCTGTGGTTGGGAGGCCTGCCAGAGGAGATAAGCCCAATGCAGGGCTTGGAATGGGACAGGGGGTGGGGACAATAGGGAGGAAATGGGGTGGAAAGTGGGTGGATCAGGCCTGGGATCCCCTGGGAAATGTGTGTGGAGTAGAGACCATGCCGATGCCCCTGTATCAGACATTTCATGTAGCGGGTACGCGGGGGTACGTGAGTACCCGTTCCTAGGATTAGGGCTGGCCCCGCCCATTTGCCCGCCCACTCGTCGACTCTGTCGGCGCTCTGCTCCGCCCCCTGCAACTTTTGAATTGCCTGCACGTTTGAGTTGCCTGCATGTTATCAGAGCCAGGCAGGCAGGCAGCGGAGTGAGGGAGACCGATGGCAGCAGCAGCGTGAGCAGGTAGGCTGCCTGGGGCTCCCTCCCGAGGAGGTGCGGCGGTTCCTGGGGGGGGGAATCGGTAGCTTGCTCGGCAGCCCTGGGGAAAGCCCAGGACTCTCGGGCCTTCTCCTGGGCTGCCGTGCGGCCTACCAAGGAGGTGCGGCGGTTCCTGGGGGCAGCTCCTGGGTTCCGGCTATGACCCCACTTCCGGTGGGCGGGCTCCGACACAAGTGCCAATCAAAAGTGAGTACCTGTTGCTAAATCATTTAGATGCCATTACTGCCCTGCATCACAGTGCGGGAGTATAGGTAGGATTAGGCTGGTAGTATGGGTCATTAATCATGAAAAAGTCAATTATTGGTACCAATACTTTCTGAGCAACTGAACCATCATAATTATTTTTTTTTAAAAAAATCTGATAGAATCCAAAACATTATAAACAATGCTTTTCTTATTTATCTCCTGTGAACACCTTTATTGAAATTCTGCCAGATTAATTTTGGGTTTTCAAAGTTGCTTTGATTCAATTTTAAAATTGCTGGCTAATTTCCTAGTTCTTCCCAATCATTCTGTGTTGAAATGTTTGCCTGGTATATACAAGTAGTAGAGATTTTTCATTGTACATGTTTTGACTGACACACGTCTGTGGTTTTACCTTGTCACGCCTTTAATACTGCAATGCTTGTTTACTTTCAAAATGGTGAAATCCACCACTTTGTCTTTAGAGCACTTTTTATGCATTACCATTTCAACTGAAAAAGTTTCAGCTTTTCTGAGCCATGCTGGGGATATACCTCTTTTTCAGCCTCAGGGATGCATGAAGATTTTTCCCTGGTTTCTTTCAACTACAAATATCTCCAAAATCTGTCATCTTGTTTCACACGCCTCTCCGCTATATCCCTAAGATGTCAATACATCTACTGATATCCCTTTGGAGGAAAGAACCCTTTGTGTTTAAATCAAAGTTACAAATTATCAGAACCTGAAAATACAAAAGGAAGTAGAGTCATCTTATATAGTGATCTCTCCATTCAGGGCACAATCCTAACCTGGAGTTAGACCAGCAAAGTTTGGCTGGCACAAGGGCCACCGTAAAGCGCATTTGAACCAGTCTTGGAGTCAGGAAGTATTGCGCACGTATGTGTGCTGGCCTCTCTGACTCCAAACATATTTACCACGTCTCTTGTGCTGGCCAAACTTTGCTGGCCTAACTGTGCCAGCCTGTGCCCTCATTTACTCAATGACTGTTTTTAATCACTGAATTGAAGGCATTCAGAGCCCTGGATAGTGATACTTTGAGCACAATCCTAACCCCTGCCTGAGCCAGCACAGCTGTTCCTGTGCCGGCTCAGAGTGTCGCAAACATACCGTAAAGCATATTTGTGACTACTCGTGAGCTGGCAGCACCGGCTTAAAGGCCTGTGCTAGTCTGCCATAGCTGCATCCAAGAGCAGCACCTGCCGGAGCAGGTAAGGTTGTGCTGAGCAGTGCAGGGATGTGGAGAGGGTGATGAAGAGGCAGGGAGGGGTGTTTCTGAGCAGGGGAGGGTGAATTGGGCCCGGGAGGAGGGAGGGGTCAGCAAAGCAGGCCTCTGCTGTATGCTAACCCTCCTCTCAGTCTACTCTGCATTATACCGGGCTTCCCGGATTTGCACCAGCCAACTAGCTGCCATGGATCTGAGAAGCTCCATAGGGAAGGTTGAGGCTTTTCTCGGGGTAAGGGGAAATATCCCCTTACTTCAAGCAGACCTCCAGCCACCCCCAACCTGTGCTAGGTACAGCGCAAGCCATGTGACCTAGCTGTGTCAGCTCAGGTTAGGATTGGGCTGCCTGGCTAAATCTGAATTTGAGCAGTGGAACATGTACAAATGAGAACACATGTTCCCAGAGTCATTGACTACAAAATCAATGATGCAGTGTGAAATACTGATGCATAAGAACATATAATTGATACAGAGGTGTTTCTACAGGGATGGCAAAGCTCTAAGTGTTGCAAGAAGCCTTCCCCTGTCATGTAAATCCCTCCTCTCCCTTGCTGCTGTAGCCAGTAAGCAACGCCAAGATGTTGCTGTTCCCTGTGAGGATTGGCTAAAACAGTGCAGGAAAGGAGTGATTTCCACTGCAAGGTAAGGCTTCTTGCAAAACCTAGAGCTTTGCCATCCCTGTAGAAATGCCACTGAATTGATATGAGCAGCCAACAAAATGGAACATCGGTAGTTCAAGTGGAACCAGACAATATTCAGAAATGCACATGGTTTCTTCAAGAAGTCTGCTGTTTATGGCAAGAAAAACAACTGACAACAGAATTTGCAGGCTACTAGAATCATTTAGCACAGAATACAAGATCCTTTTTTAAAATATACAGACCAAAGCAGACATTTATTTATTTTGAAGAATTTATACCCCGCCTTTCTCATGCCAAAGCAAACGCCCAAGACGGCTTACATGGGCAGGCTAGTCTAAACCACCATTTTCCAATGGAGTTTTTACAAATATACAGTATTCTGCAATTCACTGAATCCTCAGTCCCAGATGTTCCCAGAGTCATTGACTACAAAATCAATAATGCAGTGTGAAACCACAGTGTGGTTCTCTCCTCTGGCCATGAGACATGAAGCTTCAGCAGGTGATTGTAAGTCCAGTCTGGACAGGTCTTCAAGATTGGACTCCATTCTTTTGCTGGCCGGCCTTCTCACAACATTCCTGCACTGGCTAATCAGCTCCACAGTGACCCCGTTCTGCCACAACAGCTACTGCAGCTTGTCACAGCCTGGCGTTCTGTCTCCCACCCACAAATAGACTACAGATTCTCCTGCTTAGCTTCAGGCAGTACCAGTAGCTCAACCATCAGTCCACACCTCCTGCTTAAAATGTGGCCCATATTTAGAAAAATTGTGTAATTAAGCTATCAGTCACTGAAAAGGTTCATGGTGGTATGGTTTTAATGGCCTTTATCATGGTTTGAGAGGTTTCTTAGTATGGGGAAATTTCAGAGAAGTCAGATAAAGTCAATACAGACTAAACATCTAATTTGTTAACTTAAATGATCTATCAATACCCATTTAAATGAGAGTGAGCAGTATATTTTAGTTTCTGGAGCACATGAAGGCCAGATGTTGAATTACTTTATTAACTTTAACCAACAGAGGAAACACTTCACTTGCAGGTGAAATGCTGCATCCTTGGGGGATCAAATGTCACATCTAATCAGGCGCGCGATCACTGGAGGGCTCTTGATCTTAGCAGTTTTCAACAAGCCTACACAGAAATGTAGCTCAAAGACCGATTTACCAGACATGCTCAATGCTACATGCACATGTAGGTACACACACACATGCATGTGCAAGGGACATTAGACCATTGGCTTATGGTGTAGCCCAAAGGAGATTGGTATTTGTGAAAGTCAGAAAAAGATGTACGGTAGTTCTGTTTATTGGAGGGATATGCTTACAATCATGAGGGATGTGGTGGCGCAGTGGGTTAAACTGCTGAGTTGAGAGCTTGCTGATCGGAAGGTTGGCAGTTTGAGACCACGTGATGGAGTGAGCTCCCATTGCTTGTCCCAGCTCCTGCCAACCTAGCAGTTCGAAAGCACGTAAAAATGTGAGTAGATAAATAGGTACCACTTCAGTGGGAAGGTAACGGCGTTCTGTGTGCTTCGGTGTATACTCATGCTGGGCACATGACCATAGAAGGTTGTCCTTGGGCAAACGCCGGTTCTTCAGCTTAGAGATGAGCACCGCCCCCTACAGTCGGTCACGACTAGACCATTCAGTTGTGGGGAAACCTTTACCTTTTATGATTACAATCAGAGCAACGGGGAATTAAGAATGAGAATGGATTAAAAAAGATGAGGTAATTCATGTGGTTATGGTCACAATTGCCTATAAAATGCTGCTAGACCTAACAAGCACCAGCATTTTAATGTCCATAAGCAAAGTAAGGGGCAGGGGAAACGAGACGTGGGGAAAAAGTGTCCTTATGAATCTAGCTTGGGTTTGATGTGCTGCTAACATGAATTTTGAACAAAAGGTACAATAGTCTGGTTTGGGCTTCATGCATTTCTAGCATTGGTCCTTAATCAAAGTCACATGTTAGCAGGACCTCAGAACAAATAAGGGTGTTGGGTAATACAGATGTCATGCTTTCATTCTTGCAGAATGTGTCCTGGAAATCAGGGATGGGAATTTGGCCCAGTGGCAAGAGTAGTTCTCACGTTTCTGCCCCCGCCCATGACTTGAATTGTGCACAAGTTCTTGGGGGTGCCCTATGCTGACTATCCCAGAGCTGTGACTTATTTCGACTTGAGTCAAGTGTCTTTTGGGTCTGACAGATCAAAAGGGACTTGCAAGGCGGGAGGGGGTGGGACTTTGCCTCAGATATTTCTAAGAACATCTGCTGTTCCATTACCTTGAGGAGGCCTCCATGACTGCCCTTCCTCAGGATGCCATTGGCATGACTGCATCAATGCTGGAAAGTTGGATAGGATTGGGCCCTAAGAGATCAAAGAGGGAAGGGCAGTCCAGGGGAGTGGGACAATGGGGAGCTCCCAGCTCTTGCAAAACGTATTTTTGCTTCCCCCCCCCCCCAACACTGTCCTTCTTATATAAAGCAAAACACTGTTTTGATCTCCCGGCTCTGCTTTATAAACAAAAAGGGCAAGTGCATATTTAACAAAACTGTGGTTGCCTTGAATGTTAAGTTTGGCCTTAGGTATGGAATTTACTTAAACCCTTCTCCACCCTCCTCCAAGGAGCTCATTCTTTCTTTTTATGTACTGAATTTCACGTGAATTGATTTCTCCGTCACAAGCCATTAAGGAAATAGTCACTGCATTGAGGTGCTTATGGATTTGAAACTCTGCCCCTTCAGGTGCTCTGGTGTGCTATACCAGGCTGTTACATAGATCTTTTGGTTTCATATGGGGAAACTAAGGGCACAATCCTGACCCACTGTACAGCACTGACATAGCTGTGCCAATGAGGCATGTGCTGCATCTTGCAGTGGAGTAGTAGTCACGGAGACTTCCTCAAGGTAACGGAATGTTTGTTCCCTTGCCTCAGAGCTACGTTGCCCTTACCTGGTGCTGGAAAGTTGGTTAGGAATGTGCCCTCAAGCATCTTCAACTATTTCCAGGGTTAAAAAGAACGCTCATTTGTGATAATTTAAAACAAAATAATAGCCAGGACAATGACTCAGAGCGCAATCCTAACCTGGAGTTAGGCCAGCACAGTTTGGCCAGCAAAGTTTAGCTGGCACAAGGGCCACCGTAAAGCACGTTTGGACCACGTCTCGAAGTTAGGGAGAATGGCACATGTTTGTGTGCTGGCCTCTCTGACTCTTAAGAGTGGTCCAAACATACTTTACGGTGGCCCTTGTGCCGGCCAAACTTTGCTGGCCTAACTCTGCCGGCCTAACTCCAGGTTAGGATTGCACCCTCAGGGTGCAAAATCTAGGAGACTTGGCCCTTTTTGGCACTTGGGCTTCCCACCTACTTCATCAATGCAGTGTGAGAAAATCTACCACGTGAAGGGAAAAAAGCCACAGATCTGGAAATATTCAATATGTGGATATTCTCAAAGCACCACAACAAATACAAGAGACATTAAGTGTGCTCAACGGCCCAAGAACAAAGCGGATATCAGTGTTCCTTGTGTTTTCCACCCTCTAAATGATATGTCAAAACATTACAAGGGAACATCTTGCAGAAAGCCCAAAAGCTGTCAATATGGATAGCAGCTGTTTGCTCAGTCATGCTCGCGATATTAAAAGAGACCAAACACTCATGGCTGCACTGAGATAATCCAGTGATTTTGAAATGGCTTCGGAAATAAAGGCAGCCCCTTTGTAATGAGGCTGTCGTTCAGCAGAAGAGGTTAAGCTGACTTTGGGCTTAGCGCATAACATTTATGGTTTCATCAACTGCGAATTATGATAGTATAGGAAGATTTATGGAATGCTTTCCTCCCACACTAGCAAAATCCTCATCTTCGGCAGTGGAGAAGGAAAGCCAGAGGGCCTGGCTCATGCCGGGATTACTTTTTCCCGGGTAAAAAGGGGTGGGTTTTTGGGTGATATTTTTTCCAAAATTTCTTGTTGAAAATAGCAAATTGCAGTGTTATGTATTTTTATCCAAATTTTAATTCCAAATTGTACAAACAGTGCAATAAATAAAGGTGAGTGGCCCTACAAAGGCAAGTGATTACTGGCACACACACCCCAGCCTGAAATAACCTGCTTAGCTCAAGAATTCCCAAGCTGCACTCTGATTGTTGCTTGAAGCATCAAGAAATTGCTACTTACTACTTCCACATTCCATTAAAGTCGCCCCAGCATGCACTGTGAACTATGAACATGCGTGTTCATCCAAGTTTAAGCAAGCTTCCTCCTGTGGGTTCCTCAAAATTGTGTCAAAAATAAACAAAAGTGGCATTGTTTTTGTGAAATTGATCTAAATTTGGGTCAAACTCTGTCAAAATAAACAAAAGAGGTGGGTTTTTTTGTGTTTTGACCTAAATTTCGATTTATATAACATTTTCAGTCGAAATTCTCATTATTCAGTGTTCTGTGTTGATCACTGAAAAAACCCATCCCTAACTATTGGACACTGAGACCCAAGACTCCCATTCTTCATAGGCCAGAACATATAGTGCTGGAGACAGGGGGAAACCTTTGCTCCTTCCACAATGGTGTCCGCAAGGGTGGCATTTTAGTCAAGGCTATAGCCAGGGTGATTGCTCCCTGGAAGGACAAATCCTGAAGCTGAAGCTCCAATACTTTGGCCACCTCATGAGAAGAGAGGACTCTTTAGAAAAGACCCTCATGCTGGGAAAGATTGAAGGCAAAAGGAGAAGGGGGCGGCAGAGGATGAGATGGTTAGATAGTGTCACCGAAGCGATGAACATGAAATTGGGTGAACTCCGGAAGCTAGTGGAGGACAGGGAGGCCTGGCGTGCTGTGGTCCATGGGGTCGCGAAGAGTCGGACACGACTTAGCGACTGAACAACAACAACAACAATAGCCAGGGTAGGGCCAGAGAGAACACTGCCCCACCTCAAGCACTACTTCACTACCACCAAAGATTTTGTGTTTTTTTTTTTTGGGGGGGGATGAGCTTTTAAATTAGTGATCTTCTGAGACAGCTTTCAGGAATGAGAACTTGTTTGAAGAACAGGAACCATGGAAAGGTGTTTTTTTAAAAAAATTTTTTTGAGGCTATAGCAGATTGTGTTCTCCCCCAAAAGTGCACCAGTGCACCAAACTCCAGCCAACAGATCTGCCCTAGTCTGCCAACTCCAGATTTTGCCTAATTTAGGATGAATTATCATGACCATTGTCATCCACCCTTGTGCTTAAGCAATCCTGAAAAAAAGGTTTTCCTGGGAGATTGAAAGTTTAAGTGCTCGTTTCAACCGCCACATCATGTTGGCCTTCTCATGTTCTGTATTCTCATGTGCTCACTAACAATTTAGTAGTTGGCATGCACCCATATTTTCCTGGGGGTCTTTCAGTCTCAGTTCCCTTTTCTAGGCGGAGGGAAAGGCAACCATGCAGCTCAGGACATGCTGTGCCAATGGCCATCTAGCGCCACACTGACCCAGTGCTTTCCCTCTGTGCTTGCATTTGGGTTATCAAGGGTGGCAGGCAGAAGCACTGCTAGGAAAGGGAAGAAGGCACGACTGGTGCATCATACAGTCATTGAGGCTTATAGCACTACAAAGCAGCACACAAGCCAGCAAGAGAAAGGAGGAGGTAAGCCTCACATTCCTGACAATGTGTTCATAGGATTGGGTTTTGCAACAGGCTGGCTCAGTTTAAGATGAATACATTTACATATCTGTGGAAAATGAATACATTTTCAATCTTGTTGGAATTGCCAAGCAAAGCAAGTCTGATAAACTTGAATGGCTCTTCTCCTGGTTTTATTTTTGGCAATGTATGCTCTGAGGCTGAAGAACAGCTTTGCAAGAGGTTAATTGTTCAGAAATAAAGGTTTATACCTCATTAGCACATATACCCTAAGCCCATTATTAAGCCCATATACACTATTCACCTTCATCTCCAATGTGGTTCTCAGTCTGCAGAGGAAGAGAATTTTTCACTGACAGCCCAATCCTATCCAATCTCTCCCTTGTCGATTCAGCAGAGGGCCCCACTGCATCCTATGGGGGAAGTTGCAATACTCATGGGCATCTAAAGGTAAGTCCGTGTTGCCTTGTGTTGGCATATTTGGGCTGGGAAAGGGGATAGGATATGGTGTGTGCCAGCGCTGCCAATCCCATCCCCTAGTGGTCCCAATCTGCCTATCCCACCCCCATCTCTGCCCTCCCCCTCCCCTCCCTTCCCCCGCTCCTGCACTGTTCATGGCAACCCTTACCTGATTTAGGGCGGATTCCTAACCTGGAATGAGGCCAGCACAGTTAGGCCAGCAAAGCTTGGCTGGCACAAGGGACATCATAAAGTACGTTTGGACCACTCTAGGAGTCAGGGAGGCCAGCACACACAAGCCAGTGCCACAGTAATGGCATCTAAATGATTTAGCAACAGGTACTCACTTTTGATTGGCACTTGTTTCAGGGCCCGCCCACCGGAAGTGAGGTCATAGCTGGAACCCAGGAACTGCCCCCAGGAACCACCGCGCCTCCTCGGTAGGCCGCGCAGCGACCCGGGAGAAGGCCCGGGAGTCCCGGGCCTTCCCTGGGTCCGCCGCGTGGACTACTGATTCCCCCCCCCAGGAACCGCCGCACCTCCTTGGGAGGGAGCCCCAGGCAGCCTACCTGCTGCTGCCGTCGGTCTCCCTCACTCCGCTGCCTGCCTGCCTGCCTGGCTCTGAGGACATGCAGGCAACTCAAACATGCAGGCAATTCAAACGTTGCAGGGGGCAGTGTGGAGCGCCGACGGAGTTGACGAGTGGGCGGGCGAATGGGCGGGGCCAGCCCTAATCCTAGGAATGGGTACTCGCGTACCCCCTCATACCCGCTACATGACATGTCTGCAGCACCAGCATAGCATGCATTTCGCCAAACAAGGGGGGGGTAGGATTGTGCTCTTAGTGAAGTAACACAAAGTAGTAAGCTAGGTACTGAATTTGTTTGAGATCCTAACCCCTTAAAACATTCTCACCTGTTGCCACAGGTTATTTTGCTACAAAATAAATTTATTCTCTTAACTTCCATTCAGGGCATAGATTTATTTATCTTTTAGGGCATATTATTGGCAAATATAAATTCCATTCATTGTCACACTCATATTTTAGGAGAGCACAACACTATAAATAAGGTGCTAAAATACAGCTTCCTCTTCTGCATACCAATTTCCACATATCACTCGAGTCTGGTACAAAGTCGAATGCAAACGACGGTCTTTCCAGAAATAGACAACACAAGAATGAAGAAAGGAAGCAAAGTGTTTTGCTTTCTCTCTCTCTCGCTCTTGTAAAATTGTCATCATTTACATCTGAAGTATCCGCACAATAAATTACCTGAAAAGCATCAGATCTAGCATGGGTTCTCATGCACTCAGTGAGACTGGCTCAGAGGGCTTTTTTTTTTTTTTACCCCAATTGCTATGACTCTTTGACACAAAGTATTCCCTCTATAACTTTAAAGCTGACCAGGAGAACCAAGAAGATCACAACACGAAAGGATATCTAAAGATGATTTAAATGGCTTCAGTACAGGCTTAGGTAAAATTTTTACCACAGATTGGAAAGAAAAGGAACAAAGTCACAGAGGATGCCAGCATGGTTAAACAGTAGTATCAGAGACACTACTGGACATATTGATTTAAAAAATGGAAGTCCTGCTTGAATAAAGAAAATAGTATTCATGAATGATCAATATTTGATGTATCTTCCACCCTACCCCCAAGATGCTCAGGGGGGCTTATTACTCTCCCTTTCACAATAATCCTATAAGGTATCACCTGAATGGGGGTGAATTAGGCTGAGATGGAGTGACAGACCCAAGCTTATCCAGCGAATGTCATGACTGAGGGCGCAATCCTAACTTGCACTGGAACAGGATGGCCGGTGGGCCTGCGCCGTATCCAGCGTAAGTTGGAGCTGTCCTTGTCCTTACCCCGGGGCAGGAACCAGCTTCTCCATTGGGCTCCTCGGATCTGCACCTGCTGTGTAGTAGGCGCAGAGCCAAGGACGCCATGCAGCCCGAATCAGGCTGCACAGCCTGGGAATAGGAGCTAGGATGCGGCCTAATGGCTGCATCTCAATTCCATCCCCTCTGCACGCCGGCATGCCTCCCGGCCTACCACCCCCGCCCAGAAATGCCCTCCCACCCTCCCTTGCACTGCCCTGAAATGCTCTTGTGCCAGCCGATTGGCTGGTGCAGGAGTGGCACATCACTGGCTTCGGCTGGCATTGCTGGACTAGCGCTGCTGCCAGCTTCGGCCCTGCGGATGCAGTGCTGGCACAGGGGTCCAAAATGGTGCTCTCGCAGCAGGGCTGACGCTGGCAGCTAGCGTCAGCCCAAGGGTGCCTGTACAGTGGTGTCATCCAAATGATTTAGGAACAGGTACTCACTTTTGATTGGCACATGTTGGGGTCCGCCCACCGGAAGTAACATCATAAGCCGGAAGTGATGTTGTGGCAGGAAATGAGGTCATAGCCGGAAGTGATGTCATGATTGTTGCCATGGAGGTGATCATGTTTGTAATAACTTCAGCTGGTGGTTAGTGTTGATTTCACTTCTGTTGCTTTGCTTTCTAGAGATGTGTATATACATACTTTGCTTCAACTGTTCCCTGGTTAAAGAGCAGGCTAGACTGTACTAGATTGTGAGCCCTTTTGGGACAGGGAGCCATTTAACTTTAATGTTAAATGCAAGGAGCCAGCAAGGAGCAGGAGGGGAACGGGCGACCAAAAAAAGACCGCGTGGGGGCTGGGGCTGGGGGGAGGCTGCAGGAGGAACCGGGACGCTGGATCTGCGCAGCTGGAGGGAGCGGGAGCCCCAGGCAGCTTACCTTCTCACGCTTGCTGCCTTATTCCTGGGTCTCCCTCACTGCTGCTGCCGCTGCCGCTGCCGCTGCCTCCAGTCCTCTCGCTCCGCTGCTGCCGCTGCTGCCGCTGCTGCCGCCGCTACCGCCACCACCATGCTGCCTGCCTGCCTGCCTGCCTCCTCACAGAAAGTGCAGGCAACAGCTGCGGGCATACAGTACGCATGCGCAGCTGCTGAGCCAACCAGCCGACGGGGCCAGCTTCGAGTGGGCGGGGCCAGCTCAACTTCTAGGAACCGGTACTCACGTAGTGGTGCGTAGTGGGTGCATGACATCACTGTGCGTGTAAGATTGCGCCCTGAGTGGACATTTGAGCCAAGGTCTCCCCTTATGGCACAATCCTATGCTTGTTTACTCAGATGGAAGCCTTCCCATTTCCTATGGGGCTTCCTTCTAGAAAAGTGTGCATAGGTTTGCAGCTTTTAATATGACACCCTAATCAATACACCACACCAATTCTCATAAATATGGGGGGGAGGCAATAGAAGCCCAGCTGTTCCTGCTCCCCCATACCTGGTAACACTGTTCCCCACTCCTTTCTTACAGATGTGACATTAATTATCAGCCCTGAGAAGAGGCTTAGGAGTACTGAGCAAATGCACTTAGGTGCACTGTGGGAAGCCCCCGCCCCCAATTCAGGTGATTCTGGGTGGAAAAAGGTACTTTAGAGCATGTCCAAGAAAATGCAGAGTCAAGTCGCCCTGCAGTGTGAATGCTTTAGCAATTATTGCAAGCGGTTAGAAAATATGCATAACTGAACTGCCCAAGACCTTGCAAGAGAGAGACAACATATTGCAGGCAAACACTTGGAAGTACAGTATATCAAAAATATCCTACTTGCAGACTCTAGATTTCATTATTTCCTGCTTGGTTTATCTGAATTCCTTATCTAATCCTTCTTTTCAATTGCAGAGGAATGGAAGCAGTGGTGTCATCTACTCCCCAGTAGACGGTTCGCTGGGCGGGAGTAGGAAGTGATTGACAGTCCGTCGATTCACTTCCGGTTTCTTCGCGCGCCCCGCGCGGCTTTCCCTCGCCTCGGAGGGGGTGCCTGCTCGCCTTGGGGGATGGATGGGGGGGCGCCGGGTGCCTGGGTGAGCAGGCGCCCCCTCCGAGGCGAGGGAAAGCCGCGCGGGGCGCGCGAAGAAACCGGAAGTGAATCGACGGACTGTCAATCACTTCCTACTCCCGCCCAGCGAACCGTCTACTGGGGAGTAGATGACACCACTGAATGGAAGCCAGTGAATAGTTAGACAAAGAATGGCATGTGTTAGCTCTGCTGACATTTAGGAAGATGCCCTGACTGAGAGCACAATCCTAACCTGGAGTTATGCTGGCATAAATTAGGCCAGCACAGTTTGGCCAGCATAACAGCCACCATAAAGTGCAATTGGACCACTCTCAGAGTCAGGGAGGATGGCACACATCTTTGTTCTTGCCACTCTGACTTCGAGTGTGGACCAAAAGTACTTTACGGTGGCCCTTGTTCTTGCCAAACATTGCTGGCCTAACTATGCCAGCCTAACTCTAGGTTAGGATTGTGCTCTGAGTCTGACCATTGACCAATCTAGCTCAGCATTATCTCCACTGACTAGGGTGGCCAATTTTCCTGGAGTGGTCTAGAGTCTCCAGGCACCAGCATAAATGTCTGAGGGACTACTGAAGCAATCCTGGAGATTTTAGCAGCTACCTTGGCCTACAGCCCAATCCTAGACCGCCCTTATACCACCAGGAATAGCATTCTGGTGGAGTAACGGGTTTTATGGCTGTTACAAATGCAACCCACCGTTGGGAGCAGCTGGGTTGGCAGCTTACTGGCATATCAAATGAAAATTTTCTTGGTCCATCCACACAATAGCAGGGATTAAAGCCGGAAGGACTTTTTACCTGTGGGGCACATGTGCGATCTTGGAGCTATAGCCCCATCCTAGTCCCAACCCTGAAAAGTCATCTTAAGATTTGGACTAGAGTGAAATTCTAAGGCTGGAATCCTATACACACAATCCTGGGAGTATGGATTGTTGAACAGAATGGGAATAGACTTGCCCAAGATCATACTTTAAGTGAATCTGTAGTTCCTTCCTCAGGAGGAAAAAAATATCAAAGGAATTTCACAGGAAGCCAAAAGATAAAATGCGTGAAATTTCCCAGGGGCTTTGGCACAGCTCTCTGTCTTTATCAGTGTTTGGCTAAAAACAACAACACAAAGCAAAACGCCCATTCTAAAACAATTAGCCAGTCGAAACATCAGCCAGCATGCATGGTCTGAAACCTGTAGTGGGATGTCCCCAGTTGACAACATTACTATTGTCAATAAGCAAAAACCCAGACACACTTATCTGTTGGTCACTTATCAGGCACAGATGCTGGGAATTGGTACATCAGTCCAAAGAGTACAAAAATGGGAAGGAAGCTAATTGTGACCGGCACTTGGAATAAACGCAACCACTTAAGGAGAGGCAACTTGAATCATCCCTGTAGAATGGAGGCAGCCACATATAAAGTCCATTTTAAACTAATTCCATATGAATGGAGCCCAAAGGATAATGAATGAGTGAAGAGCCTGCTGCAATAGTCTAATCAAGTGCTTATACATCTGAATAACAATCGCCTATAAGTGGGGAAACATAGTTTCCCTTGTGGGGCAGTCTTATTGGAGAAACCAAATTCAAACATAGACTTTCTAAATGCATTCTGCTGTGCTGACTTAAAATCTACCCTGTTTTATTCCAAAATCTTGGAATGGGCAACAAAATGTGACAATACGTGGGGAATGTAAGCATCCAGTTGGAGGGAAAGTATCTAAAAACGTCATTCTCCTGTTGATTTAACTCTGGCTGACAAAACCCCAGGAAAACACTTGCAACAGAAGGAGAATCTGATCACACATCAAAAAGCCAGGGAAGTTGTAACTTTATTTTTACTTGACAGGCCATTACATGTGAATAACTTTCTTGGTGGAGATATTGGAACATTTGGCCTACCAATATCTTGGTGGAGATATTGGAACATCAGGTCCCAATTTGATTTCACTTGTGGTCTGTCCCTTTAAATTTAAGAGACATGAGTTTGAAGGTTCGTTACCCGACGTGCGCTCCCTGTCCTTGCTGCAACTACCCAAGCCCCACAGACTGGCGTCCCCCCTCGGGATCGCTGCTATAGCATACTAATTGCTTAACGTAGAGAGAGAGAGAGAGAGAGAGAGAGAGAGAGAGAGAGAGAGAGAGA
>JAJKFI010000015.1:9178900-9190531 GCA_029204185.1 Lerista edwardsae | reverse complement strand
AGAGAGAGAGAGAGAGAGAGAGAGAGAGAGAGAGAGAGAGAGAGAGAGATACCAGCTGGACTTTGTTGTTGGAAAAAGGTACATTTTACTCATGTGTAGGACATTAGCAAAACGGACACAAGATGCAGCATTGCTTCCAAGGAGATACAGAACTTGTGCCTCCAAGGAGGTACAGAACTTGTGCAAATTGTGCATCTGCGTTTGGTCAGTTATACAATTGAATATGCAAAATGTGGGATTGATAACAGCAAATGAGACATCTGATCCCTGTTGTTGCTCCCCCCTCCCCTTTACATTTTGGATTACAATAGGTTGGCACACAAAAGCAGACAGGAGACATTTAGACAGATTTAGCCACAATTACGGTGGTAAGTACTTTCAGGAAGAGGGCTTGCATTTGAATAGTGATTTAAATCACCCTGAGCAGTGGCCAGCTATTCTGATGGGGGAAAACTCTTGGCAGATAAGGACTTGATTGGATTTTTAGGCTCAAATGGTCCTCATAATGCTCCTTTTGTCAGACATCAGATTACAGGACCCTCAGGGAGGGAGATGTGCTATCTTTTCACAGAGGCTCACCTTTTGTGACCTCCCTGCAGGACAGCAGCCCAACTCCCAGGATGAAATCCAACATGGAGTTAGACCTGTTTGTATTACATTTTGGTCTTTCCCTACACCTCTACAGGTCCCTGTGCATCTGGTTATGCCTCCATCTGACCATCATGAGATAGCAAATGAGCACCATTTTATCTAAAAGCCAAATGACCACAATGGGGTACAGAGCCAGGCTCTTAACAGTTGCTCTTGCCAAGAAGTGTTTTTCCCACCAGAGTTGTTGTTTTTACTGTTGCCCCGACTTCTATTGTGGACAAGGGTTATGTTTTGTAGTTCTGCAATGGTTCAGGCTTGCACTGTTGGAGGAAAAGAGCTTAGTGGTTTCAGCATGGCTGGGCTGTGGGCCTGCAGTCAGGGAGAAGCGTGATGGTTCCATGTGGCTCAGCGGTGTGCTGTGAGCCAGGAGAGTTTGCGATGGTTGCACGTGGCTGTGGAAGCCAGGGAAAAAGGCAGAACAGTTGCAGACATGGCTGGGGCAGAGCACGGCCAGCCAGGAAAAGCCTAACAAAGTCTGAGAGAATCCTGGGGGGGGGGTCTGTTCTCATAACAGCTTCAAGGAGCAAACTGTATTAAAGACTTGTTCCCTCTGTTGGGGATGGCCCCGTGCCACAGCCCCCCACCTGCCAAGCCTGCTTACCTGGAGTGGCCTGCGGATGGTGGAGGTGCGGAGAGGCCCTGGCCGGGCTTCCCTCCTCCCGCCGTGGCTCCGCGGGAGCCCCCGTGGTGTGGCCTGGCTCAAGCTGCCTGAAAAGGGTGGCGAGTCGGCCAGCAGCCACCCCGCGGGCGGGGGAGCCGCGGCAAGAGCAGCCTCATTCCCACCCGGGCTGAACTCCCGCGAGATCTCGCAAACGGAGCTGCTTGCCCTCCGTTTGACCTCCTTTTGACTGCTTCTGTCCCTTCCTCCATCAAGGTTCAAATGTTCCTTCTGAGATGACGTGTGGTCAGAGGCACAACTAGACAAAAAAAGCACCTGGGGCAAGGAAGTATATGTGATGCCCCTGGGCAATGGGAGGGGCCTCCATGCCACCCGGAAGCAGCAGCAGGGTCCTCAGAAAACTGCCTGGAGAGCACTCCAAATTCAGCAGTTTTGCTGTGTAACAGCAGGGGAAGCTATCTGGGGCTTTTTTCTTTGCTTCTTAACATTTTTAAAGTGGGTCTGCAGGACAATTGTGCCCCCCTTGGTGTAGCACCCTGGGGCAAGTGCCCCTCAGGCTCCACCCTTGTTACGTCTCTGCTGTGATGCTATTGTTAGTCCGGGAAGGGGGGGGGGAGAATCAGCAATCATTGTGTCCAGGTAGGTTGTTGTATGTTCTTTCCAGTTATGGGCAACATCTTTTCCTGTTTTCTCTACTGGCCTTCGAGCTTTGTTGTTGCTAAGTGAATGCGAACAATGACTGCTAAATAGTATGTAGCAGCAACAGTGGCAGCATTCAGATTGCAGACAGCTAAAAAAAAAAAAAAAAAGCTACAACCCCCTTCGATTGGACATTCACTGACGTCCCTGAACAATTCTTCTCAGGCATAAAGAAGGAAATCTGATGAAGAAAAATGGCTCTATGGAATTATTGTGCACACTCATTCTCCCATCCAGACAATGAATTGCTGGCGAGGCTTCCTTTCTCATTTACCGTATGGCCGACGTATGATGCAAAAGGTTGGAAATTGAACTCATGGGTCTTGACAGAGCTCGAGAAAGCAGCCCAGGCTGTGAGCCGATGACAGTAAGTGGTTCTGCTGAATGAATTGGAGGAATAACACTCTGGCGGACAGGTGGAAATTGCCTGCAAGATGATTGGCTAGAATTGATATTGTCAATTTGTTCATCCCGTCACTTCCAAGAGTGCAAAGCACCTCCGGCTTCCACTGGGCTGGCAGGGAGGTCCGCTACACCTAAGTGGCATCAGAATACAAATAAATTGGATACCACTTAGAGACCCGGAAAGCCATCGAAGAACAACGCAACAGTGAGATGAAAGGCAGGCCCCACTGAAAGTGACAGCAATATTTTCTTTCCTGGAAATGGGGAAAGAAGAAGATGAGAGAATTTTTAATGGCACCAAAGGGGGACGGTGGCAGAAGAAAACAAAAAAGTGGCATACGTCAGTAACACAAGCACCACAATGCTCTCAGGGCCAATCCTAACCTGGAGTTAGGCCGGCACAGTGAGGCTAGCAAAATTTGGTCGGAACAAGGGACTGTGTAAAGTATGTTTGGACCACTCTCGGAGTCAGAGAGGCCACCACACAGATGTGCTCATCCCCCCTGTCTCTGAGAGTGGTCCAAACGCGCTTTACAGTGGCCCTTGTGCCGGCCAAACTTTGCTGGCTTAGTTTATGCCGGCCTAACTCCAGTTTAGGGACGTGGTGGCGCAGCGGGTTAAACCGCTGCTGCTGGGCTTTCTGAATGGAAGGTTGGGAGTTCAAGACCACGCAACCAAGTGAGCTCCCATTGCTTGTCCCAGCTCCTGCCAACCTAGCAGTTCGAAAGCACCTAAATGCAGGTAGATAAATAGGAACCACTTCAGTGGGAAGGGAATGGCGTTCCGTGTGCTATGGCGTAGAGTCATGCCGGCCACATGACCACAGAAGCTTGTCCTCGGATAAAACGCCGGCTCTACGGGCTTTGAAATGGAGATGAGCACCGCTCCCTACAGTCACTCACAACTAGACCGTTCGGTCGTGGGGAAACCTTTACCTTTAACTCCAGTTTAAGATTGTGCCCTCAGTGCAATGCACATAAACACACTGAGCTGTGCTCCAGTTAGCAGCCTGGGTGGTTGTTATTGTTTTGCTAAAATGTGTAATGCCCAGGTCTTGGGCAGGAAAATGTCTCGATTAGCTTGACTTGTCACTTGCTTCATCGCTTGAGCTGAGAATTGCTGTTAGGGTTGCCAGGAGACAAAAGGAGACCAGGGTTCCTGTGCCTTTCAAAGCTGTGTGGAAAGAATTTTAGTAGGCGCAGCTTGCTGTGCCGACCTGGGAAAGGCCACATGGGCTGAGCATCCCCCTTTGACGTAATGAGGGTGCAATCCATCACCCTCCGCTGAGCCAACACAACGTGCTTGCATGGGCCCAATGTCACCAGTGCCAATCAGTGCTACAGCTCTTGGGCCGATGCTAGCACTAGCGTCAGCCCATGGGTGCTGGTGTGAGGGTGGCTGGTGCAAGGGCAATTCTGGGAGGAGGGAGAGCAGGTGGGAGGATGGTTCTGGGCAGGGGGTGGGCAGGCCAGTAGGTGTACCGGGCGGGGGAGAGGGTTGGGGTTGGGATGTGGCTGCATCCAAGGCTCCGTCCCCAGGCCATATGCCTTCCTATTTAGGAGGCGCAGACCCAAGGAACCCTATGGGGAGGCTTCCCGAACACACCGAAGGCGCGCTGGATATGGCGCAGGTCCACCAGCCTCGCCATTCCAGTGCAATTTAGGATTGTGCTCTGAATCCTGTCCAGCTTTGCATCTGGTCTCCTTTGGCTCTACTAGACACTGTGAAGACAGTCCCCCAATTGGAACATGAGGAGATGCACACAGAGGCAGATCTAAGGGAGGGCAAAGCTCTAGGTTTTGCAAGAAGCCTTACCTTGCAGTGGAAATCACTCCTCTCCTGCACCGTTTTAGCCAATCCTCACAGGGAACAGCAACATCTTGGCGTTGCTTACTGGCTACAGCAGCAAGGGAGCGGAGGGACTTATATGACAGGGTAAGGCTTCTTGCAACACTTAGAGCTTTGCCTCCCTGTAGATCTGCCTCTGGATCATGCACATGCTTGAGAAGTAATCCCCAAGTTGTTTGATTCTGGAACAACTTGCGTTACAAGAGTTGAAATTTACCAAGGCACTTCCCTTTTTTGCCTTGCTGTTTTCTTTCAGTAATCAGTCTGTCATCAGATGTATGTTTATTTTCTCACTTGCCGGCAGCCCATCTGATACCGTTTAATGGCAGATATAAACAAGATGGGCATCATTTCCAATTTATTGGTTGGGTTAGTCAGATGAGCGGCTTGCCTCTCTCTCAGGCCAGGTTTATAAGCCTACAAAACCTGCCAGGCAACCTCACGGGAGGTTAAGCTGCTTGTAGCTGCTCACACTGTAAAGCAGAGACTGGCAGATTAATGAGCCGCAAAAACACTCCGCAGTAGCTTTGGTCAAACTCCAGCCTTTGCTCTGTGGTTTGCAAATTAACATTGCTTGTATGGGTCCTGAAAGGGAACATAATTTAAGAAATCCAAACGACCCAATTCTCAAGGCAGCTTTGAAATGCTTTTGAAATGATCTCTGAGTCAGTATGTTGCATGCTTGTGCAATTCTGCATTCACTTTTCCCATACCAAAAATTACAGCATCCTTTTCATGTCAAAGAGATTTCAGTCAGTCAAAGGCAAATAACTGGTAACTTGTCTAACTTACCTGAGAGCGCAATCCTAATCTGGTTAGGCTGGCATAGTTAAGCCAGCAAATTTTCGCTGGCACACCGTAAAGTGCATTTGGCCCACTCTTGGAGTCAGGGAGGGTGGAGCAAGCAGGGGGCGCAATGAGGCTGCACGGGGGATGCGGTGATGTCTTTCATCACTGCCCTGCCCCAGGTGTGATCACAGCCTGCTCCAGCAATGGTGTTGGGAGAGTGGAAATGAGGTGGGGGAAGGGTGTTTGTCAGCAGGGGAGGGCAGGATCAAAGGCAGTTTGGGTCCAGGAGAGGAGCAGGATCAGACACAGTGGCACAGGCTGCAACCTAACCCCCATCTCTGGCCCGAGCAGCCTTACACAGGCTGCTTGAATTTGCACCAGTGACTTTGCAGATCCAAGTAGCCCCATCGGCTGGGACTCAATGTAGGGTAATAAATCCTCTTACCCTGAGTTGCCCTCCAGCCTGCACCTAACCTGTGTTGTATATAGCGCAGGCCAGTGTGGCATGCCTGCTCCAGTGCAGGTTAGGATTGGGTTGCCTGGGTGCAATTCCACCCACATTTCCAGCCCCTATATGCAGCCACAGTGCAGTCCCGAGGTAAGCAAGCAAACTTTCCCTTACCTTGAGGAGGCCGGCCTGACTCACCCCACATTGTCATGATGTCTCAGTCCAGGCATGTGCCCCATTGGCACGGCTGCATAAGAGACACCCACCGCACATGTGTATCTTTGGACTAAACCATTGGAATGTCCCCACTCCCTTTGGAATGTTCCTTTTTGAAGAGCAATAATGAGACTATTTGAAGTTAGGCTTCCTAGTGGAACTTACCAGTGAGCATCATTTGGGTTTGGCCAAAAAACAAAACAAAACCAGTGAAATTCCCAGCAAGACAGAACACTGTTCCATGGATTCTTGTCTGAATGCATGGAGAGAACTCAGGGAAATGACTCAATTAAGTACCTGCGCAACAGAAAGCATATTAAGTACTTCTATATTTGTACCCACTCTTGGTTAAAATTAATTTCTCTTGGTATCAAATGAGACCTTTACTGCTTTCTACATGCTTATTAATTACCTGGCACTTCACAGGCTTGTGTTGAACCAAAAGTTGTTGAGTTCGGGCACGAAAAGGTCACCTACTTTTCTTACTCCTTGCATGTTAATCAGCTGAAAACTGAAACAGCTGCTGGTGTCTGGCGATGTATTCATCGTATGCAATAGTCTCTGAGCCGCCAGAAAATGGGAACAGGTCAAAGAAGAAGTGCGTCAGGTCAAGAGGGAGGAGTGAGATGTTTTTACAGGGACTCTGTGATCCAACCACAGCACTGGTTTCGCATGAGCGCCCAAAAAGTCTTCTGAAATGCGGGACCAGACTCTGATCTGGGAGAGGGAGTGAGACCACCGGATGCAGTCAAGAAATGTGTTCTCACTCTAAAACTGATCAGCTGAAGAAAAAAGGGAGATGGAGGCGAGAAATCTACTGCTGGAGGATATATAAGTCAGCTTGGCCAGGAACTCCAAAGTGGAGCATGAACAGGGCGGAAAAAAGAGCAAGCTGGCCTGGAAAGAGCAGTCAGGCGTGGAAATCTGAAGCCGCAGAATTAAGTTTCACTGAGTCCAGGGGGAGGCACTGCCTAGAAAGTGTGTTCAGGATTGCAGCTGTCATATATCTGAATGTCCTCTTACGACACTTGGTATAGATACCTGAGCACAAAATTACATGAACGTTGTGTTAGGTGTAAAAAGTGCACTTTTTTTTTTCAAGTGAGAGTTTTTTTTAAAAATGTTTTTAGTTCAGTGATTTTACATAATATTTTGTCCTAATCTTGCTTTCTGTCAGGGATGTGTCTTGGTTGTTACAATTGTTATAGCCCAAGAATGCCAGTTTGCATTCCAGAAGTGTCATTTGATTATGTCACAATGACAGCATATGATGATGTCACTTCCTGCCACAACATCACATCTAGGTTAATGACATCACTTCCGGTGGGTTCCGACATGAGTGCCATTCTAAACAGTGGGTCCCGGTCTAAAAGTTTGAATACCACTGTACTACACATTCTCTCCCACTGAGTTATTGTTCTTAGGAATGAACTCTTCCCCACTCCAGCGACTGGGAGTATGAAACCGAGAGCCTATTTTTGCTATCCTACTATGTACAGATTTCATGGCCGGGTCTTCCCCAAGAGGAATTGTGGCTTGGTGAGGTGCTGAGTATTCTTTCTGCTCCTGCAATACCAGTACATGTCTGAGGGTCCCCTGGAGTGGAATGGGAGGGAGCTGTGAAACAATGTAGTATAACTGTACCCTTGACAGATCAAACATGATGCATTATTCTATACATGTTTTTTTTTAAAATCCTTTTATCACAGGTTTATACCTAGGAAACATTTTTAAAATGTAGCACAAGAACCTGGCTCTGTCCCTTCATTATGGATGTGTTTGCACTCACAATAATACATATTTAATACCTCATCCATATGGCAAATGTTATAGTGTCCTTGTTTTCCTCAGCAGAGTTCAGGAATTCATCTTTTTTTTTCCTGACGGTAAGGAATTCAGCAGGTCTTTCTAATGCTGTGCAGGAATGAACATTTGCTTGGGGTTTTTTTTCCTCCCCACTGCAACGTGCCATCAAGTTGCCACAGGCACTTGGATCTCCATTCCAAAAAGCCCAAGTGCCTTGAGTAGGCTTGAGGGCAGTGTGTGTTAAATATATGCTATGAATCAAATTTTAGAAATATTATTTTTGGCTTATCATTAAAGTAGGATACGGAATCGGATGCTTCTTCCATCACTCCCGATATAGACTTTGTGGAACTTGTGCAGTCTGAACATAAACAGTGAATCAGACAAGCACCTATTATTTCACACAGAACATTTGGCAGAGTTCATTCTGTTTTCCCCATCACCCAGGAAGTCTCACATGGTGTTTGAATATCACTCATTATTTAAAATTATTATCCAGGAAATAAGGATTTTCTAGGGAACCTGTTCCCTAGATTTGAAGTTTTGAAGGTGGCACTGCTGATTTGGCAGGGTTGTAAGAATGGCAGAGAAAAATTGGAACTTTTAAAGTCCTATCTTCAGCCAGAATGCATTGAGAACACAATCCTAACCTGGAGTGAGGCCGGTACAGTTAGGCTAGCAAAGTTTGGCCGGCAGAAGGGACACTGTAAAGTATGTTGGGAGCACTCTTGGAGTCAGAGAGGCCAGAACACAGACATGCACCATCCTTCCTGACTCCGAGAGTGGTCCAAACGTGCTTTATGGTGTGCTGGCCAAACTTTGCTAGCCTAACTGTACCGGCCTAACTCCAGGTTAGGATTGCACCCTAAGGATTATACTTGTGACCTCTCAGGTAGGCATGGAACTCACACTGTTTTCAGTAAGAGGTCAACCATGAACATTTTGACAGTACACTCCATCCTCCGAGTACTGTAGCTTGGCTGGGGCCGGGGTGTGTGTCCGTCCATTGTCCTCATGGTGGAGTGGCAGTCTTCCACCGTCTCTGCTGGGGGAGTGATAGTTGCTACCCCTGTGCCCCACAGAATGGGCCTCCCACCCACCCTGGCTCCTGTATGGCTCCAAATGAAGCCATATTCGGGGCCAGGACTGCCCATATGCAGAGGAGGGGTTGTCTCTGCAAACACGGGGGGGGGGAATGATGTGATGACATGGGAGGCATCACTGCATCACCCAGCCCTGGGTTCCTACCCCCTGAGCTATGCTACTGCATCTTCCAGCTAAGGGCAAGTGCGGGAGGCAGCAGGGACAGCCTTAAAGGAAACTATGTATTAAGGCTGATCAGGAAGCAACCTTGGAATGTACAACTCACCACATGCGGAATCCTTAGAGAGGGGAAAAAATATGCAGCCCTCTGCACTTCGTAAAGAAAGGAGGAGGATAAACCTATACAGCTGTGTGTGCGTGGGAGAGCTGGCAGGATACTAGGGGGAAAAAAAATACTTTCTCAACGGTAAGTCATAAATATTCCCCTCATTTACTAATGCCAACTTCCTATTGTGCCACACTGCCTACTGTTCTTAGCCTCCCTGGCTCCAATTCAATGTGCAGCTGTTCTGCGGCCTGTGAGGAGGTCTGCTGCCTTCCACCCTCCTTGCTGGGGTACTGAACCATTCATCATTTCCATGTTTGGAAGCTACTTAAAATGATCAAGAGGCACCTGAGTGATTTCCTTGTTTCTTCGGTTGAGATCCTGTCTAATGAATCACAGCACTTGCTCCTGCCTGCCTGGAGCTGCCAGAGGAAGCCTAGTTTTCTAGGCATATGGCCGCATAATTGGATTTCGGTTGTTCTTGAACTCCAGCGGGCTGAGTGCTTCCTCGCCCCCCGTTGAGCAGACACTGCCGGGTTCAATGACAACAATTGGGAGCTGCCCCCTCCAGCCACGAAAGTACCACTGAAAATGTGCACAAGATTTGACATCGACTCCATGTTTTCTACTAGTTGTAGCAAACTGCTGACTCTCGATTTACATGGTGTTTAATTAAGGGCGCAATCCTAACCTGGAGTTAGGCCGGCACAAGTCACTTGTGTCAGCCCAGGAGTGTTGCAAATGCGCCGTAAAGCGAGTTTGCAGCACTTCTGGAGTCAGGGAGATCTGGCACACATTCATATGCCGGCGTCCCTGAGTCCGGGAGTGGTGCAAACAAGCTTTATGGTGTGTTTTGCAACACTCCTGGGCTGGAACAAGTGACTTGTGCCGGCCTAACTCCACGTCCTGGCAGGCCTCAGTCTACAAATGGGTTTTACTAATGTTGTTTTCAGAGGCGTTTCTACAGGGAGGGCAGAGCTCTAAGTTTTGCATGGAGCCTTACCCTGTCATGTAAATCCCTCCTCTCCCTTGCTGCTGTAGCCAGTAAGCAATGCCAAGATGTTGCTGTTCCCTGTGAGGATTGGCTAAAACAGTGCAGGAGAGGAATGATTTCCACTGCAAGGTAAGGGTTCTTGCAAAATTTAGAGCTTTGCCATCCCTGTAGAAACGCCACTGGTTGTTTTAATAAAGACAGATTTTGCCTCCAGCATTTCTCTCTGTTTTCCTAGTTCTGTGAAAAATACTCCACTATCCTGAGAAGAGAAACAAAATGTTGCACTGCACACCTGGGGTCTGTAGTCAGGAGGTGACACTTGACAATGGGATTCAAGGGTTCCAGAGAGAATTCAGAGTTAATTTTCTACAGCCCCTTGTGAACCCTTGTGGGCTGCAGATTCCTAGAAACAGGCAGCCCAATCCTATGCTGTCTAGTCACTGGAGGCTTAGCAGTAGCCAAATGGCTACCACTGCATCCTACCGGTGCCAAGTAGGCACTGGAGGCACTTCGGGAGGAGGCATTTGTTCTCTTCCCCCGGGGTAAGGGCACAGAGCTGCCAATGGGTCTCCTTGTGCCTGCACTGGCTATTTTGCCAGTGCAGACATGAGGGGCCTCCATGTTGGGCCGCAAGCAGTGATGTCATTCAGGGGGAATGGACCAGAACGGGAGTTCTGGATCCTAATGGGCTCTGTGGCTAGTTCCGGGTTCCCGACAAGTGTCAATCAAAAGTGAGTTCCTGTTCCTAAATCATTTGAATGACACCACTGGCCGCAAGGATCTGGTGGTGGAGGATCTAGGTTAGGATCTGGTGGTGGAGGCTACTGCTGGTCCCTCCCACACTGAGTTCCACCTTCCCCCCCCCCAGAAACACCACTCCGCTGGCGGCTCCTGCACTTACCAACCTTTGGCTCCATGTGGGCGCCTCTGGATGTTCAGGAACAGCCCTGGGCCAGCACGGTCAGTAAGACGTTACCGCTGGCACTGGAGGTGCTTTATGGCACCTTCACAACACCAGCATTGGTAGTGTATTTGTCCCGCCAGCGCTGGCCTTGTTTGAATTGGCCACAATGACCTGGCCACAGTGACCCATGCCCTAGTGACATCTAGATTAGATTATTGCAGTGCGCTCTGCGTGGGGCTGCCTTTGAAGACGGTCCGGAAATTACAACTAGTACAGAACGCGGCTGCTCGGGTGGTTGCTGGGGCACGTCGGTTTGACTCTGTCGAGCCATTGCTTCGGCGCCTACACTGGCTGCCGGTTCTGTTCCGGGCCCGATTCAAGGTGCTAGTTTTGACTTTTAAAGCCCTTTACGGCTCGGGTCTGGGGTATTTGAGGGACCGTCTCCTTCCATATAATCCAACCCGTACTCTTAGATCATCGGGGAGCCCCACTTTTGACTGTGCCGCCACCAGGAGAGGTGAGAGGGGCGGCGGCCAGGAATAGGACCTTCTCGGTGGTGGCCCCCCAACTTTGGAATACCCTCCCCTTAGAATTGAGAACTGCTCCCTCTTTGATAATATTTCGGCGGGGGCTGAAGACCTTTTTATTTCAAAAAGCTTTTAACTGTTGACAGGCTGGCTGGCTTTCTTTTCTTTTTATATTAGGATCCACGGGGCTTGTTTTAGTTTTTTAATTATTTTAAAACTGTTAATTACTGTTTTTAATTGTCAATATTGTATTTTAATTGTTGTAAGCCGCCTTGTGTGCCCATGGGGCAGAAAGGCGGGGTATAAATTTAATAATAATAATAATAATAATAATAATAATAATAATAATAATAATA
>JAJKFI010000015.1:9164708-9178890 GCA_029204185.1 Lerista edwardsae | reverse complement strand
TAATAATAATAATAATAATAATAATAATAATAATAATAATAATAATAATAATAATAATAGGACCCTGAGACTGTTTGGTGGGCTTGACCAGGGCTGGCCCAAGACCTCCTGATGCCTGAGGTGGAGTACCAAATACATGCCACCCTCCATTTACTGGATGATGAGACAGCCTCTGCTGTTCCCTCTGCCTCAGTTGGAAAAGGAAACAAAGAGGCAAAGTGAAGAGGAAATGTGGAGGTGGGGAGGCTAGCGCACTAGAGCTTCCTAGCCCACCATTCTACGCATATTTCCCCTTCTGCTCTGTCCCCTTCTTTCATTGCCAACCCAAAGAAAGGAAGGAGGGGAAGGATCTCTGTAGGCAAGTGGGTGGATGGAAGTGGATGGCCCACATAAAACTGCTGCCTAAGGTGACAACCTCTTTTGGCCTAATGGGTGGGCAGAGGTGGATCTAAGGGGGGGGGGCAAAGCTCTAAGTCTTGCAAGAAGCCTTACCTTGCAGTGGAAATCACTCCTCTCCTGCACTGTTCTAGCCAATCCTCACAGGGAAAAGCAACATCTTGGCGTTGCTTACTGGCTACAGCAGCAAGGGAGAGGAGGGATTTACATGACAGGGTACGGCTTCTTGCAACACTTACAGATTTGCCCCCCCTTAGATCCACCTCTGTGGATGGGGCCAGCCCTGGGCTTGATCTTGCTGTGGGTATCCTATCCTGATGATATCAGCTGCATTGGGGGCTGGTAGAGCAAAGCAGCTAGATTCAGGAGGGGAAGGAAGATAAAAGAAACCATGATGAAGACCGAATACTTGATCCTTTCATTGTTCTGTTGAAGGGGAATTTCAGCAAGTGCAGCTTTTTCACATCATGACAAACTGCAGGTCCTGAAATTCTCTACACAACTCTTCAAGGGACAGGAATTCTATCTTCCTTTGCATCTGGTCACTTTAAGTCAATAATGATGGATGAATCTAGTTGAAGGATTTCATGGAGGTGCATCCGGAAAGGCAAAGAGAAGGTTAAAAGAGAGTACCAACCTTCTTCAAATGACAGTCTTCTCCTTGACTGTCATTGAATATCGGAGAAATGCAAAGGGCAAAGGGGTGTCAGGATTTGGCCGCTATTCATCCACAGATAAAACTGCACTAGAAATTTGACTTGCAGGTGGTTTTTGAATGGTGGCTGTGCATCCACCCATTGGGTCTGTCAATTAGGGTTGCCAACCCTGCAGAATTGCCCTCCAGCAATCAGCATCACTCTCTGGGCAACCATTAAAGACACCTCTGGATATTTTGACAGGAACTTCCTGGCTAGGGCACAATCCTGACCAACTTTCCAGCACCGGAGTAAGGGCGATGCAGTTCCGAGATAAGGGAATCCCCTTACTTTGAGGAGGCCTCTGTGACTGTTACTCCACTGCAGGATGCAGCACATGCCCCATTGGCACAGCTTTGTCAGCGCTGAAAAGTAGGTTAGGATTGTGCCATCAATGACATTACATCATGTGGGTGGAAAAAAATCCCCAGGAATAGCTTCAGTTGGCAGCCCAAAGATCAACAGATCCTGATGTTTCACACAGAGAGACTAAACATGCTACATCTTTTCTGAGTGGCAATTCATTTATGAATAGCTGCTGGAGTACTGCCTTTTGTGACATGTCTGTGTGAAGGTTTTTTGTTTTTTTTTTAAACCTAATCCTAGATCAATGCAAAAAGACAGGCCACAAGAGTTTGATCTGTGCAAGATGCCCAGTATTGATTTCCAAAATCATGAATGGCAGCCTGTGTGGTCTTTGCAGCTCTCTAATATTTGCATTTTATAATTGTTTCTATTAAAGAATTGTGGGGAAAAAAGGGGTTGAAATGAAAGGAATTTCAATTAGCTTTGTTTCCATTACTCAAGAGCTGATGGGTGAGCTCTTGTCCCAGGTCTAGTTTTAATTGCTGTCCTAATTCAGAGCCTCTCATTTGTAGTGATTTCTGCCACTATTAGGACCTGCTTAGCTCGATTTATGGCAGACTCATCTCAGCATACAGGACAAATTACTGGCCCTTCGCAGTTCTTCTGTGTTTATCACTTGGTGTGTCCTTTGTGAGATGTTGATAATTCACATCGGTCTTACTAGACTCAATGCCGGTATTTGTATAAAGCATATGTCACCCCCAGAACCTCTGGACCACAATCCAGTTCACAGTTCTGCACATGAATGACCCCATTCAGTGGTGTCATTCGAATGATTTAGGAACAGGAACTCACTTTTGATTGGCACTTGTCGGGAACCCGGAACCAGCCACGGAGCCCGTTAGGATCCGGAACGCCCGTTCTGGTCTGTTCCCCCTGAATGACATCACTGACCCCATTGCAATGAGACATTGGTCATGGGCAAAGGATTAATCCATGCAAACATTCTGTGTGGCTGCCACCGCATCTAAATGCTGTCAGCATGTGTGCTGCCGGATCCCAACCTCTGTGTCGGGACGCACAGCCCAACATGGATGCTCTAGTGTCTGCACTGGCTAAATAGCTAAATAGGTCTCCATGCTTACCTGGGGGAAGCGGACAAATGTCCCCTTCCTCTGAGGCACCTCTGCCGGCACCCACGGTGGCCAGGCAGTTCAGGATTGGGCTGCCCATCTAACTCTCAGTCTTAAGTGCTCCTAACTCTGCTGAATTGGGGTCTTCGATTCCATTTACCAGTGTTGACAATGCTTAGTGGCATTTTTTTCTCTCCTCCTAACAAAGCCTGGAAACCTTTACATTTTCAAGGCAAACTAGTCATGTAGGCAAGACACCCGACCACTTACACAACAGAGGATCCTTATTTGACTACAGCAGCGCAATGAGCAATACTGACACCTGTGCACTTAAGTTCACCACAAGGAAGGCTGGGGAGCACATTAAATGTGAACTCATTGTGTTATTCCCTTGTGAGAGTGTGACAGCAATAACAGCAGTAGCCCCCCCTGGTTTTGTTCAACAAGTCGCTTAACCTTCCTGGATTTTTAATTTTCCTGCACAGAGTGTTATAGCTATTTAACTGCAAGTAGTCAATGAAATGGCACCAGGCTGATGCAATGGAAAGGTTTTGTACTGAAGTTGCACAAAAACTATTGATGTCATCATCAGGTGGGACCTCTCTAGTCCACCTCTTTGGATGGAGAAATGCTCTTAGGCTTGGTCCATCCAGGGTGCAATCCTAACCTGGAGTTAGGCCAGCAAAGTTTGGCTGGCACAAGGGACGCTCTCGCAGGAACACTCTCGCAGTCACGGAGTGCTTGGAACACTCTCGCAGTCACGGAGTCCAGCACACAGATGTGGGCCATCCTCCCTGACTCCGAGAGTGGTCCAAATGTGCTGTACGGTGGCTCTTCTGCCGGCCAAATCCTGCTAGCCGAACTGCGATGGCCCAACTTCAGGTTTGGATTGTGCCCCCAGTGTTGTTGCTAGCACAGGCACCACCCAGGGCAGGTGTTACCCCCCTTGCACCTCTTACTTACCCAAAGAAGAGAGATGCACAGTGGCGTCCCTACGGGGGGGGGGAGGCGGAGCTCTGTTTTGCAAGGAGCCTTTCCTTGCTGTGGAAATCAGTCCTTTCCCGCGCCACTTTAGCCAATCCTCAGCGGGAAAAGCAACGTCTTGGCATTGCTTACTGGCTACAACGGCAAGGGAGAGGAGCAATTTACACAGGAGGGTAAAACTCCTTGCAAAACTTAGAGCTCTTCCCCCCCCCCCCCCCCGGGGGGGGGGGGGGGGACATCCCCCGGGGGTGCAACATCTTGAAGTGGTTTGGCAGTGACATGATGTCTTTGCATCACCACCAAAGTGCTTCGGGGTGGTGGTGGTGCTAGTTCTGAAGTTCAAAGCAGCCTGGGTTTCCACTTGATGGGGGTTCAGGCAGTGCACCCACCACCCCCCAGGGACCCACCTATCATACAGGGCCCACCTATCATGAAGCAGTGTGCTCCCAGCAGAGCATGGGCACATCACCCAGAAGCGGGAAAAGCACCACACTCCTTCCAAAACAGTTTCCCCCCCCAATATCTTGGTGGTTACAGTGGCAGACAACTTGAGCAATGGTGGAGAAGACCCATGGTAAGTCCATCTGAGCAACAGCTGGTGTGCATTTCAAGGTATCAGTGGCGGCAAAGAAAGCTTATTCTCACCCACGGAGAGCTTGTCCAGCAGACTGTTGCTGTCCCTTTAATTTGACAGTAAGGATGCTATTATTCTTGCTGGCATCTTTAGCAGGGTAAATGCCTTTGCCACAATGCACCTGCCCTTCCACGGTCCCAAGGGCACTGCTCCACGTGTACAAGAATTTTAATTTCCACCCTATTTTATTTCATTGCTGTAAAAGAATGAAGACTGATTTTGAAAACCCAGGAAAACAAAATAGCCTGAGGAGCTGGCCGCTTCTTCTTTCAGATTATGATTGCATACCATTAAAATAAGGTGGTGGGCGAGAAGACAACATTGGCATGATAAAAATAAAGGTCAGTCAGCAGGATACTGGTGTAGTTAAGAAAAAGAACTCCCCGAAATCAATGGTAAAAGCACTGAATGTGGAGTTTTTATTTTACTTTATTCTTTTCAAGATTCAAATCACAAAGGAAGTTCATTCAGAGAGGGTTGGTATGATTTCCACTTGGGGGGGGGAAAGGATGTGTGCTCTGTGTTGAGAGGGCTGCTGGGAATCTTTGGAGACCTCATCTGCATTTCACTTGTTAACTGATCTAACAGCTCGGATTGGACGGTGTGATAAGAGAAAATTTGCTTGAACATTCCCTGAGGAAAAGAGTTTATTTTTAAGACTCAGCATAACACAGCATTGGTGAAGGCAAAGGGGATGGGAACAGTGCCTGAAGACAGGCTTTGCTAAAATGGGGGGCGGGAACAGGAGCGCATGATTCAAGCTGGGCTGTCCAATCCTAACCTGTGTTGGAGTAGGCAGGCTGATTGGCTAGGCTAGGAGGCAGCTGGAGCTCATCTCATAGTAAGGGGGCATTTTCCCCTTACCTCGTGGTAAACCCCAGCCAGACTTATGCGACTGCTCAGATCTGCGCTAGAGGCAGAGGCGTAGCGAAAGAAGTGCAGGGTGGTGAAATTGCCCCGGGCAACAAGCTTTAGGGGGGCAACAAGCCGAGCTTGTCACTAGTCGCCACAATTGTGAAAAACCTTGGTATGTATGATTAATATAATCATGTTATATAGCATTGGAAATGTAATTTAATGCAGAATGCAATGAAACAAACCAGAGTGTGATAGCTTTACTCTATCAAAGCCTATGGCAAAAAAAACAGAGAAGACAAAAATACAACTGTGATGTCACTTTTGGTTGTGATGTCACTTCTGGGGCAACATCTTGCCCTCTGCACTGGGCTACAAGTTCATTAGCTATGCCCCGGCTAGAGAAGTCACTGGCACAAATCCAAGCGGCCGGATTGGGCCTGCCTGACCCAGGGAAGGGGGTTAGGATTCAGCCTAATGGCCAGATTCACACTCCATCCCCTCCCACAGGCCCATCCATTCTCCACCCTCCCTCCGCCATCCCCCAAAACTCCCTGCAATAGCTTAGTGCCCTTCTGACTGAAGCAAACGTGCATTACAGGACTTACACCGGCCCATCACCAGTATTGGATTGCACCCTAAATTTAATTTCACATATCCCTCGCCCTTAATGAACATTTGCTGTGAGTTTTTAGTAGACCCATAACTACTACAGGAGCATTTCTATGTTATAGTACTACTGTATATTCAGTACTATATGGTGATCAGCTGCCACTTTCAGAGGAGCAAGCAATGGGATTTGTACCTTTGGCACGCACCCCTAGCACATAGGCCCATGTTATTGTTTCTAGAACCATAAGTCTTGATGCTGCAAAATGGCTGCCACCTCTGCAAAGTGTGTGGCCTCTTCATGCGAGCAATGTAACATGTGAGCATGATTACCGGCTTGACAAGTTTCGCCAGGAGTCTCCAGGAATCAGCATCAGTCTCCAAGTGACCACTGGAGGTTTTAATAAGCGTTTCCAACAATACATCATGTTGAAAGAAAGAAATCTCCCAAAAAATTTCAGTCAGAGCTTGTCATCCCACATGCCAACAAGTAATTGCAGCACTCTTTCCTCTTCCTTCTGTTGACTTTTCAGGTCATGAAAGGAATATTTCCATCTCATGAGAGGTAGTTGCCCACATCTGACACTGCTGAATGCTCATACTGGTAGACTGCTTGTGGTGAGCAACATTTTTACATGAAGAGAGGCCATTTAGAACTGCCTGCCTCAGTTCTTCCCCCCCCCCAAGCTATCAGTATTATTTTATTTATTTTTTCACATTTTTATCCCTCCCTTCTGAAGAAGTGCAGACGTGTAGTAAGATTTTCTTTTCTCTAACCCCAGGGCAGGATATTATAAAAAAAGTTCTCAATGCGAGAGTGAAGTGTACGACACACAACCATCACAGAACACTGTGCAATGTTAACCACAGCTGAACATGCAGGAAGGGGGAGTTGTATTGTTTTTGTATTGAAAACTGCTCCCCCTCTTAGTATCTCTGTGCCTTGGATACCAGGTTTTCTGGAACTAGCTCCATTTTGGGTGTGAAAATGGCAGAGAGGACACATGTGGCGCATGTGGTGCACTCTCAGGCCAGATCAGTGCTCCATGGCTGCTTTAGGAGCTAAAAAGGCCACTTCCACCTGACTTCCTGCTTTGAGGTTGCCTATTGGCGCTAATACGCCGTTTGGCCCAGATGAGTCTAAGGATAGCAGTTCAGTGTTCGTAGCAACCAAGCTCTTATTATCGTTTGGAAGGCATAGCAAACAGCCCACATGTACTGTGGAATCAGTTGAAAGATTGACAGCTAGAGTTAACAGGCGTGTGTGTGTGTGTGTGTGTGTGTGTGTGTGTGTGTGTGTGTGTGTGCACGTGCGCGCGTGCGTGCGTGCATGTGTGTGATTTAAATTAGGTTGATGAATTACCCCTTTCCTCATGCCCTTCTCTTGCTCCTTACAGCTGCTGTTTAGACTGTTAGGAAAAAACACCACCACCACAATTCACCTTTCTTTTCATGGGGTCTACAGAGCCCTCCAGGATTGACCTGGAGTCTTCAGGATTGATGGCGCATTGATGTCCTCAGTGGTGGTTCCACAAAAGTGGAATTCCCTCCCCTTGGAATTTAGAACAGGTCCCTTGCTAGCAATCTTTGGGTGTGGTCTTAAGACTCTAAGGAGGCATTTTATCAAGTTGCTGACATGTTGGGCAGGCATTTTAATTTTAAATCTTTAATTTTAATGATTGTAATTTTACTATGTGTTGAGATCCATTGGGGTCTGCTGTTTTTAATTGTTTATGTTTGAGTGTTATCATTTCAAATGTTATTTAATATGTCATCATTTTAATTTTTATCTTGTATTCATTTTACTTTTTGCTGCAAGCTGCCTTGGGTACCCTCATACAAGGCAGAAAGGTGGGGTATGAATGATGATGATGATGATGATGATGATGTCCAGGTAGCTACTGAAAGCAATCCTAGAGATTCTAATACTCATGTCTTCTTGATTTAATGATATCATGTCATATTGGAAAATCTCCAGGAACCTTTTCTCTCAGCATTGGCCATCCTACTCCCCCAGCACCACAGTCCTGAACTAAGTTAGGTCTTTAAGCATCTGCTTGTGACCAAAATGAAAGGGGAAATCCAATCAAGGCTCTCCATTGCCTTTTCTAGTTTGCCCACAAAGTAACATATTCTTAAGGGAACTGATAATGACTAAATTCACAGAAGAAAGCCTGTTGACGAGTCAGACTCTCAAGTCATTGTCCAGTGGTCTGTATGTAAAACGATTATTTCAACTCTGAACAAACAGGCATAGGCCTGCCCTGGTATCCATTCATTCTGTATTCATGGTTTCAGTTATCCACAAATACCACAAATGCTGGGACACCTGTTAAAAGGTTAGGGGAACTTTAAACAAATCTCTCTTTTTTTACCTTGTTGCATCAAAACCACTGATGTTCCCCTATCTTTTAAAAGGCATCCCCAGAATCCATGGTTTCAGGTATCCACAGTAGGGTCTGAAACGGAACCCCAGAGGATACCTGGGCATGCCTGTGTTACACGATCTGTGCTCTGGAGCTGAACTGAAAGAAGACCACAAGATTGCAAATTGGACTTGAAAGAAATATGCAGGTTGTGTGTAGCGGCTGATTCTAAAAACAGATCATTCTTTCCTTCCAGCCTTTAGCGGCCCGGCGTCTTGATAGCAAGATGCTGCACATTGTGTGATTGTTAGCTTTTCTTTTCTTTTTTTCTTTGAAAGAAAGAACTGTTTCTTGCTGATAGAATTTGAATAATCTGTGTGGCTTAATTTGAATAATGTATGCACAAGGCATCGCAGAGTTCTAATTGTAATTACACTGTTCAGCTCAGCAGCAGCGCATCTGAAGCTGGATGCTGATTGTAGTGTGTATCTGACGCTCTGAAATTTCATTTTGTTTTCAGCAAAAGCCTCTGGAGTGCGAGGCAGTGACTCAGAGTTTTTGCAAAAGTTCCGAAGGGGAGTTTGAAAAGAGTTTCTTTTCCTGAGCCTCTCCCCCAGTTTGAAATCCAATCTTGCATGCCTCTATGGCATGGTGATAAAGTGAAAGCGGCTCAAAAATGCCCATGGTCGGACAGAAAAGAACTTTCCTTCTCTTCCTGTAGAGGAGCAGCTGCTCTCATCAATAATTTCCTGGAGCAATAGGCCTGGAGTGTAAACAATATTTTATACGGATGACAGTGGAACAGAATACGTTATTTCTGGATTTTTATTTTATTTTTATTATTTTTTGTTCATTTTTTGCTCTCCCTGTGAGGAGAATGGATTAACCCTGTGCGATACCTGCAATTGAAAGAACCCATCATTGGCTTGAATGAAGTGGGAAACAGGAAGCTGTTGGCTTTCAGAGACAGAATTCCCATTAAAAACCGCCGCTGCCTCCACCAATGACCAGTTTTAACACATGGGAAGACCCAACGTTTTGCCCAGAAGTAACATCTGTGCAGTGCCTGAGAGATCTCCTCAGATGCAAAGCCTCAAGTAAGCAGGCTTGTGGCTAAGATGATTGAAGTGTGTGTGAAAAATGGGCTTTGCTGACCTGAAATTTTAGCATTCCATTCCTGAGTTTTGAAAATGACCCTCCAAGGTCCAGATTACACACTGGGGAACTTCACACTTTCCTATTCTTGGGAGGATGCATACAGGCAGTGGTGTCATCTAAATGATTTAAGAACAGGTACTCACTTTTGATTGGCACATGTTGGGACCCGCCCACCGGAAGTGACGTCATAAGCCGAAGTGGTGTTGTGGCAGGAAGTCACATGAAAAAAGCCCTTTTTGAGGCCTCAGACAATTTTAAACTGACCCAACAGTTGCAACAGTATTCCACAGCACCCCCAGAACATGTTAAGGAGGCCTGGCATCATGTTAAAGTGACCCAACAGTTCCAAAACCCCAAAGCAGCCCATTTTTCAGTGGCAAGGCAAGGCAAGGCTCCGCTCGCTGCCTGCCTGCCTGGCTGGCTCTGAGAACATGCAGGCAACTCAAACGTGCAGGAAATTCAAATGTTGCAGGGGGCGGAGTCGACGAGTGGGCTGGCGAATGGGCGGGGCCAGCTGTAATCCTAGGAACCGGTACTCGCATACCCCCGCATACCCCCTGCATGACATCACTGCATACAGGATTTGGGGTCCTGTGGGAAGAGTCCTATGCAGCATTGGGAACAAATTCATTTAGTGAGGAAATGGGAAGGATGGAGGTTTTGAATTTCCCTCCCTGCAGTTTGTTCCCTCAAAAATTCTTTTGTTTTGAGCTGCAGGTTAGGCAGAAATTTGAGAGTTGAAGCCAGCGTCTGCACGCAGGGCCTGCTCCAGGAGCTGCGGCAGAGGTGTATTCAGTGATGGGATCTACAAATGAACAAGGGGAACGCTGGGCGGGACTTCAACGGGGCTTCCGCATGATTGGCTGCCCATCCGTAGCATTCTGCAGCTGTCCTGGTCTCGGGGGGGGGGTTGCCCCCGGTTAGCGCGCCCCCCGCTGCTCGCCCAGGCACCCGGTGCGACCCTCACCTGTCCCCCGCGGCGAGCAGGAGCCCCCCTGAGGCTAGGGCAGCCGCGGAACGCTACGGACGGGCTGCCACTCAAGCGGAAGTCCCGCCTACGTCCCGCCCAGTGTTCCCCTTGTTCATTTGTAGATCCCATCGCTGGGTGTATTTATGGTGCCACGAGGGGAGGCAGAGGAGGCAGGTGCCGGTTGTGGCAGGACACAGTGGGGGAAAAAAAGTGATGCGCCTTTGGCCTGCCCACCTCCCTTGCATTTGGGATGTTCCTAAATGGAACAAATCCAGGCACTGGGGTGTGTGGTGAGGCAGCACAGGGGGGCGGCGCTGCGGCGCTAATGGCACGGTGACGTCACCCCGCCCCTGGTGTGCTTTGAACCGCTCTGAGCAGTGGGGCATTCCCACAGTGCCCCTCCCCTCCCCCCACACCCCACTTACTATACAGCCATGGAGAGCTCTTGTGGTGCTGTGTGCACTTGTAGCAGTTGAAAATAGTTGGCAGTGACATGATGACTTCAGCACCACCTGCTTTGGGCCCTTTTGGGGCCGTGTGGAGGCAGGTGGGATGGTAGAATGATCAGCTGCTCTGCTTGCCCCACTGGCTTACAGCCCACAGAGATCTCAGTTGCTGCAGCAAGCAATCCACTCGCAGCGGCAGCGTGCATCCCCTCCGAAAATGTAGGGCCCATTGTGATGACACACTGGTGGTCCAGGAGGTGAATCCGGCCTGGAAGGGGAGGGCAGGACCAGCCTGGGCAACATAGGCTGGATCCTAATTCTTGCCCATGTCGTGACTGACATTAAATGGACTGCTCAAACTTGCGCCTGCAAAATTGCAGGTGCAGATCCAAGTAGCCCCATGGGGCCGGCTGGTACACAATTCGGGGTAAGAGGAATAAAATCCCCTTACTCCAAGCTGCACCCCAGTCTGCTCCTAGCCTGCGTAGGATACAGTGCAGGCTACTCAGCTCTGAGTTATCTTAAATCCACTTGATCAGTCACAATGTCTATTAGGCTGCCACATGTTCTGAGCATCATCTAATATTTTAAAAGCAATAGATCCAGATATTCCTGATAAAGATTGAATCTGTCAAAAGAAACATATAAGAGCACAACTGACTGAGAGTGTCGGTACTGACTCAGGCCCGAGGATAACACAGGATAGTTAACTTACGTACCTGGTGTAGAAATGAATCAAAATGTCTGACTGACAATGGGAAAGAGGCAATGAACGCACAATACTGTTAATGTTTGCTTTAGTTATGAACATGTGAACGGATCAAAAGATGAAATAAATAGCTTCATCCAATGTATCTAAACTCTTTGCTGCTTCGCTTGATATGTTGCTGATAAGCATCGTGATCAAAGCAGCCCGTGTGATAAACAGGAGCCGCTAAAAAAAGGATTACATGCTGAAACCTTCAGAAGCCATGCCTTCCCTCTTTAGTGGTCAAAATTATAGATGGCTTCAGCTTTGTTGTTTCAGATCACAGCAGAGAACACAACAGGTATTAACCAGTGTGCCATTTCAGAGAACACAGATCAATTCCCAAGAGGGTGGCTGGGAGAAATGGAATCTATACCGTATATTCATTTTGCCAGGGAAACATGTGGTCTGCAAGCAAGCAACAGTGGCATCAGCAGCAGGCAGAATTGCTGTCAATTTCTTAGAGGGAGGTTGTCCAGGAACTGCCCATGAGACCATCTAGAAAACAACGTCTCTTCCTTATTGAGGCCTTACAAACTTCATGCTGCTTATCCAAGGTCTTCCTCTGTGGCGTCAGCAGATTCAAAGGGCATTCCAGGTTGCTGCAGTTCAGGCTGAGTAATCGGAAATCAGTAATGAATCCTGATGTGTTCAACGATTCCAGAAGCAGGGGGTGTGGTGAGGCTGCGTGGAGGGTGTGGTTGACGTCTTCTGTCACTGCCCCGCCCTAGGCGCAATCAGAGCCTGCTCTATCCCCGTCCGCTACCACAAGAAAAAAGCCTTCCTATCATGTGACTGCAGCATTTGTCAATGGAGGACAAGTGGGGTGAGTGAGAAGCTTAGGAGTCGATAGCAAGCACTTCAGAAGGTGGTTTAAATTGGCCTTGAGACAAGGGCAATAGCGAGCACCCAGCTAGCCGTCCTCCAGGAACTAGTGGGAAGATCAGTATTCAGCAGGGAGGATGGCTAAGCTTATTAGGAAAATGTCATGCTGTAGCATGTGTCCCATAGCATTTCCTGCCTTTATCAGCTACAAAAAGGCCCTTAAAATAGGCGAAACTGGCATTTCTGACAAGCAGAGAGACACACATTGAATCCGTTTAGCATTTTATCAGGGTGCACCGATAGTTTGTGAGAAAATGTGATTATCAGACCAAGCATTTCACCTGACTGCATAAATCTCACAGGTGGAAAAGAAGTGAGAATGTTGACGCAGTGCAGAGAAGATTTTATGCATCTCTGTTGTGTCTTATGTGTCTATGACTGAACAATTTTTTTTATTCATCACATTTAATTGTGCCCTCTACATATAGCTGCTCCACCCATGAAATCCTGTGTAATGTTTAACCATTGGTGTTTGATACAAAATGACAGTCTGGAAAAAAGCAGAGGAATCTCATAATCACTGAGGACAATCAAATAACTAAGGAAATCAAGACACATACACCCAGCAAAATCTCAGTGCTGATATATGACCGTTAAACTTGACGAAGATATTCTTATTGAGAAGACTGAAGAAAGTTTAGACTCTAGCTTTATAATGCAGTTGTTTATCACTCGTACAGTATGGGTATAGATCCTGGGTAGTGACAAAGACAAACAAAAGGGGGGAAGAAAGATTTTGAAAACAAAATTGTGAAGTAGCTGCCCCTCTAGAAGCCAAATGAAGACTTCCTCAGGGTTAGGGTCCCTCCCACTTGCTGATGCCAATTGCTCCTCAGTCCTCCCTCCCCCCCCCTCTCTCCTACCTGGTAGGTAGAGGGGGCCTTCTGCAGATCTGGGAGGCCTGCAGCCCTGTCTGTGGACCTCCCCAAAGCTCCGTGTTTTGACTGGAACACACTTCCGGTTTTCAAATGAAAACAGGAAGTGCACTTCTGAGCATGAATTGGAGCATTTTGCTGTATGGGGAGGAGGGTCCCACAGAGGAGTCTGTGAGCCTCCCTGACCCTCAAGAGTCCCCCTCGCCCCCCCCAGGTGGGCTACAAAGCCTCTGGGTGCCCATTTGCCGCAACTGTTGTGGTGCCATTGGGGAACCCATTACTGGGCCACTCCCCTTAAGGGGGAATGTCCCAGTAAAGGTTCCCAATGGTGGGTCACAACTCACCACTTTGGGAACTGCTGGGAACTCTCTCTTATACAGAGAGGGGAAGGAAGGGGCCTGAATTTAAGGTGGAATCTTATGCCTGCCTACTCTGAAGAAGGTCCTATTGTGTTCAATGGGACTTACTCCCAGGAGAGTGTGTAAGAAGATTGGAGCCTTGGTCTGTCCCAGCTGTTCATCCTTCTGAATAGCTGACTGCCACAACCCCATTTTAGGGCCAAAGTGGCTGCAGAGAACTTTTCGAAATGAGCATGTTGTGTGACAGAGATGGAGGAAAAGAAACCAGGTCCGTGACTACATTTCTGTCAGCCTGTGCATTTCCTTCCCCCACCCAGCGAATTTTCTGTTTACAGGCGCCTTTTGTGAAACGGGGCTTTAGCAGGGACTCCAGTGTTTACAGCCAACACCGCATGTAGAGCTTTTGCTGTGCTTCAGTTGGCATTCTAATTGTCTGAAAGAAACAAAAGGACCTCACGCCACACATCAGCATGGCTGGAAACAAAGCAAGTTGAACAGATTGCAATAATCCATGAGCTTGGATCTGGAAGCATGCTCGCAGGAGACAATTACTGTGACACCCTGAGCAGGAAAGGCAACATAAAGCATTTTTTTGGGAGGGGTGGCAGAATAAGGTTGGCAGTTCTGGTGTGCATCGCAGGTTGACTGAAGCCTAAACTGGTTTGTCTCACAAGATATTGCATTGTCTGTGCGATGATTTGAATTGCAAATTATTATTATTATTATTATTATTATTATTATTATTATTATTATTATTATTATT
>JAJKFI010000015.1:9149067-9164698 GCA_029204185.1 Lerista edwardsae | reverse complement strand
TTATTATTATTATTATTATTATTATTATTATTATTATTATTATTATTTTCTGAAGGGAAAATGATATAAAGTGCCATTGCAGTAGAAAAGCTTGTTTGTACATATAATACAAGTTTTTGGCTTTGTGGTCAGATCAGATCTCTGAGCTTTAGTGCAGGTAAATAATAAAGGGACGGTTTTTTAAAAAAAACCACACACACCACAGTGCACTGCATTTATCCGTCTGCAGGCAGCTGCCATTTACAAGAGTTGTCTGGAGGGACATTGATTGATGCTGCTCTCCAATCAGTTGCCCAACTTTTTCTGTTTAACAAGGCCCTGGCAGCTTATTTACCTAGTAACAACAGCCCTTTCCTTTTTCTCCAAGGGTCACTGCTCTTAATTATTGCAGCACTTGTTTATTGCTTTGAGGGCCATCAGGGATTTTTCATTATAACCCCTCTTTTGTCTTGTTGATAAAGAGTCAATTCTGTAATATCTTCCAAGCTCACTGTGGGCTAAACCACGACAAGCAAGATCTCCCGGAATGTTTGTACACAGATGGCATGCTGCACCAGCTGGTTTTGGCATGATTTGTTTCCGTAAAAAGCCGACACCATCTTATGGAATGCGAACCCAATTCTGCACCAGCTTCCTCCTCTGTGTGTTACTTACTATGTCCTCCTCTCTCAGGCTGCTCTGCCGGTCTATATATTCGGGCTTCATCTCTCTCTTCTTCAGTCATCCTGCTTTATCAACACAACACCTCCTGTCCTTTAGCCTGTGTGATACTTTTTCTCCAACTGCTGACCAGTTGTTTCAACTCACAAAGTTGGAATGTCTTGGTGGATTGGTGGCCAGAATGAACTCACCTTGGCAGATAGAATGTTTGTGAAGATTCCAAGGCATCATCTTGGTTTAGCCAATAAGTGCCAGATGCCTCATTGCCACTGCTGCAAGCAACTACAAGCTAAAATGTGGGAAGGGTAGAGATTGGTCAGTTGGGCACTGGCCTAACCCTAACTCCAAGAAAAAACGCAAAGGATGAGCCCATAGTGAGATCTCCTCTCAGGCAGCCCAATCCTACCGCCCCACAGTCCAGCAGTGTTGAAACAGTTTCCGCTGTATCCCGTGGTACCAAGGAGGCAGTCGGAGGTCTCCTTGTGATAAGAGAGCATCAGTTCCTTTACCCTGTGTCGGGCCCAGGCAGCCCCTATGGGAATACCAGATCTGTACTGTACTTTCAGTAGCTGACACCCACTTCAAAAACCTCCTCCCTCCTGTTCCACCCTCCCTGCCTCTTCACTGCATGGTGGTACCCCAGTCTGTGGGCGATGCTGTAGCTTTATGGCACATTTGCGACCACTGGCAGTAGCCAGGATAGAACATCAGGCTCTATGTCTCTCTTTTATTCTATTTTCTGACTAATAAGCACTCCTCCACTTGCCTTTTCCTTCCATGTTGATCCTATTTCCCCTTAGTGCCCATATTTTGCCTGTCCTGCCCCCTCTTTCATCTTCCTCCCCTCTGGATCCCTTACTCTCATTCTTCATTCTGTTTTCCCACTTCCTATTGCTTTCTCTCTCCTGCCTCACTCTCTGTCTCCTGTTTATCTTTTCATTCTGTTTCTTTCCTCCTCCTCTTTCCTCCTTGTTGTGTACAATCATCAATCGCAGCAAACAACTATGAGATAGCCTCTTGGCAGTTTGGGATGGGGGATTGAAGCCCAAGATCTGCCAGTCAATCTGCCTGGCCACTATTAAAACAGCATACATCTGCATGAGTTCACCATCCGCAAGAGTACATCTGTAACAATACAGCCTTTATCCTGGGTAATGCTGCCGCGGCATCAATGGGTCTCTTCAGCTCTGTGCTTGCTATTGAGAGGGGCAGAATTGAGAGGCCTGTGTTGGGCTGCCCAGCCCAGGAGTGGGGGTAGGATTCAGCAGCTGCTGCTGTCCCCAACCCTCTACGATCCCAATCCCCCTCCCTCTGCCCACCCTCCACTCCATTCTGTTCACTCCCCTCCTCCCCCTGCCCTGAGAAGCCTTACTACCAGCTGGTGGTGAAGAAAAGCAAGCCAGTCTTCCTAGCATTGAGACCCAGTGTCAGCGTTCCTTACTCCCTGGGTGCTGTGAATGTGTTTTACAGCACGTTTGCAATATTCAGTGCTTGGGGGTATGCAAGTACTGCTGGTGCTGAAGAGCTCAGGACTGGGCTCGAAACCATCCCATAAAGGTGGGGATATGGATGCTCTGAGATTGAGGGTCCACAAAAACCTGCAGCTGGTCCTGCATTACAATACAGATTATCATGACAATGTGGCAGAAAGAGAGGCTGCTTCTTCAGACTAGCAACTCTACCGCCAGCCAGGTTAAAAGACCTCTGACTTCATTTGAAGTCTCTTTTGCTCTTCCATGCTCCTCCTAATATGTTGTACTTTTTTCCTAGATTTACATGAGAGCTAGCTGGAAAGCACAGTAAAAGTAAAGTAGTCTCCTGTGCCAAGCACCATTGCATCATGATGGTGATGTCACATTGTGATGTTTACTAGGCAGGCTTTGGTGTATGGGGTGGTCTGCCATTGCCTTCCCCAGTCATCTTTAACCCCAGCAAGCTGGATACTCATTTTACCAACCTCGGAAGGATGGAAGGCTGAGTTGTCCTTGAGTCGGCTATCTGAGAACCCAACTTCCACCAGGGTTGAACTCAGGTCGTGGGGGAAAACTTCTGTCTGCAATACTGCAGCCTTACCACTCTGTGCCACACGAGGCTCGGAAAGCACAGTGCAAATAAACAAAGACAACCTTGCGGCTTTGTATACCTATGCTCAAAATGTAGCATGCTCGTGTCGTAAGACGGTTCACAAGGAATGCAGAGAGAATGTGGCCAATCAGGAAGCAGTGCTAAAAACCCCAAGAACCCTGCTGCTAAAATAATTTTAAAAAATCTGAATTGATAAACATGAATAGCTTCCCATTATCTTCCGAGCCCTATTAAGACTGGTAGACATGATTCAGATGCTTAATCTTTATCTTTGTGGAGGCCGATAAAATTCAAATTGAAATCAATGGGAAGGAGCCTTGCTGTTGACTTCCTCAAAGATGACTCAAATGAAGTACCGCATCCCTTCTGTTTAGTCATGGAGATAACAGCAGTCTGCGAGATGAGGCAGCTTGGCTTCCGATAGCAGCAGCAGCAGTAGGCTCTGCAGGAAGTGAATGTTCCCTGGGCCACCTTTGTCGAGAAAGGATATCCTCTGCCAACAGGAATTCACTCTTGACAGGTGTCACTCTTTGATAATCTGGCATGCACACATTTTTCTAGTCTAGTTTCCTCCCAAGTTAATGGAAACTTTTGAAGCCTATTCTTTGCTGTATACCAAGCTATCACCCTTCCGCCCTGAAATAATTCACTGAATCAACCTTTAGGTCATGTAAATTCCATTTTGGTCAGACTCCACCTTGAGGTAATATTGGTGCCTAGGCTCACTGGTCCCCCCTCCCCCCATGGAACTTTCCCTAACCCCTAACTGCAGTTAATTAAAACATCAATAGTCTGCTTTTCTGTATTTTCATTGCCAGAGCAGGTAACAACAGGATAAATAATAATACAGTGCAAAAATCAAAAACATTTTCAGGTCTTTTTCTAGATTTTTTGAATGCCAAGGCTTCTGAAAACTACTGGGTTCTCTGCATCTTCCACTCAGCCAAGGCAGGTGCAGTTAAGCATTTTATTGAAACAGCAACAGATCAACACTGTCTGAACACAGGCAACAGGCCTAACTAACTGCAGGATTCACCTAGCTCTGGTCTTCTGATTGGAGGGGTGATTAACTCCACTCTTCCAGCCCCCTTGCTGGGCTTAACCCTTGACTATCCTCCTGCATACATAACAACTTCACTCTGGGAACAGGCAGGGTGTCTCTGGGCATGAGCAGAACACATTTATCTGATAGCTGAGTGCCAAAGTACATATTACATTAATGACTTACAGTGCTGGGTTCATCTGTGCATAGTTTTTCTCCACTTAATAGCAGCTGCAGCTGAGGGCTCAATCCAGATCAAGACTGCAGCATGAAGGTGGGCTTTCAACCTTTGCAGTACCGCAGCCCCTATCTATAGGGTGGATAGCAACCATGGGCGGGGGCTTCAGTTCAGATTGAGAGCCTATGAGGGATAATGGGTTCAAGTCAGTGATGTCATTCAGGGGGAACGGACCAGAACGGGCGTTCCGGATCCTAACGGGCTCCATGGCTGGTTCCGGGTTCCCGACAAGTGCCAATCAAAAGTGAGTTCCGGTTCCTAAATCATTTGAATGACACCACTGGTTCAAGTCCCCTTCCTTCCCTCCCTCCCATGCCATAGTCTGAAACCAGTTTGGCCTCCTCCTGCAGCTAAGTTTACTTTAACGTGCACTGCGTCCCCAAGTTACAGATGGCCACACTGGGGCTTCTGGGCAGGCATAGTCTCTGTGTTGAACAGGTGCAAAAGCACTGGGCCAGCAAGAGCCGACTGTTTTAACCTATGTACATTCTGACTTCTTGACAAACCTCTGGAAGAGAACCAGTATGTATCTTGGAGACTATGGGCCCAATCCTATCCAATGTTCCAAACCAATGCAGCTGCAATGCAGCCTTGAGGTAAAGAAACAAATGTTCCATTACCTTGAAGTGCCTCCATGACTTCGCCACCATGCACACCCCGTTGGTACAGCTGCATCAGCACTGGAAAGTTTGATAGGATTGGGCCCCCTGTGTGGTTTGGCCTCAAATCAACAGTTCCTGCTCCCACCCTTTCCTAACTCCTTCGCCCCAGGGGGCAATCCTAAACTGAGTTAGGCCGGCATAAGCTAAGCCAGCAAAGTTTGGCCAGCACAAAGGCCACCGTAAAATATGTTTGGACCACTCTCGGAGTCAGAGAAGCCAGCACACAGACGTGAGTCATCCTCCCTGACTCAGAGAGTGGTCCAAACACTCTTTATGGTTGCCCTTGTGCTGGCCAAACTTTGATGGCTTAGCTTATGCCGGCCTAACTCCAGTTTAGGATTGCACTTTCAATCTTTTTTAGACTGTATGTGGGCAGTACAAACTGATGTGAATGTTGATCTACTTTAAAATATCTGTTTAATGTTAAGAACGTCAGATACATCATCATGATGATGATGGACAAGAGTGGGTGAGAAGAGTTAAACACCATTGGTCCTGAGATCAATTCCTGCAAACTGTCCTCCCAATGACTGTATATAAAACTAGCTTTTTGTTACCCGGTGTTGCCCGGGTGTTTATATCTCCCATCCCTGACCCATCTCCCAATGTTGGCCATTTTTGATCATTTTCACCTGGGGCCCCTGCGCACCCCACCCCCGGGGGCGCTAGGGAGGCCTGACCCCCAGAGTGTCTGTTGCCAGGCTGGAAGGCACGTGCATGGCGAGTTTGGGGCACATCGCTCCAGGCGTTCCAGGAGGGCATGGCAGATAGTGTGTCTTGCACCCCTTCCCGCACCCCATGCCGAGGGGGGGTGAACCCGGACTCTGACAGTGTCAGGAGCATCGCCGCTCGCTCCAGCAACCCCAGAAACTATGGATGCGATGCCGAGTTTGGCCGTTTTCGACCATTTTCACTTGGGCCCCCCCGCGTACCCCCACCCCCGGCGGCCCTAGGGGGGTCTAACCCCCGTAGTGTTTGTCGTCAGGCCACAAGGTGTATGCGTGCCAGGTTTCGTGTCGCTCGGTCCAGGCGTTCCAGCAGGGCACGGCGGATGTTGTGTCTCGCACCCCTTCCTACCCCCCAACCCGAGGGGGGGTGAACCTGAACGCGCACAGCGTCGGGAGCGTCGCCACTCGTCCCGGCGACCCCGGAAAGTATGGATTTGACACCGATATTGGCCATGTTCGACCGTTTTCAAGTGGGGACCCCCATGTACCCCCACCCCCGGGGGCGCTAGGGGGGCCCCACCCCTGCAGCATTTGTGGCCAGGGTGCTAGGCGTCCGCATGCCGAGTTTGGTGCCAATCGGTCCAGGTGTTCCAGCAGGGCACGGCGGACGCTGTGTTTCGCACCCCTTTTTGCCCCCCATGTCGGGGAGGGGGCTGCACCCGGACTCCAACGGCATCGGGAGGGTCGCCACTCATCTCGGCGACCCCAAAAACTGTGGATTTGACTCAAAGTTTGGCCATTGTTACGTGGGGACCCCCCGTACCCCCACCCCCGGGGGCGCTAGGGGGGTCTGACCCCCGCAGTGATTCCTTCCAGGCTGCAAGGTACGTGTGTGCCAAGTTTCGTGGCCGTGGGTCAAGGGACGGAGACGCCTATAAATAACATACATACACACATACGTCCATTTTTATATATATAGATAAATAATATGTTGGAATATCTAATTATAGTTGTTCTGCATAACATGTACAGTAGTTTGTCATTATTTGGGTAAAGAGGCAAACCTGGCATCTCAGCCCTGAGAGAAGATTCAACAGAATCGAGAAATGAGTGCTGCTCCCATTTTTGCCTTGATCATAGTCTTTAGAATAAATGTACATAAAATTAGAGGATTAAAAATGCATCCAAGGAGCAGCCAAAAATTCTTAAGAGAAGTCGTGGGAACACCGTGATGACAATGTGAGAAAGTGAACTGTGTTCTGCATGTTCTCACCTAGCATGTTTAAGCAGGAAGGCATATGTGGTGTCAACAAGTAAGTTCAAATCAAGTTTTTGTTTACTAAGAAGTCCAAAGTGGGTTTTTCAGTATGCCCTTGGTGGAAAATATTTGCCTTGGAGATTTACTGTAAGTGTCTACAGTGGCTGGAATAAGCGAAGACGGAATGCTTTGCTGATTCATGATATACACACACAAAAAGCTTAATAAAATGGAATATATCTAGTGCAGGAAGTCTCTTGATACTATCTTGTAATTTTGTTCACCAACAGCCTTTATTTAAAGCTAGATCCCAGGAGTCTGTTTATAATGAGCTGAAAGTGCAGAGATAAGCAGTTATTTCAGAAAATGTGACTCCCTATCGATGTATATTTCGCTCAGGCTGTATATCTTAATTGAAGTGAAATGAGTATGGGACCCCAGGGTTTATTTTTAGGTCTAGTGAGGCATTAAATAGCCCAGAAGCAAGATTAGGGAGAGAAGAAAGGCACATTAACTTCAGTGCTTCGGCAGCGAGCACCAAAAGGTTCCACCAACTGATGTGGAAATGGTAAACACCAGTTCCCCATAAACCATTTTTGTTACCTCCATCTTGCCTCCATCAGCCAACATTTCTGTTCAAACGGTTCTCCTTGGCCACTTCCATCCACATCTCCTTTTGCACCAGCCATTTCCTTTGTCTCCTAGCAACTACTTTCCAAATGCTGTACATTGCTGGAAGGGGCTCGCCCTTGGCACACACACCCTCAGCCATACCAAACATATGCTTTTCTCTGTGTGCACTTCTATTCTGGACAATTTCTGATTAATGAGAATTGACCCCATCTCTTACAGCTGCAGTTTTCGACTATTCCGCTGCCTGCTGCAGAAACTCTGTGCATTGTAGAAGAATCTGGATTGGGTTGGCCAACTTCTTGGGCCTTATCATCACTCTGGTTGACCTGGAGGTGCACCGGAGAGCAAACACAACACTCTTCACAGCTCTGCATTTCCAAGAGAGATCAGTAGCAGTGGGTGAGTTGTCTTTCCATTTCAGAGAGGTTTGTTGGAGAGGCTCACAGCTATCCTGTATTCAGCTGATTAATCCTTCTTTGGTGAATAAAAGGTAAAGGTTTCCCCACGACCAAATGGTCTAGTCGTGACCGACTGTAGGGGGTGGTGCTCATCTCCGTTTCAAAGCCTGTAAAGCCGGCGTTTTTGTCTGAGGACAAGCTTCCGTGGTCATGTGGCCAGCATGACTCTACGCCGTAGTGCACGGAACGTCGTTCCCTTCCCACCTAAGTGGTCCCTATTTATTTACTTGCATTTAGGTGCTTTCGAACTGCTAGGTTGGCAGGAGCTGGGACAAGCAACGGGAGTTCACTCCGTCACGCAGTCTTGAACTCCCAACCTTCCGGTCGGAAAGCCCAGCAGCAGCGGTTTAACCCGCTGCGCCACCACGTCCCTTCTTCTTTGGTGAATGGTCTTCTTCTAAAACTCTGCTTTGTAAGTCTGAAGATTAGCAGTTCTTGAAAGACAACTATTTATTTGCTGCATTCTGTCTTTCTGTTCCATGATTTTATATCCTTTTCTTGTTTTTCACCATTTCTTTCTCTATGCATACTCATGTGTCCTTAATCCAATTTGATACCAGTTTCCAATGCCTTTTCCCCATTTTAATGGGAAGGATGTGTGCACAGACTGTCTAGCATTTGAGGACACACAACCTACAGTGATCACACCATTACCCCCCTGTTGGCAAAATCACCCCATCCCCTTTATTACTGGATTTGGCTAACACTAGCGAAGTATTGGCAGATGGTCGCATTACCATTCCTCACAACAAAGGGACCTTTGTCTGAAAAGGCCCTAAATGAACACATCAGGTTGCTTTCCAGTTTAACACAAATGATAATCTCCAACGCAGCCTTTACACAATTCGCTTTATTTTCATAAGGGAGCGATTGAAGGAACTGAATGACATTTTATACAGAAAGCTAATGCAAGTTGCTTAGCACTGTCAGAACAGTTGCCTTCAATTGAGCTGGTTGCCAGACGTACAACAGATTTCTTTTTCTTGGTGCCAAAAAGACAGCGCATACCATTGCTCTCAGCTCCTGTCCCTTCTCTCTCCCTGTGTCTCTAGGCGTTTTGATTGCAGATATTTGAGTAACCGGGTCTATCTCCGCAGTTAGGGCCCAATTCTAAGTGGTCCAGCGCCGGCGGTAAGCCCTTACTGCCGGTGCTGGTGTCACAAAAGTGCTGTAAGACATTTCTACCCCTGGCAGTAAGAGCTTACTGCTGGTTTCGGCCCAGTGCTAGGCCCCAGTGCCTAGAGGAACAGATATGGAGCTGGCTGGCAGAAGGTTTCATCACCACCAGCAGTGTGCTCCTTCAGGGCACAGGGGAGGGTGTGAGGAAGGCAGTACTGGGTAGGAGAGGGGCAAAGTGGGGGGTGGGACTGGCAGTGGCCTCCACCACCAGATCCTTAGGTAATGAACCAGTGTATCAGAAGACTTGTCTCAAAAAATAGACTGGGATTTTGGGACAAATTCATTCAACTCTCAGGGAGCAATCCTAAACTGAGTTAGGTTGGCATAAGCTAAGCCAGCAAAGTTTGGCCAGCACAAGGGACAAAGTAAAGTATGTTTGGACCACTCTCGGAGTCGGAGAGGCCAGCACACAGACGGGAACCATCCTCTGTGACTCGGAGAGTGGTCCAAATGCACTTTACGGTGGACGATGGTGCTCTCACTCATTTCCCTCCCAGTATTTGGTCGATGTGGAGGGATTTCATAAGAAGGAGGCTAATTTCTTTAACCAGGCAAATTAAATCAGGACTAGAAAATTAGAGATGCCAATGCTATTTTTTTCTGAAAATCTTTCCTTAATCAAACTGCTGATTGCTCATTGCTTTAAAGACGTGGCTGTTGTTTCGGCATCCAAGGCACCTGTCACTGCACTGTCATCAGCAGCCTTACCATGATGGACAGTGAAGCCACTGCTAGGCACTGTCGATGACAGAGAAGCATCTTTCCCACACCTTCTGTACTGTGGAACACCCATCTCTGGATTTGTTAAAGTGGGGTAGAATGTGGGGAGCCATTTCGATTGTTGGCTTCCATTGCAATACTGACAAGTCTGTCAGTGGCTGCTCTCTATGATGGCTCTATGGCTCTCTATGATGTACAGAACATTCAGAAACACCAGGCCACTGAATACCAGTTGATGGGAGGGGATATCATGGGAGGGGGCTGCATGGGAGGGCTGCATGGTTGCCTGCATGTTCTGCCTGCACGTTTCTTAGAGGCATGTTGCTGACCACTGTGGGATGCAGGGTGCTGGACTGCGTAGACCTTGGGTTTTTCTGTGTAGACCAGAAGAGTTTTTCTTATGTTTTAGGTGTAAATAGGCCCCATTGATGTCCACTCTGCCCTCACCAACCCAGTTTCCCCCAATCTGTTGTATCTTCACAACAGCCCTGTGAGGTAGCAGCCTAAGTAGGGCTGGCCTTAGGAGCTGCGGGGCAGGGTTATATGAAGAACTCCGTTTTGATAAGGCAGTACCATGATAGGATTGGATCCAAGCCCTCTCCTGCACAGGCTTTGAAAGGTTGCCATGACCGCCCAAATAAGGCTTTGCAATCCCATTGAGATAACGACCCAGGGGTTGAAGAACTCTTGTTTACAGCTCATGTAACATGTTACATGGTGGGGCTGCGGGTTAAACTGCTGCTACTCAACTTGCTGACCAGAAGGTTGGCAGTTTGAGACCACACGATGGTGTGAGCTCCCATTGCTAGTCCCAGCTCTTGCCAACCTAGCAGTTTGAAAACACCTAAAAAGGCAAGTAGATAAATAGGAACCACTTTGGTGGGAAGGGAACGGCGTTCTGTGTGCCTCGGCATAGAGTCATGCCGGCCACATGACCACGGAAGCTTGTCCTTGGACAAATGCTGGCTCTTCGGCTTAGAAACGGAGATGAGCACCGCCCCCTACAGTTGGTCACGACTAGACCATTCCGTCGTGGGGAAACCTTTACCTTTAAATTATTCCCACCCCGACCTACTACAGTTCAATCAAGGACTTCAGCATTAGCCCATTTCCTACAGGACATCAAGGTGCTCTTCTGTAATGTAGCACGATGATAGGTGCTGGGTGATAGGTGAAAAACCAGTGGCCTGCTTGCACAAATATTCCCACTGATTGTCAGTGAAATGAATCTGTAATCCACAGGTAATCTTACTACTGCTGAGCTCATCCACTTTCTGTCTTGCTATTCAAGGAACATGCAAATCAAGCAGGGCCTAAGTTAGAAATCCAGTAGGACAAAGGTGGGCAGATCTAGGAGCAAGTCCTCCGGATCAAAGGCTGAAATATTTCATTACATGAGAGGCAGTTGTAGCTTGAAATCTCATATTAAGATATGTTCATTCAGGTGCCAAGCACAGTACATTGATAGATTGTAGCCTGGCAATGGAGAAGGAGGAGAAGGCACACTACCATTATAGGCTGCTAAACTCATTTCACCTGCAAAGGGAGGGGGGAAGAATATTGATTTCATTCATCTCACTTAGCTGCTAGTATGACTCAAGAAAAAAAAATCCAAATTCAATGACATCAGCTGTGAAATGACAGGGCTGTAGCTGAGGACAAAAAGAAAAGGTGGCTGGAAAAAATGATGAATGTAGCTTCATTAAAAGATTTTAAAAACACAATTTGTCTTCATAAGGAGATGGAGCAGGAACTGTGGATTCTGGCAGTTGCTGTGGTCTGTGATGACCTTTGCAACACCCTTGATATATGAGGTTTAAATGATAGTGGATTGCTTTTGAGAGACTGCACACTTACTCATAATCAGCAGCAAAAGACCACTAGGCCAGGCATAGGGAGCACAGGGGCAAATTCACGACTTGTGCATATTAGTGGAATTTGCTGTGTTAATCTCTGCATTTGATCGCACTGGGTGCGTATTATCTTTTTTTTATTTTTCACATTTTTATCTCACCCTTCCTCTAAGGAGCTCAGAGTAGGGCATATGGTCCTTCCTTTTGTCGTCACAACAACCCTGTGAGGCAGGTTAGGTGGAGAGACAGTGGCTGGCCCACGGCCTCCCGGGCAGCTTTGTGGCTGTGCAGAGATTTGAACCCGGATCTCCCAGGTCTAAGTCCAACTTGCAAACCCCTACAGCATCCTGTATGCTTGTATTGGCTTCTTTATTCCAAAAGTGTGAGCTTCATCCAGATCCCTTTATGTGTAAAGTCGTGCCTTTTGTCCTGGCATCACCTAAGAAGTGATGACATGACAGTGTGGCCCTTCAAGCAGCCCAAGGGTCCAGGTCGGTTTACCTGTAACCAGTGGTGTCATTCAAATGATTTAGGAACAGGAACTCACTTTTGATTGGCACTTGTCGGGAACCCGGAACCAGCCACGGAGCCCGTTAGGATCCGGAACGCCCGTTCTGGTCCGTTCCCCCTGAATGACATCACTGCCTGTAACACCACACCCTAGACTGGGCTTGCCAGCTCCCTCCTCTTCCTTTTCCTCCTGTGCACCGCTTCTGCAGTTACGTCTCAGTTTCTGGCAGACAATAGTTTGCAATCACAGCTAATCTAGCAAGCTGGAGTTTGTGCGTTCCCTGCAAACCAGGATCACAAACCTTATTATGGTTTTTTTGGGCCCAGCACAAACCTTCATTTGCTTGCTCAGATGCAGCTGCTAACACAGGTCTGCAGTAACAACTTCCCGGTTCAAGAGGGTGCAAGAGCTGGCAGAAGGCTTGGGCCACCAGCACGAATAACTCCTGGCCCCAGGGTGTGTGCCTACTGAGCACCCCGCCCCCACTGGAGTCAGTAAAGAGAGGGGACTTCTGAGGATCAGGGCTGTGGCTGAGGCCAGCTGGGGGGCATTCCGAGGGCAATCTGGGATGGATATTGGCCGCATCTCCACCAATATTCTTTGTCCCTCTTTTGGCCTTGACAAATATCCCATATCCGATGTCCCTGTTTGGTACCCTTGGGCCTGACTAGATTAGCACCAGCCAAAGATGCTAACAGGCCCATTGGGGACCATAGCATAACGGAACAGCTGAGTCTAAAATTTCTTTATGTCTCTCTCTGCCATGGTAGGGTCTCCTGCCTCCTAATAGCATGTATGAAATGCTGAGCTAGCACCACTGCCTGCAAAGGGCCCACGAAGGACAGGACTAGGCTGGTAGGCGGTAATCCTATGTAGTATAGTACAGGTGTGCTCTGGTATCCACTGATTTGGTATCCGCTTTTTCAGGTATCCACTGATATCATGGATATTGGGACCCCTATTAAAAAGATAGGGAAACATTAAACAAATCTCTTTTTTTAAAAACTTTGTTGCCGCAAAAGCACTGATCTTCTATTTTTAAAAAAGGCATCCCCAGTATCCACTGGGGTTCCGTTCCAGGCCCCACAGTGGATACCTGAAACCGTGGATACTGGGGATGCCTGAATCGTATAGTACACTTACTGAGACGTAAGGCCCATTTCATTCAGTAGGGCTGCTTAGACATGTTTAGGCTTGCGCTGCATTCAATCTCTGGACATTTTCAGAAGTTTGTTTAAATTTCACATCCTACCTCTCTCACCTTCCCAGAAAGGTAAGAAATGCAGACATGTAAGTGATTGTGCCCATGTTGGAAAAGGGAGGGAACTTTACACCTTATTAAAGCCTTGCAGGTGCTGCATCCAAACAGCCTGTGCAAGATGAGATTTGCTTTTCCCCAGATGCCTTCCTTCCTTATGTCTCTGTGCTGGCAAACAACTGTCTACTTTGTTTATATTGACTCCACTGTTGTTCTGGGCTTTAAATGTGTTTGAGCAAACGAGTGGCAGCACAAGTCAAAATTCAATCGGAATTTGATTCTCATTTAATAACATCATTGTTAGGAGGTAATTTGGGCGTCCGTGCAGTGGATTCAAACTCCTTTTAAATGAGTTTATACATCTCAAATCAAAATGGTGGAGTTTTCTGTGAATTGCTGTGTTCCGGGGGGTCTTGCTTTGTGGGCATCCTTTACAGCAGTGGTTTTCAAAGTTTTTAGCACTAGGAGACATTTTTTAGAGTGACAATCTGTCCGGGACCCACCAGAAGTGATGTCATGGCCGGAAGTGCCGTCAATGTGATGCCAGAACCTGCTGCTTTCCTAAGAATGCAGCAGTAAGGTGGATTATTTTTCAGCCATTTTCCAATAGCAAAGTGAATCAGAAAGGGAAGAAAGACTATTTACAAGCTTTACACAAGCAAAACAACCACACAGCCCTCCCCCTTTCCAGCATCCCAGCTTCCCAAATTTTCAATATGGCTGTTCTAGGTGCTTCACAACCCACCTGAAATTGGCTTGCCACCCACTGGTTTATATTGGGTGTAGTGGGACACTGGGACACCCACTGTGTGCTGACCCACAGTTTGGAAACTACTGCTTTACAGCACGGCAATAAAACCAAAATACATGTACATGAAATAACATAGCTTCTGGAAGACAATCTTAACGACAGTAGCAAGAGTTTGCCCTTCCCAAATCAAATATAAGAAAAGCACATAAACCGAGTCCAATGTATGAGGAATTTATGCTCTCTTGAGTCAATAGTATTAGAATACATTAGCCTATACAAAGAGACAGAGTGTCTTTGAAGAGTGGCAACTCAAAGAGAAGAGAACAATGGCAACTCAAATATATAGAGGACAGACATTTACTTTAAAACTCTTGTTTTTTAGGGGCCAAACCAGGTGTAATGAGGAAAAGCTATTCCAGGTTCTTTACATGTCTGCACTATCTATATACGGTATATAAAGAAGAGCGTATGTGTGTATGTATGTGTATATGTGTGTATGTGTGTATGTTCCACATGGGCTCCGCAATGCCTGGACCGACTCGCGCCAAACTCGGCACGCGGGTGCCTTGGCACCCCGAGACCGTCACTGCATGGTTTTGGAACGGATCGCGCCCCCACGGGCGCGGGTAAAAGCGAATTTGTGGTTCTCTATGGGTGGCTATGGGCTGAGCCACTGCATTCTGAGGCTCTGATGATGTCATGATGAGATGCAAAGTACATGCAAATGACATGCGGAATCTTCAGGCAGCAACTGAACTCTTTACAGTTGAAGACAAACAGCAGCAAACAGGTTTCACGCAGGCAAACAGATACAGGGCCAGGGAAATGTGTTCTGTGGAAATGTGGGCGGTCCCTGCTTGGCAGTTGACAGTTGGCACAAGGTGCTGTGGCTGTTGCTCTCACTCTGAAAGTTTACTTTCACTGTATAACGTAAGGCAACTGGGCAGGTGCAACCAAAGGCTACAAAGATGAAACAACAGCGTACACAGGAAACACCTGAGGGAAAAAAAAAATGACTTGCAACGCTATGTCACAGAGCTGCTACATCTAGAGCAACAGAAACAGTACAGCAGCGTGACAAAAGACAACACGATAAGAGAGACAGAGCTGCTACATCTAGAGCAACACAAACAGTACTGCAGCGTCACAAATGACTACAGGATATGAAACAGAGGGCTACTACATCTAGAGCAACAGAAACAGTACAGCAGCGTGGATGGGACATATAAACACCCGGGGACAAATAGGTTTCTTGCAGGTAAACCTATACAGGGCCATCTGTATGCCTGGTGAGTGGGGTGGGGGGTCAGTGATGGGACATATAAACACCCGGGTGCAAATAGGTTTGCCGCAGGTAAACTGATACAGAGCCATCTGTATGGCTGGTGAGGGGGGGGGGTCAGTGATGGGACATATAAACACCCGGGCGAAGCCGGGTACATAAAAGCTAGTCTATATATATATAAAGAAGAGTGTATGTATGTGTGTATGTTCCACATGGGCTCCGCAGCGCCTGAACCGACTCGCGCCAAACTCGGCACGCGGGTGCCTTGGCCCCCCGAGACTGTCGCTGCATAGTTTTGGAATGGCTTGCGCCCCCACGGGCGTGGGTAAAAGCGAATTTGTGGTTCTCTATGGGTGGCTATGGGCTGAGC
>JAJKFI010000015.1:9135206-9149057 GCA_029204185.1 Lerista edwardsae | reverse complement strand
TATAAACACCCGGGCAAAACCGGGTACATAAAAGCTAGTCTATATATTTATAAAGAAGAGCGTATGTGTGTATGTATGTGTGTATGTTCCACATGGGCTCCGCAACGCCTGGATCGACTCGCGCCAAACTCGGCACGCGGGTGCCTTGGCCCCCCGAGACTGTCGCTACGTGGTTTTGGAATGGCTCGCGCCCCCATGGGGCGAATTTGTGGTTCTCTATGGGTGGCAATGGGCTGAGCCACTGCATTCCGAGGCTCTGATAATGTCATGATGAGATGCAAAGTACATGCAAATGACATGCGGAATCTTCAGGCAGCAACTGAACTCTTTACAGTTGAAGACAAACAGCAGCAAATAGGTTTCCCACAAGGAAACCTATACAAGGCCATCTGTATGGCTGGTGAGTGGAGGGGGTCAGGGATGGGACATATAAACACCAGGGCGCAAATAGGTTTCCCGCAGGCAAACCGATACAGGGCCATCTGTATGGCTGGTGATTGGGGGGGGGCAGGGATGGGACATATAAACACCCGGGTGCAAATAGGTTTCCCGCAGGCAAACCGATACAGGGCCATCTGTATGGCTAGTGACTGGGGGGGGTCAGGGATGGGACGTATAAACACCTGGGCACACATGATCCCGGGGGGGGGGGTCAGGGATGGCACATATAAGCACCCGGGCGAAGCCGGGTACATAAAAGCTAGTACATGTATAAAGAGTTTGATCGTGTATGTCTATGCAGGAAAATTGAACTTGCTTCCTGCTCTTTCCTGTTTGCTTCCCCTTAGGGCAGAGATTTTCAAACTGGGGTGTCACAATGCCCCAGCCAGGGAACCTCTGTCACTGCCCCCTTAAGGTATGATGGTGTCGACATAATCACTTGCACTGCTGCTGGGGTCAAAAGTGTTTTTTAAAACGTGCCTGGGGGGTTGCTGTGGCTCTCTGGAGGCTCCAGGGAGCCCTCAACCCCCTCTGTAGGCCTCCCTGCGCCTACAGCTAAATACTCTAAACAGCTGAAAAAGGCCACTTCTGTTTCACGACAAAAACAAACAGGAACAGAGCAGGATACTTCAGAATGCCAGATGTGGGGGAGTGGCAATGAGATGCAGGCATCTAGTTGTCTTGTGTTCTTTCTGAGGCACCTGGTGGGCCACTGTGAGATATAGGAAGTTGGGCTAGATGGGCCTTTAGCCAGCTCCAGTGGGGCTCTTCTTATGTTTTTATGATGCAAGTTCAAGTTCAAAGATTCAAAAACCTTTTTGTCCCCGGTGGCAGCACAATCATGGTGATCACATTGCTGTCCTTCCCCTCACAAGCATTTACAGTATCCCAAGCTCTCCCTGAGAATTAGGGAAACCTTGATTTAGGCTCAAAAGGAAAGAGGCCCCATGATTTCACCCATAAGAAATCATCACAATTCCAGAAGAATTGCGTTGTTAGCCTGCCAGGCGATTTTATGGATTGGCCATCTTCATCATTTGGGTCCAGGTGATTTTATGGATTGGCCATCTTCATCATTTGGGTCCAGCCAGAAAAGAAGCTTGGGCATCTGAGTCCACCTGGTCATGTCAGGGGGTGGCTGGGATGCACAAGTTGTTGTAAAACACTCAACTGTATGGGGCCATGACTTCATTGAACAAGGGTTCTTTGGCATTAAGCTTAAAGATGCTGGTCTGTGTTCTGATCTGGCTCTCTCAGCTATGCATTTGTGTGTGGTCAGTATCATCCACTTCAATGACAGAGCAGCTGATGCACTGGCCAAAGGTGCGGTGAGCATGCCACAGACCTGCACAGGGGCAAGGGGAGGGGGCATTTCTGGGCAGGGGAAGGCAGAATGGGGGTGAATCAGGCCCAGGGCTGGGATCAGTGGAGGCCTCCTCTGCAATATCCTAACTTCCTTCCTGGGCATTCCAGTGTCATGCCGGGCTGTGTGGCTGGCACAGATCTGGGAAGCCCCGTTGGGCAGGCCGGGTGTTACTCAGGCTAAGGGAAAAATAACCCCTTACCTCAAGGCCTCCAGTCTCCTCCTAACTAGCGCAGGTAAGGATTGGACTGTGAGTTGGAGAAGTGTAGTAGAGTTCAGAAGCTGATGCTGGAGTTAATATAGGAAGGGATCAGGAGGAATGAATGAAAGGGAATTTATTTTGCTTTAAGGTTTGTCAGTACCTGTCTGCTTGTATGTCTGTGTATTGAAAAAGGCAGGAGGTACCCCGAGGAGATAGGGAACGGTATCCGCAGTGGCCCCTTGTCCCAGATTAGCCAGGAAGTACGGGGTTAATCACAGAGCTTCTGCAAGGCTCAGGAGCACAGCTGCAGGCTGATGAGGGCCCTGGCTAGGAAGGAATTAGCACAGGTGCAGAGGGGTGTGGCTGATGAGCTAGAGCCTGCCCAGCAACAGACACCGATTGGCCTGCCTCAATATAAAGTGGGAGGCAGGAGCTGCAGTAAGGGGCCTGCGTAAGTGCTGGACAGAAGGACCAAGTAGGTGCTGAAGGAGAGGCACCGGATAGGTGTAGCACCAGGTAGGTGCTGGATGGATGGATCATTAAAGGACTGGATAAAGGAAGGGTGATAAGCACCAGGTAGGTGTAGGCTGGATGGATTGGGACTGGCCGATGGATGGAGTGTTATTGGTAAGGTTATTGTGGATAAGGTAAGGTTATTGTGGGGAATAACTGTGGGGAACTGTTGTACGGCTGCCACGCCCCTGGAGCCACCAAGTGGAGGAGGCAGTTGTGGCTTAGGCAAGCTGACTACCTATTGTTTGTTGGTGGGGTTTGTTGGTGCTAAATTAGGGTAGTTTGGAGCTAAGCCAGTTATGAGGGCAGTCTGGAGGAGGCTGGCCAGCTGGTGATCCCGAGCAAAGCTGCTGGAAGAGAGGAGGCCCAGTGGGTGACTGACCCCCCCTCCCTCTTGCCTATCTCTGGGGCTGCTCTGGAGGGGAAACTAGTCAGCCTAGTGTGGGCATTGGGGCTCTTGGGGAGCCCAGCAGGGAGAATTTGGCAGAACAGTCTGCTCACACCATGGTCCAAACTCTTTTTTGTAAGCCTGCCTAATATTTTTCTTTGCCCTCTTGTATTATACTTTTTCCTATAATAAACTCATCTATATTCTAACTTTTCACTTGTCAGTTGGATTCAGCTTTGCCACAGTTGTCATAGACCAGCACATATGTGCTGTTTGATCTCCTGAGCCCTTTAGGCTGCAATCGTATCCACACGTACCTGGGAATAAGCACCATTGACTATAATGGGGCTTACTTCTGAGTAAACATGCATAGAATTGGGCTGTTAAAACTCCTAAAAAATTACTGTGGGGCTCCAGAGCTTTTGCTTGTGTGGGTTTTACAGTGTTTACCACACTAGAATTTAAAACTGAGAATTTTTGAAATTATATATTTAACCATAACTAATCATATTGTAACCATAAACAACTTGATAAATATATAACTTCTACTTGTTAAACGTAACATTTTTTATTTTTTTCCAAAACAGGTTTTCTATGTTTGGTGGGAAGAATGGCATTGTTTTACATTTTTGCAAAGCTTTTAAATGTCTAGCTTATTAGAAGACAGCTGGATTTGCATCTCTTGCATCTGCATTCATTCTGTTTTGATATTTTGTTTTGGTTGACATGTATAAAGAAAATCCAGTCTCACAAAGATATGTAATTGGAAAAGGGAAGAGGATTTTAAACCAATGGTATTCAAACGTTTTAGACTGGGACCCACTTTTTAGAATGGCACTCATGTTGGGACCCACTGGAAGTGATGTCATTAACCTGGAAGTGATAGGAAGTGACATCATTAACCTGTGGTAGGAAGTCACATCATCAAGTAGGAAGTGCTGTCATTGTAACATAATCAAATGATACTCCTGGAATACAAACTGGCATTCTTGGTCTGCAGCAATTGTATAACCATGAAATATCCCTGACAGAAAGCAAGATTAGGACAAAATACATTGTAAAAGCACTGTACTAAAAGCAATTTAAAAAAAAACCCACTTGAAAATTTAAACTGTTAACACTCACAAAAGGAATGTAACAAGAGTAAGGCCTGCAATTTCCAAGGTGGCTGCGCCCAGGTTTCCGTGACCCACCTGACATCAGGTTGTGACCCACCAAGTGGATTCTGACCCACAGTTTGAATAACACCATTTAAAACCTTTTCCTGATGATCAGAGGCATAGTGTGTGTGTGTGTGTGTGGGGGGTCACGGGGGGTCATCCCGGGTGCAAAATTCTTAGGAGCGCTAAATTAGCCCGCTTTCCTTGTCCCTGGCTAATTTTGCACCCTAAGAATTTACTTGAAGTCTGAGAGAGGCGCACAGAAGCTGGCTGCTGGCATTCTCCTCGGGGCTTCTGTGCACCTCTCCCAGGCTTCAAGTGAAGCCAGGAGAGATGTGCTGAAGCCCCAACTCCAAGGAGAATGCCACTGAGAAGGCCTCAAGGGGAAAGTGCTGTATGGCCCTGTTACAATAGATCACACAGGTGCAGCGACCGCTGCTTCTACACAGCAAGAGGTTTGAATTGCCCCGTCAGTTCCTTTTTCTGTAAACTCAGAGAAGTTGGTCTCAAAATGATGCCACATCATGGTGGGCACCACAGTACTAGTTGAAAATGTTGTGTTCCATACAACACAATCAGGTAAATTATTCACACCTGCAAAGCCAAGAGACAGAGAGCTTTCATCATATTTTTGTTTCTTTTTTATAGTTCCATGCAGTTTTTATGAAGTAGATTCTTCCCACTCATGAAAGTCATTGAACTGACCGATACGTCAGTAATATCTGTTTGAACATCTCTGGGTGTAGCTCCAGCTGTGGGTTGAGTAAGTGAGTCGTCTAATGCCCCTTTTTAAAGCCAACAACTCATCCTTAAAATAATGTATAACAGAAACCCAACTCTTCCTCTTACACATATGCACACACACGTGTGTGTGTGTGTGTGTGTGTGTGTGTGTGTGTGTGTGTACATATATATATATACAAAGCAAAGTTTGGCTGGCATCAGGGCCACCGTGAAGTGTGTTTGGACCACTCTCGGAGTCACAGAAGATGGCACATGTCTGTGTGTCAGTCTCTCTGACTTGGAGCGTGGTCCAAGCATGATTGTATATAAGTTGAGAAACTTATGCCTAAAAATTGCCTAGAAAACCCAGACATCAACTTATATTCGGAGGAATACGGTAAATGCCTTCAGTCACATGATGGGTGGAGCAAGGCCTAGCTGTTTCTGAGTGCTCTTGACTGTAATTGCAAGCCACAAAGCTGCAGCGCCTTCTGAGCATACACAGAAGCAGCTCAGGAAAATGAATGGAGTCCTATGGAAAGTGAAACTGAGCCACACTGCACATTTACTTGCAGTAGGCAGCGGTGCCATGGTGTGTTGGAAAGGGCAGGCCAAGAGGAATGCAATGCCACCAGAATAGTCCTGATCCGATAAACATAGGCCCCAAAAATCACTCAAGAAGGAAGTCCCTCCCTCTAAGCTGATAAGTATTGAACCTATGAAAAGCAAAACTGAGCTACACGTTTGTGTTTACTCATGAGTAAGCAAGCATTTACTGCAACGGGTGAGTTGAATTCAGTAGGGCTCTGCAACCTCAAGGTGTGGGGATTGTGCATTCACATGTGAGCGGTAAAGAGACTGCTTGGAAACCACAGGCGGAAAGCTATTGGGCAGGCTCTTTCCAGGATGAGCATTCAGACCATGTGCTCTCTTTTGTTCCAGATCTCTGTGATGCTGAGGTACTGTGCAAACTCTTGGAGGGTGGGGTGGGGTGGGGTGGAAGAAATGGGCTCTTTTATTAATCCTGAGTTGTTCCAGGCAGGCATGCCTAATCAAGTCCAAGCCATCTTCCCTGCCACTTTTGCTTCTTCCTTGTAAGAACATAACAAACCAACGTAGGCATCATCCCTGCAGAAGCGAGCCAAAGCAGGAAACTAAGCTCTGCATGACATGCATTGCTTTATTATTCCTTAGTTGATCCAGGCAGACATGCTTAATTAGGGTTACCAGATTCAAACTGGAACAGAGTGCCTATACTTTAACCATTGTATAGAAGAGGGAATTTGGGCAGCTTTTGAAACCCTTCCATGATGAGCTGCACCTGCCCAAATTCCTTCTTCTTTATTTTGTTTTCCCCTGCACTTTAATAAATAGGTAGATTGTACAGTTCTTAGGTAACAATAACTGGTAACAATAACAATAACATTTGTCAGAAGCTGGTGTTGGGTAAAATTGGACAAAATTATCGAATTCAAAGAATTGCAGATACCCAGTGATGTCATGCAGGGGGAACACGGGGAACTCAGTTCCACTAGTTAAATTTAGGGCTGACTCCACCCACTTCACTCTCCCTCCTTCCCCCTCCCAATTCCTCTGCAAAGAGCTTTTCTTCTTGGTTGGCCGGCACTCAGAGGGTTAAAGGGAGCGACTCTGGATTCCTAGGAGGGTGAAGGCAGTGATGTCATTCAGGGGGAATGGACCAGAATGGGCGTTCCAGATCCTAACGGGCTCCGTGGCTGGTTCCGGGTTCCCGACAAGTGCCAATCAAAAGTGAGTTCCTGTTCCTAAATCATTTGAATGACACCACTGCAGATACTCCTAAGTTTTACCCTCGACTTATCCACAGGGCATGGCAAATTCCATGATTTTTGGCTTAAAACTTGTCCTCGACTTATCCATGGCATTGATTTATATACGATCATATACGGTATTTATGTTGTCCCTTATGCTGACCAAACTTTGCTGGCCTAATTGTACCGGCTGAACTCCGTGTTAGGATTGCTCCCTCCGGCACCCATCAATACGCATGTGCCAGGTTGTGCGGGGTTATGTGGAAAGTAAACCAACGTTTTATTGAATCTTTTTTAAATTTAAATGGGTGTTTCTCAGTGTAAGCTTGGGGAGTCTTGGGAGGGTCATGCTCAAAGGAGCAAACAACTGGAAAGAATGTTTTGAGAATATGCACCCCCCTCTCCCCATTTTGGCTTTGTCCACATAGTCACAGCAACAGTGGCATCACTAGGAGAGTGTGTGTGAGGGGTGTATGGACCACCAGGGGGGTGATACCAAAATGACTCGCTCATCAAGCTGGCTGGTCCAGAGGCTATGTGGTGGCCGGCCAGCCTGGGAATGCTGCAGTGGATGGCTGGTCTGCAACAAGCTGGCCAATCTGGATGTGCCGTGGTGGATGGATGGTCCTCAGCGAGCTGGCCAGTCTTGAGGCACTGTGATGGGCGGCTGGCCGGGGAGTGCTGCAGTGATGTGCTTGTCTGCAAAACTGGCTCCATTCCAGCGAGAGGATGGGGACAGAGTGAGTCTGGAATGGCGAGATCACGGGGGTGGTACCATTGGTGCACTGGGTAATACCAACCCTAGTAATGCCACTGGGCTGCTTAACCTCTTTAGCTCTGGGCAAGGACAGATTTAGGGGAAGGCAAGCAGTACAGGCACTAGGGATTCCCTAGGGAATCACAAGGCAAATCAAATTTTTTCCAGCAAGGAGCAGGCAATTTGAAGAAAGCTCTTTTAGCATTCTGGAGTGTGATCTGATGCTGAGGGTAGAAGAAAAACCAAATTTGCTGGTGTTCCATCTGCAAAACCAATCCTTTCTGCAATGCAGGCTTCTCCGTCCACCTGCCCTGGAAACTGCCACCGTGCTAACCTGATCCTTTTGCTCGATGGGACCGCAGTTGACAAAACAGAGGAATCTGGGGCTTTCTGTAAGCAAGGGCAAAAGCCAGAGGGCCGAGTGAGCAATGATGAAGACATGCTCTCCCTGACAGCTGGGATGTGATGTTGATCCCCACTTTTGTTTTGCTATTAGCCCTGTGCTTCTGCTCGAGCTGCTTAGCGCTAACTCATCCTGGCAGCTGTGTAAACTCCCCTTTAAAGCTTGATATTTCAGCTGCTCTGCTGGCATTTAAGCTCTACAAGCTTCCTCTTGAGTGAATTAATGAACATACCAAACGGTTTTCTCTGGATTGGGAGGAATCCTATAAAGGTCAAGTCCTTATCTTCTAAAGCTTCATTAGTGTGTAATTAAAAAAAGAAGAATATTTACAGCTGATTGCACTGCCAAAGCATCCTTTACTTCTGTTTTTGAAGCGATGGTGCTGATCCCTGGATGGGAGTGGAGGTGGAGGGGGTGCTTGAGAGTGGCTTTTAAGGAGTCAGGTTTTTAGGCTTCCTCCTTCCCTACTTAGGAGAGTTGTAATTTTAGAAGCACCTATGAGAGATCGGCTGCTCTTTTTAAACATGATGGTAACAATACCTGTTCTTGAGTATGAAACTTTGGGATGCTTTGGGATGCTAAATCCCATAATGCACACTAAGCTCCCCCTTTTCCCTATTGCTTTAGAGTGCAATCCCAGCCTGGAGTAAGGCCGGCACAGTTAGGCCAGCAAAGTTTGGCTGGCACAAGTGACACCGTGAAGCGTGTTTGGACCACTCTCTGAGTCAGGGAGGATGGCGCACATCTATGTGCTGGCGTCTGACTCCAAGAGTGGCCCAGACATACTTTACGGTGTCCCTTGTGCCAGCCAAACTTTGCTGGCCTAACTGTGCTGGCGCAACTCCAGGTTAGGATTGCGCTCTTAGTTCAGACAAATTCTTATGGTGCTTGGTGTAAGTGTTGCCATGTCAACAACGAAGAAGAGGGCGGCCCAGAGTCAGGAAAGAAGACTAATTCACTGTCAAACTCATTTCGCCCAGGCCGAATAGCATTCATGTTGCCTGCTGAGGGCCAGATGTGATGTCATTAAGCAGGATGTGATGTCATTATGCAGCCGATGACCAGAATTTAGCACTTTTTAATGAGTTCCAGGGATCTTATTAGCTACAAATGAAAGAAAATATGTAAACCTGTTCTGCCAAATTCCCTGCTGGGCCTCCCCCAAGGGCCCCGATGCCCACACTAGGCTAACTAGTTCCCCCTTCAGAGCGGCCTCAGAGATAGGCAAGAGGGAGGGGGTTCATTCACCCACTGGGCCTCCTTCCTTCCAGCAGCTTTGCTTGGGATCACCGGCTGGCCAGCCTCCTCCAGACTGCCCTCATCACTGGCTTGGCTCCAGATACCCTAATTCTAGCACCAACAAACCCCACCACCAAACAATAGGCAGTCAGCTTGCCCAAGCCACAACTGCCTCCTCCACTTGGTGGCTCCAGGGGCATGGCAGCCATACAACAATTCCCCACAGTTATTCCCCACAATGAGCTTACCTTAGCCAGTTCCTCAGCCAGTTCCTCAGTCCTTCAGGCAGGCAGTCCATCCAGCACTCTATCAGGCCAGCACTCCATCTGTCCAGCACCTACCTGGTACTCCCATCCAGCACCTTCCCAGGTGCCCTCCTCCAGCCACCTTCCCAGGTACTTCTGTCCAGCACCTACCTGGTGCCCTCCTCCAGCCTCTACCCAGGTTTCCCTTCTAGCACCAACCCAGGTCCCTTACTTCAGCTCCTGCCTCCTACTTTATACTGAGGCCAGCCAATCAGTGTCTGTTGCTAGGCAGGCTCTAGCATCAGCCACACCCATCTGCTCCTGTGCTGGCCTCATTTCATAGTGAGGGGCCTCATCAGCCTGCAGCTGTGCTCCCCAGGCTTGCAAAGACCTTGGGGGTTAACCCTGTAATCCCTGGCTAATCTGGAATAAAGGGCCATTGCTGATACCATTCCTTATCGCCTCGGGGTATCTCCTGCCTTTTCCAGTGCAAAGCCTTGATCATATTTTCAAGATGTAGGAGGGCCTAATTATCACACTTATCATGAGGGCCGCCCTTTCAGCAGCACCGCTTTTGCTGAGGCGTCATTTTGCAGGTCAACAGTTGAGAGGTGCTCTGCAAAAAGATGCCTCAGTCTCCACTGAGGTGAAGCTGCTGAAAAAGTGCCCTGCCTGATAATTGGGCTCTTCTATCGCTGCCCTTTCAGCAGCAACCCTTCTGTCAAGTTGTCACTTCACAGCTCAGCAGCTGAGAGCAGTTGATGGTGGTGCTGAGAAAGCCCAGTTATCATGTGGGCTGGATAAAGAGCTTCTGGCGGCCCTATCCAGCATGTGGCCCTGATGTTTGACACATGTGGGCTAGACTCTGTTGGAGAAAGAAGGTAGTGCTTGTCATCAAAGATCAGGTGGAGGGCATAGGACCAAAACAGTGTGTAAGGGAACCCATGTTTGTAGTGGGTGGAAGGGAACCAAGAGCTAAGAGAGACTTGGGCCTTCAGTGCATTAACTGATGGTTCTTCTCCGAACCAAAGCGTGTACCAATTCCAGAAAATTCTTAGGGTGGCTATAAGAGAAGGACAGTATGTTTGGATTGGCAAGGGGGAATGTGGGCATAAAATTTGTCCTTGATGAAGCATTGGGTTTATATTTTGTTTACTTTATGCATAGTTGTATATAGTTTCACAGCTCATCAGTCAACATGAGAGGAGTCAGCCTCTTCTTTTTACTCTGAGAGAGTATCAGCTGGGCCCACATGCCTATTCAGCCCCACACATTACATGGCCTCCAATCAACATCTGGCACAATTAAAATCCCCACTCCTGGGCCAACTTTCTAAATTTCTGAACCTCAAACTAGAAAGGCTAATATCATAGTGAGAAAGTACTTAATTCAAACGATATATGCTAATTCAACAATTTGAAAGTCTCTGATTAGCACAGCAGGGGCACGCTGATCTTAATATTCTGCCTTCTGAAAAACAGTAATCACTGGATACATATTCTAATGTGATGATATTGTGGAAAAGGCCCATCACTTTTTTTAAAAACTTCAGAAAATAGCGATGCACATATTCAGTCTGCATGAAAATGAGCATGACAGATATTGGCCACAAGCAATGGAAGCACTTCTGTTTTGTATGTTTGAAAGCAACCTGTTATCCTCTTCAGAAGAGGAAGATGTTTTTTCAATGCAACATCTTTTTAATGCAAAAGATGTTTGGGTAACATCCCATTAAAAAATCCAGCTGCTGCATTAATGAAATCCCACGTCCCCAACAACTGAAAATTAGAGATGTTGAGAAGATTGGCAGAGATTTTTTCAAACTGAAAAATCAGCTAAAAACCCACCAGTATATTGGATCAAGTATATTAAGGAGACAGCTTGGTTTGCAATGCCCCTTTGTCTCTAATGCTCAGTTCATATGCTAACTGTGCTACAATGTCTGTTCTAGTGAGTGTGTGAGTGATCCATTACACCAATGGTTCTCAAACATTTTAGACTGGGACCCACTTTTTAGAATGGCGCTCATGTTGACACCCACCAGAAGTGATGCCATTAACCTGGAAGTGATGTCATAGCTGGAAGTGCCATCATCAAGCAGGAAGTGCCATCATTGTGACATAAACTGGCACTCTGGACTGCAACAATTGCACAACCATGAAAAATCCCTGACAGAAAGCAAGTTTAGGATAAAGTAAGATGTAAAAGCACTGAACTAAAAACAAAATTTAAAAAACCCTCAGGTGAAAATTCAAACTGTTAACACTCACAAAAGGAATATAGCAAGAGTAAGGTCTGCAGTTTCCAAGATGGCTGCTCCTAGCTTTCTGCAACCCACCTGACATCAGGTTGCAACCTACCAAATGAGTCCCGACCCACAGTTTGAATACCAGTGCATTACACCATAAAACTGAGGTAATGTGTGATGGTGGCAATCCATGCAGAGACCTGTATGTATATAAAACGGATTCCTCATTGGCTTTTCCACTTGTTTTGAGGAAAGGTACCCTGTTTTTTCACCCCAACTAGCTAAGTACATAAACTGTGCCTAAGACAGATCATTGCAGCATGTTGTACCCTTGGTGGCTCATAGTGAGAATTTGATAGGGAGAGAGTAATTGTCCTTCTTCACCCCTGCACAGTATCTTTTCTGGTGGTTGTTGCTGGTGGTGTTGTGCATTTTTTTTTAGATTGTGAGCCCTTTTGGGACAGGGAGCCATTTAATGCTATTATTATTATTATTATTATTATTATTATTATTATTAGCAGCCTATAAATCGCTTTGTGAACTTTGTGTTAAAAGCAGAATATAAATATTGTTGATGGATTGATTTTTGGCTAGAAAAAATGGCACAGATGAAAACACCCCTTACCTCTGTGCTGCATTTCCAATCCTATTGTGTCATTGTGTAGCTGCTATTTTAAGATTAACCCTTCCAACCTGAACTAGGCAACGCTGTGTTCAATATCACCTCTAGCTTGGTCTCTAAGACACTGTTTTGAATATACCATCGATGCTGTCCAGAGCCCTGTTGTATTCTCTGAGAACTGGTGACAAGTGGGTCATTTCAGATTTACTTTTAGGCAAACTGCAGTGGGGAATTTATGCATCTCTACTGCAGAAATTTGAGCTCCACACACATATGGATCTCACAGCTCAATCCTATTTCACCTTAACAGCAGTCACAAAAAGTGCACTGGCTTCGTGTACTTCCAGGAGGCTGGGGCAGCCCCACATTCAGTGGTGGGTTGTGGAAAGCCCACTGACTCAGGTAAGTTGGCAGGGGAGGAATGGGGTGGGGGAAATTTGCCTTACTTGCCTCTTCTGTTGCATCATGGAAACCCCTCCACTCCCGTCGGATACAGCACAAGCCTCCTTGGCAGGGTTGCATTAGTAGGGGTGGGGGGGGGGCGAAGATGATGACAAGAATAGGATTGGGCCATTTGCATGCTCTGTGCCATGTGCCATTTTCATGTTTGTGGATTGCAAATAATCAAATATCCACACCACTCCTTAGAATGCACAAATTGGTCCTTCAACAACTACTAGAATCATAAGTTATTCTTGTACTGTAGTGTTCAGGGGTAGCAGATGAAAGTCCAGTCAATTTCTTAAGCTATATTAGCTTAATGAGCCATACATTGGTCCCTACAGTCTTCATATTTATACGGCAATTTCCTGATTAATACCAATTAATGACACATCAGTGCGCTTTTTAAATGAATGATGATCACTCAACCCCATTAATGACATTACACCCAAGCCAGGGAGAAGAAGCTGAGTAATCATGTTTGTGTTCTTATTTTTAGCTACCCTAAATTGAAAACGTGGTGGCGCTGCGGGTTAAACTGCTGCTGCTGGGCTTTCTGACCGGAAGGTTGCGAATTTGAGACCATGTGATGGAGTGAGCTCCTGTTGCTTGTCCCAGCTCCTGCCAATCTAGCAGTTTGAAAGCACGTAAAAATGCAAGTAAATAAATAGGGACCACTTTGGTGGGAAGATAACGGCGTTCCGTGCGCTACGGCGTATAGTCATGCCGGCCACATGACCATGGAAGCTTGTCCTCAGACAAACACTGCTCTACAGGCTTAGAAACGGAGATGAGCACCACCCCCTACAGTCGATCACGACTAGACCATTCGGTTGTGGGGAAACCTTTATCTTTTAAAACTAAAATCACAGAAAGCACAATCCAGCCAAAGTTAAGCGCTTTCCCACTTTTCAGCATTTATGCAGTTGCAATGCAGTCCTGAAGTAAGGGAACAAATATTCCCTTACCTTGAGGAGGCCTCCATGATCACCCCTCCACAACAAAATGTACAGCATGCCACATTTGCATGGCTGTATCAGTGCTGAAAAGTTGAATAGCATGGGGCCCTGAGTCTAACATGTTCAGTGTTAGAATCTTATGAACACACCTCCCTGTGAATTCAGTGGAGCTTACATGTGGATAACTTTGGCTGCATCGTACTCAAGATATGTGGTGTGAAAATTCAGAAATCCCCAGATAGTTTTGATTTATGGGTTTTGAGTCAAAATCTATCTATCTATCTATCTATCTATCTATCTATCTATCTATCTATCTATCTATCTATCTATCTATCTATCTATCTATCTATCTATCTA
>JAJKFI010000015.1:9107820-9134017 GCA_029204185.1 Lerista edwardsae | reverse complement strand
ATCAATCAATCAATCAATCAATCAATCAATCAATCAATCAATCAATCAATCAATCAATCACTAGTATTTATATACCACTTTTCAACACAAAGTTCACAAAGCGGTTTACAGGCAAATAATAACATTAAAGTTAAATGGCTCCCTGTCCCAAAAGGGCTCACAATCTAAAAGAATGGAGAACACCACCAGCAACACCACCAGAGAAAGACACTGTGCTGGGGTGAAGAGGGACAATTGCTCTCCCCCTGCTAAATATATAATAAGAGGAACACCACTTGAAAAAATGCCTCTTGCCCAGTTAGCAGGGCTACGTCAGGGGGCGTGGCTACATCAGGGGGCGTGGCCACTCAGCCCCCCCCCCCCCAGTGTTTGGGGCAAGTTGGCGCCCCTGTCTGAGAGTCGCAATATTTAAGAAGCATTTCAATCCTTGGATGTTCCTGGTGAAGAAATATATTTAATTTACGCTTTAATCCAGTGGACTCTCAGTTTATACTCGGTAAATAATTATGAAATTTGAAATGTTTTTATTTGCCTTTTATATTGTGATACAAACAGGAGCTCAACCAACATATTTCCGGCAGCCACACATTATATGTCAAAGGGCCACAGGTGGCTTATGAGCTACAGTTTGGCCACCCCTATTATAGACTGTCTATGAACATTCAAACTGTTCAGAAGTTTTAAAAACGTTTCCTGTTTAAGGGGGAGGGACATCTGGGGCTGCTGGTGCTCAGCAGAACAAGAAGCCGAGAACCATAACTATAACTATCTTTCTTTTTCATAAAGAATGAATTGTGTTAGCCTGTGTGTGGATAAATGAATTTTTTTGTGTTTGTGAGCAGTGTGAATGAGGGCACAAATTCAGTGGCGTCATGAGGGGGGACGGGGGTGGGCCGCACCAGGTGTCGCACACAGGGTGTGTGTGTGTGTGTGACACCACCAGGGACCAAAATTGCTAAAACCACGGTTTTAAAAGATTATACCATCATGCTATAGACCGTTGGATTGGGAATTTCACCCGGAATTCAATGAAAAAAACCAGAGTGTAATATCTTCATTCTATCAAACGTTATGGCCAAACAACTAAACCCCCAAAATAAGACATGTAAAATTCACGATTTTTCTTAAATTGCGGTTTTACGGAATAATACCATCATGTTATATACCGTTGGTTGTGGAATTTCATGAGGAATTCAGTGGAAAAAGAAAGGAGTGTCATATCTTTATTCTATCAAAAGCTATGGCCAAAACACTGAAAATACAACTTTCAGTGTAAAAATTGCTATTTTTTTTTTTAAAAAATCATTATGAGTCAGTTCTCATTTTCATGTATCAGAGCTAATACTAGAACTTTTATTTAATTGTGTGTCATCAAATTGGCCACGGGTTTTTTGTTGGTTACTGTTTTGTTGGGTGACCTGTACTATCGTTAAAATAAATAAATAAATAAATAAATAAATAAATAAATAAATAAAGTTGCTGTATGGTTTGGGAGGAGGTGATCCATCATGGGGGTGACATGCTGACCTCCCGCTCTGAGTGATGCAAACTCTAGTGACGCCACTGGGCGCAAACCTAACCTGGAGTTAGGCCAGCAAAGTGTGGCCAGCACAAGGGACATTGCAAAGTACGTTTGGACCACTCTTGGAGCCAGGAAGGGTCTGTGTGCTGTCTTTCTGACTTCAAGAGTGGTCTAAGTGTGCCAGTCTAACTCCAGGTTAGGATTGCACCCAGAGCATGAGAGTGCAATCCTAATCCTGTGCTGGAATAGGGAGGCCAGCTGGTCTGCCCCATATCCAACACGGGGCTGGGGCTGGCTACAATACACTGTGTAACCCGGCAGTGGCCCGAATGGGGCTACTTGGGGCTGTGCTGCTAAAAACAGCAGCACAAATCTGAGCAGCCCAGATTGGGGCTGGGCCACCCTGGACAGAGATTAGGATCCAGCCCAAGTGCTGGACCTGGCACCACCCATGGAGCTGCCATCCCCCTGCCTCTTCCCTTCCCCCGTTCCCTCTTTCCTATGCCCTCCCCAACCCTCCGCGCCGGCTAAGCTTGGCCAGCCTTACCTGGGTGCAGCTGGGCCTGGGATGTGTTATGTAGTGCACTTCTGTGTGCTGGCCTGCCCTCCTCGAGAGTTGTATGCTTTAGAGCACATTTGCAACACCCCTGGGCCAGCACAAGGGACTTGTGCTGGCCCAGTCCAGGGCTTGGATTGTCCCCTGAGTGTGTTTATCTGAATGAAATAAACTGAGGGTGCAATCCTAACCTGGAATTAGGCCAGCACAGTTAAGCCAGCAAAGTGTGGCCAGCACAAGGGACACTGCAAAGTAAGTTTGGACCATTCTCAAAGTAAGAGAGGCCAGCACACAGAGGTGCACCATCCTCCCTGACTCCGAGAGTGGTCCAAATGCTCTTTATGGTGGCCCTTGTACCAGCCAAACTTTGCTGGCCTAACTGTGCCAGCCTATCTCAGGTTAGGATTGCACCCTGAGTGTGTTTATCTGAGTGCGCATCTCTGAAAGAAAGAGAGAGTGAGAGCGTGGAGGGCATAGCAAGGGCCAGACACACAAAAGAGACAACTTGTGTTCTGGTTTTGTGTGGTTTTAGAGAGAGTGTGCTTACAACCTCACACTGACTGGAAGCTGCCATTGTACGATGTGGTCGGCATTTTTTTGCTTTTTAGCTGATCCCGAAAGGATGCAAGCCAAGAGTCTTATCATGTGTACAGGTAGATATGAGTGCCTCCGTAGACCTGCTTCACACATGCATGTCTCTCCCTTGACTGCAATGTCAGGAGGGGAAATATGTATGGGACCATGCCGCCACAAATCAAACACTGCATGGACAGCATGTCAGTATCACCCCAAAGAGTTGCTTGTGAATAGAGTTGATTCCCATCTTCACAGCAAGTTACTGTTCTGCTGAGTCATCAAAGGATGTACCTCCATGTGTGAAGTGAACTGGCCCTGAGTTCACCTTATGCCAACTGCCTCCTTTGAAGCTCAAACATACTGTTACCAATATTAGGGGCCCAGGATAGACTAATATGACCAAACCTCTGATGCCGTCCTCCATGTCTCATCCTTGGTGTGGAAAGCCCATTATGGTTTCTTCAAAAGTAATTTCAAAATGCAAATGGGCCTGCTAACAGATTTTTGTCTCAGACAGATTGTCAATTTCCATGCCCCATACTCATTTATTTTTCATAAAGAATGAATTATGGGGCAGAGATTTATTTGTTGACAGTTATCAGCAGTAACTCAGCCTCAACACTGACCTAAATTTTCCCCGCTCAGAAGCAGTGAAGGAGAAAATAATGAAGGCAGTGTTATTTCGGAGATGCAAAAACTTGAAATTGCCCGAATTTATTCAAGCTCCTTGAATGTCAGAAAGTTCAGGGTCTCGGGTTTTTATGTCCTGAATGTGGCAGGAAATTCGGATGTAAAGGATTTCACCTTGCTATTGCTGTAGATCTTCACATTCAACTTAATAGCTCAAAAGGCCCATCTTTCTGTATTAGAAAAGCTAAAAAAAAAAAGGTTTTGGAAATTTATGGGAAATAAACACTCAGTGTGTGGACTGCATCCTTCAACACACAATGCATGAGTATCAGTTCAACCCCAGATTATTTATGGATTTCCACAACCACTATTTTAATTAACCGATTGCAGTGATCATGGAAACATTTCATTCCATTGAGCTTTCCTCCTGTAGCCCTTTCAAGCAGGTTTGGGCAGCTGTTGTCAGGAGAAAAGACCTGCATCATGAGAATGGGTTGTTAAGAAAGAGACATTTGTCCTATGCACAGAATCAAGATAGTGTGCAAATAGGACATTGGGCTTCACTTTGCTCTAGCCCCAGTGTCTGCAAAGCAGATGTCGTGTTTGCTTAGGGACCGATGTATATAGTGGCCAAGCTGTGTGACTGAGGCACTCCATGGGTTAAAACACCTTATCAGTATCAAACTGTGCCTTAGGCAGCTGCCTTGTTGGCCTAATGATAGCACTGACCTTGTCTATTAGTGAGAAGACAAAGGTGTAATAAATACTTTCAACAGAAATTCAAATTCCTCCTCTACAAGTTAATTGCATGGACAAAGGTTTGTTTGGAACTTGAAAGGTGTGGGGAAAGCAGGTTGGGCATTTGAGTGGTGAAATGCCAGACAAGGAAAGAGTTAAGAACCCTTGATACTTATTGGCTCCAAATTTATACTCCCCTAAGCTTCTTTTCTGTAGAAATGAACAATATACATAATGTTTACATGGCCCCTAACCTGGAAGTAAGTTTCTCCTTGAATAAGGTGAGATTGAGGGTGCAATCCTAACCTGGAGTTAGGCCGGCACGGTTAGGCCAGCCAAGTTTGGCTGGCACAAGGGACACTGTAAAGTATGTTTGGACTACTCTCGGAATCAGAGAGGATGGGGCACGTCTGTGTGCCGGCCTCACTGACTCCAAGCGTGGTCCAAACATTACAGTGTCCCTTGTGCCAGCCAAACTCAGCTGGCCTAACTGTGCCGGCCTAACTCCAGGTTAGGATTGCACCCTTACTCCTGAGAAAACATATATAAGACTGAACTGCCTAGCTGTCAGCACAATCCAATCCCCCACCAGCTCAAACCATGCAGCACTGCTGATGGTGCTTCTGCTACTGAGAGCACAATCCTAAACTGGAGTTAGGCTGGCATAAGCTAAACCAGCAAAGTTTGGCCAGCTCAAGGGCCACCGTAAAGTGTGTTTGGACCACTCTCAGGGTCAGGGAGGATGGCACATGTCTGTGTGCTGGCCTCTCTGACTCCGGGAGTGGTCCAAACGTACTTTGTGCTGGCCCTTGCGCTGGCCAAATGTTTGCTGGCCAAACTCCAGTTTAGGATTGTGCCCTGAGATGCAGCCATTTGGCCCAGGTGAGGGAATTAAAAGTCTTTCTTTCTTACCTCCTCATAGGCCACTTAGCCTTCAATAGGCCTCTTTGGACCTACATCAGCTGATGTAAGTCCAAGGAGACTCCTGGGGGTGGGTCTGGACTGGGAACTGGGAATAGGATCTCAGTGTGTGCTGCTACCACCTAGATCTTCTTCCTCCTATTCCTGGGCCAGCCTTGCCAAGCCTGTGTACTGGCCTAAACTGCCCACAATTCTCCCCTGAACCAGCCCTGCCTCCAGTTTACCAGCAGCAAAGGATGGCAGAGGTTCCACAGGCTGCTGTTTCCTGTAAATGGCCTCTGTCCATTGGCACTGACAGCTGCGGCCTGCCAAATGGTGGTATGGCCGCCAAGCCACAGGCCCAAGACGTAGGGTGGCAGATGGCAAAATCCACCACTGCAAGCCTCATAGGATTAGGCTGTCTTGTGCCTCATTGAATTCTATGAAGCATATTTCTGAGGAGGCAGTCATAGGATCTGACCCACACTACATCCTATTCTGTACTTTGAGAGGGCTTATGGGTTTGGGCCTCTGTGCCACCAAAACAGGAGTGCTTTATGGCTGTCACAAAAGATGACACACCATACTGTATGGCCGGGCTGCCGCCGTGGGAAGCGAGGAGCTGCATCCATACACCACTGTTGTCAGTGTGGGGGACGAGTGGGGGCAAGATGTGCGTAGACACCAGGATGGGGAGAGGGTGTGTTAAGGCAGGAAAGGGGCATCATCATTAGCAGTGTCATCACTGATCCCCCTTTCTGGCCTCCCTTTCTCCTTCTCCTCTTCCCATCACATCCCCCTTTCTGGCCTTGATTCTTCCTGGGTCACCCAGACATGCACCAGCAATTGGTCTAAGCAGACTCATTTGAGCAGTAGAGGCTTATCTCTGGGCGAGACAGAAAACTTTCCCTCACACGGAGAAGACCTTGGGAACTGCGCCACAGCAGATTGCACTAAGGGGATGCAGGGGGGCAACTGCCCTGGCCAACAAGCTTTAGAGGGGCAGTACGCTGAGCTTGACACTCGTGGCCAAATTTGTGAAATCATTGGGATGTATGAATAATACCATTGTGTTATATATCGTTGGAAAGGTACTTCAGTGCTGAATGCAATGAAACAAACCAGGTTCGAATATCTGTATTCTACCAAATATTATGGCCAATTAACCAGAAAATATTTTATTTATTTACTTCAGAGCACAATTCTAACCTGGAGTTAGGCTGGCACAGTTGGGCCAAACAAGTCAGGGAGGATGGCGCACGTCTGTGCGCTGGCCTCTCTGACTCTGAGAGTGGTCCACACATATTTTACGATGGCCCTTGTGCCGGCCAAACTTTGCTGGTCTAACTCCAGGTTAGGATTGCGCTCTAAATTTGATTTTGTTGTGGAGGGGTGAGGGCTACAAAATCTTTTTTAACCCCGGTAGCAGGTGTCCTAGGTAAGTCACTATCTCTGGTGGTGTGGCTGCATCAGTGTGGTAGTGGTGGATTGGGTCGTCAGTTCTGACCAATGTTTGCTGGATTGGATCCACAGCACACACAGGGTTTGAATCATCCACTCTTGAGTTCCATAAAGCCAGCTTTCTCTCTGGAATCCCCCATTGTTGAAAACCTGTTCTTTCGATGAATACCCCTGGCTGGAAAAGCGTTGACTGCTTCCAGAAGCATATGCTACTTCTAGGCCTGTGGAGAGAATGAGTTTCTGCTTCCCAAACAACCGTCAGAACGCTACTTTTTTTATTCTTCTCTGATTACATTTTTATTTAGAAAGCTAGGAAATGCCAGCCTAAGATAATGAGAGCTCTTTATGCAGCTTTGACATCTCACTAGGAAATACCACTTCTCTTCTGCGAGTTTTCAAGGAGTGAAACCGATAACATGGCAGCTTCCCTGTGCCCTTTCTCCCCTCAGGTGAGTTGGCAGGAAGCCCATTCTCTCGCACATTGGACAACACCAGGTTACCCAAATACTGCTGTTGACTCGAGTCTTTCCTTTCCTTTCCCTACATTTACTGCCACTGGCTAACCAGGGCTGCCTTCTTCCTGACATCAGGAATTGTTTTCCCTTATGGTTGGGTTGCCTGCCTGCCAAAGAATAAATTTTCCCATCCACCAGGGGACAAGAGAAAGAGAATGACTGGAAAAACAAATTGTCTGAGCACATTTCCCTAGACTGTTGAATCCAGTAGAGAACACCAATGAAGAGTGAACAATTTGCGTCGTCAAGGAACTTCAGCGCAATACTCCATGCAGATGAGAGAGGAAGTGCTTAACCCCACCTCCAGCATCTCAAATATGGTACCCTAATCATTGTTATCAAGACCAGAGGCAGATCTACAGGGAGGGCAAAGCTCTAAGTGTTGCAAGAAGCCTTACCCTGTCATGTAAATCCCTCCTCTCCCTTGCTGCTGTAGCCAGTAAGCAACGCCAAGATCTTGCTTTTCCCTGTGAGGACTGGCTAAAACGGTGCAGGAGAGGAGTGATTTCCACTGCAAGGTAAGGCTTCTTGCAAAACTTACAGATTTGCCCTCCCTTAGATCTGCCTCTGATCAAGACCACCCAGTGCCTGAGGCTGTGTGCTGCCACTCTCACCTGGTGTCCCACCAGCTGCCAATGTCACCACTTTGCCTCTTCCTGTCACTACCTGGAATCGAAGAGGGTGATGGGAGCAAAACCCTAGAGCAGTGGTCTCCGAACTGGACACTGCTGCAGCAGGGAAAAGTATCCTTGGTGCAAACGGCACTTTCCGTTCCACCAGGAATGCTGCAAAGGATCCCTACTACAATCCTCAGGGGTCTTCTCAGCCAGCTACATTGGGGGTCTGCCACCCGAGGAAGCGTCACAGCTAGCATCCTGTCCAGATGTGGCTGGCTGCAAGGACCCCTGAGGGCTGGAGTCGGGCTCTTTTGCAGCATCCCTGAGGGAATAGAAGGGACTGTTCATGCCAGGGAAGGATCAGGTGGGCACTGGATCTGGCCCTTCAGAGTTTGGCGTTGCCTGCTCCAGAGCAGTCATTTTTCATCTCACAGCAAGGCATGAATATTGTCAAGGCACATCTTTGGGAATAGGACAATTGACAAGGCACACCATGCTGTTGGTATGGGGCTCACATCCCCCAATGGCCCTGCTAATAAATGACTCTCCTTCAAACTCCCGCAGCACACCTGCAGACCATTTGCAGCACACCGATGTGTCATTGCGTCCTGATTGAGAATGGCTGCGCTAGAGCTCTGTGCTTCTTTCCTCTCGTTTGCATTTCTGCTCCATTCCCCGTCTTCCTTTCCAAATTTGGCAGGTGGGGAAAGGAATGGTGGAGGTGGTCAAGGGCAGGCAAGACACATGCCTCCACCAATCCACCACCAGAGGCAGCTGGCTCAGCCTACCTCACTGATGGGCCAGCCTGAGTTCTAATGACACTGCAATTATCACCTGTGATTTTGGGCACAATCGTAACCTGGAGTTAAGCTGGCACAGTTAGGCCAGCAAAATTTGTCCTGCACAGGAGCCACTGTAAAGCATGTTTGGACCACTTTCGGAGTCAGGGAGGATGTCGCGCATCTGTCTGCTGGCCTCTCTGACTCCAAGAGTGGTCCAAACATACTTAACGATGGCCAACAAACTTTGCTGGCCTTACTGTGCTGGCCTAACTCCAGGTTAGGATTGCGCCCTTTGAGTTGGACAATGCTAGTATTAACAATACGGTTGACACAAATGTTGGCTTCTATCCCTAGAATACTGTACACAGATAGAAGCAGCTGACCTTAATATGTAAGATAAAGAATGAAAGACAACAAACTTATGAATTATGAATATACGTTTGAAAGTTTCATTTGTATATTTGAAAGGGGTTCAGGAAAAAAAATTGCTTTGAAGAATTACACATCACGTTTAACAATAGAATTCCAAGCACTGTGATTCTCTAATATGCACAGAGAGATTGCAACGTTCCTTTCTCACATTTTTTCATACCTGCTTGACAGTTCGGCTTTCTCAGGCTTGCTCAAAGTAAAGAATAAAAGGGAAGGTCCGAGGCATCAAATCCATAGGAGATCAAGAACAACAGAACTGATTCATGTAGACTCACTGAACTCACTGATGCAACTGACCCACAAAATCTATCAGTTTTAACCATGGTGAATGGTCCAGAGAGGACAGTTGCTAGGAGTATGATAAAAAGGTCATATGGGCCAATGCAAATGTATCTTGGCCCATGTCTTAGGGCGCAATCCAAAGCTGTACTGAAACAGGCAGCCCGGTGGGCCCAAGTGCAGCTTGGGAGCAGACTGGAGTTTCTCTAGGGCAAGGGCACTTTCGTGCCCTTGCTCCAGGGTAGGTGCCAGCCACTCTGATGGTCTTGCTTGGAATTGCTCCTCCTGTGCTTGCTGAGGAGCTTGCTGAGCCTGATCACTGGAGAGTGGGAGGAGCAGAGGCTTGCACCATTGGTGGGTAAGGGGACAGCATGTGGTATGCTACAGTGGCGGTCCTACCATTATGAAGGGGAGGACAAATGCCCTGAGCACTGTGCTGGTGGAGTGGGAAGGGGCGGCAGTGAGCCAGCTCACCTCTTGTAGAGGTGAGCAGCATTTGGCCCACCTGCCCACCCTTGCCCCTGTATGTCTCCAAAATGGAGCCAGGCATGGTGTGGGTGGTGTGGTGTGGGTGGAGCAAGAAGCGGGGAGCCGGCAGAGCGGGTGGCACTCCTCAATCCTTGCCCCTGGTTGGCCCCTTGGCTGGCTTCACAACTGGTACGTTCCCTCAGGCTTCAGGAGGCTTTGGCCCTGATAGCAACGTGCCCAAACCACAATAGCCTCAGAAACAACTATATGCCCTTCTTGCTTTACTATATGCCCTTGGTTCTTTGCTCCCAATGAAAGGTTTTTTTCCCACCAATTAAAATGGTCCTATCCATTAACACATGAAAGCTTTCATTGATTCAGGCGGCTACTCCCCACACAGTTGCCTGGGAGTCAATCCCATTGAACGCAATGGGGATTTACCTTGGAGTGGATGTGTGTCGGCTTGATTTAAGCCAGGAATGCCTGCGGCCCTGGCATGCGAATCTGAAAGGAGCCCTCCGCATTTACAAGTACTCCATGTCTTGGTCTGTTTCAAACATGGGAGGATGTTTTGCTAACAGAGGATGTCGTCTTGCTAATGTAATTTTGTATTATTCATACTTGCATATTGAGTTTTCACTTTACATATTGTAATTCATATTTGATCTCATTACTACGCTTTCCTAGACCACCATGCCCATTGGGGAGTTGTTAGGCAGAGTATTTAGCCTAGTTTTATTTTTCAATTCATGCTGTTCCTCTCAAAGGTGTTGTTAAGCCAAGAGTTTGATGTTTTATATTTTTAATCATTCGTGTACCTCAGAGGGCTCATTAGGCCCTGGTATTTGAAATTGTGTTTATATAAACTATGCATCTGTTACATATAGTTACATACTTTGTGGGTAAGTACTTCTACAAGTAAGGAATTACGGAGAGGAAAAATACTGAACATGAATGAAGTAAGGCGGGTCTATCCCCAATAGCGCTTGTGAGTGGCTGAAGCCAATAGCGGCTCAAATTGAGGAAGTGGCCTTTGCACTAAAGAGTGTCGTATACATTTTATTTAAGCTTATGGGAAGTTTGCCACTGATTTCAGGAGTAGGAGTGCATGCCAACTGCAAAAGCTTGACCTGTAACCAGTGTTGAGGAAAAGAGTCGTGACTCAAATTGTAACTCGAGTTTTGATGTTTTGTCCTGACTCGCATCTGAATCGAGTCACGCATGTCAATGACTCTCACTCTGACTTGCTAATTTGGCCAGTGACCAAACAGTGAGTCAGAAATGCCAGCAACTTGAATCAGGGCACAATCCTAAGCTGCGTCGGAACAGCGAGGCCAGCGGGCCTGCGCTATATCCAGTGCAGCTTTGGAGTGCTGGGGAGCCTCCCCAGGGCAAGGGCACATTCGCGCCCTTGCCCCAGGGGAAGCTCCAGCCTTCCCTATTATATGGGTTCCTTGGATCTGCATTTGCTATTTAGCAGGCGCAGAGCCAAGGAAGCTGCACGGATTATGGGACAGTTCATGCTGGTGAAGAATCTCCATTCGATCCCTCCCTAACAGTCTTCAGGTATTGGCTTTGCATAAAGTGGATTTGTGGCTCTTTAAGCCAACCCTAGATTGGAGTCTGGTTGGAAGGAATCACATGGCTGCTCACTTATCATTATGACGACACCTTGGAACTGCAGATCCAAAACATGCCGATTGCTCAATATAGATGTGTGCTTGCAGACTAAGAGCGCAATCCTTAAAACTTGCGCTGGAGCAGCAAGGCCTGGGGGCCTGTGGTGTATCCAGTGCAAGCTGGGAGCTCTTTGGAGCCTCCCTGGGGCTTCCTTAAACAACCATGATTTGTCACAATCACAGAACCTTGGAGGTTGTGAAAGCAATCTAGTCCAATCTATGTACTCACACATAGCTATTGATCCGTTAACAAATCTTTGGAAAAATACAGCATTATGTTTCTTATCAGTGATAGAAACTTAATTCCTACAAAGCCTTAAAGCAGCAGTTCTCAAACTGGGGTCTGTCGCCCACCCATGGGTCAAAACCAGTGATGGGATCTGCAAATTGAGAAGGGGAATGCTGGGCGGGACTTAGGCGGGACTTACACATGATTGGCAGCCCGTCCTCAGTGTTCCGTGGAGGACGGGTGGGGGGTGCACCGGGTGCCTGGGCGAGCAGCGGTGGGGCGCGCCAACTGGGGCAGCCCCCCCCAAGGCCAGGGCAGCCGCGGAATGCTGCGGACGGGCAGCCAATCACGTGGAAGTCCCGCGTAAGTCCCGCCCAGCATTCCCCTTCTCAATTTGCAGATCCCATCGCTGGTCAAAACCCAATTTTGGGTGGTTTGCGAAACTGACAGGGCAGCTTAGACTATTGGTTATTAAACAACCTGCTACTTAGGTGGCCAGGGGCAGGGGAGCATTGCTGCCCACTCACCATTATAGCCACAGAGTCTTGTGTGGCTGGTAAAGTGAAACTGGTTTTTAGGTGGGATGCTAAAACGTTTGAGAAGTATTTTTTTAAGAAGCTAAAAAATGTGTTGGATTTGAAGAGGGATAGAAATAAGAGGAAATGATCATTTGCTCCTTGAATTGAGACACTTGTGGAAGGATGCTGGCCTCTATTAGGATGGTATGAATTTGGATTTGCTGATGAGCGATCTTGTCACAAAGATTATTCTTGCTGGTCTTTCTAGAAATAAGCTATCTAGACAGGCACAGAGTATCAATACTTTTTGCTCTCTTGTCGGATACAGGGTGCCTTTAACAGCAGACACAAATTCAACAGGTGCTGCTTTCCTCATCATTACACACAAGGGGGGCATTGCACCTGTTGACATTTCTTCCTGTTAAATAGGCGCCAAATGCACAGGTGGGCAACCTGAGGAGGATTTGCAAATTTGGATGCCTTACAAATGTTTTGCACTGACTTTTTCTCCCCCCCCCTTCCCCTCATCCCTGTTTTGCCAGTGTTGAGAGTTTGGATGGGTCTTACTAAGCTTCAAGCTACCCAAAATGACAGCTCTGCAAAGAAGATATTGAAATACAAATCTTTAGATTTATCACCTAATTAAATCAGGTCTCTCGCTTTCCTTGGCATGGTTATGGATAAATTATTACAAGTCTACAATCTGCTAAGGACAGTCACATCAAATAAATCTAATAATTGTTGTTTTTGGGTACTTGCACATATGAGAGAGTGAGTGGAAGCAGAAAACCTAAGTTCCCTGCTAGCAGGAATGGGAGTTCTCCAGTGATTTCATCCTGGAATTACTGTATGGTCCCATATATAATGCTATCGATCAGCCTTTGCCACTCGTTACAATTAACATAAAAATAAATGGTGAATCCTGTAAAATAATGGTGTTTGCATACTTCCATTTTTCTCCCCTGGGGAGCCGATTTCTGAAAGGGGTGTTGTGGAATTAAAGCCATACCTTGACTTTCATTGCTTTGAAATGGGAGCAAATCAAGCCTCGATAGGCGATTTCTCTAGGTCTCTGTCTCTTTAAAGGTGAGACCGGACTCCTGAGATTGAGAAGTCCGTTTTTCCCGGCGTGCGTTCCCTGTTCCTGCTGAGGGTCACAGTCTCTCTTGGCCCCACCAATCCCCCCTCAGGATCCTTGCTATAGCTTACCAAAAGGTTTAACGTTGACGGAAAGAATGCCAGCTGGACTTGATGGTGAATCTGGAAAAGTATTTATTGCAATAAAGACGTAAAGTAGGTCGCAAAATGCACGTGCAAGAGGGCACCCTAATTGTGTGCCAAATTGACAGAGACAGGGATTTTTATATGTTTTTACATGCAGATGAAAAGAAGTAAAGTATCCAATCAGAATCAGTTGCCTCATCCCACTTTGATTATTGGTACACTGGGGGCTTTGGGACTTTTGATTGGTCAAGAGTGGGTTTGAGGAACTCCCTGAGACATGCCCGTTTACCTTAAGGGTGACTGGCGCCCTGGAAGGAGAACTAATCTTGGCATGACAAAAGATGGCAAATCGCTGAGGCATGGTGGATAAAGGCACTAGATTGGATTTTGGAAAACAGGCGTAGGGTCAGAGATAGATGACAAAAGATTGGGGAAGTGAAGACACAGGGGACAAAGGGGTCCGATTAGGTTGGGGTGACAAGGGAAAAGGTGTGAGGTCAAGAAAGGGCAGGGAACAATCACGTATAACAAGAAGAACATTCTCTGTACACAATCAAGATATTATGCAGATGTCTCTGGCTGAGGTCGAAGGTGTTGGCGCCGCCGACGTGACCCAAGGACCCGACTTTATGGCTGTGGCACACTCCCTGAGAGAGCCGGCATCCATCTTGTTCACTGGCATCCATCTTGTTCACTTGAGTGTTGCTGAGGCTGCAGCGGGCGGCGGCGCAAGTTCGAATCCCGGGTCCCTGCTTCTGTTGAAATTGGTCAGCGGAGGATCCGTGAGGCTAAAGCCATGAGTTCTATTCCGGCCAAGGTCTTTGCTGCAGCTTTCGGCTTGGCTGTGTGTGTGTGCCTGCAGCCAGGTGGAAGAAGATCATGGCGGTTTTGGCTTGGCTGGGGCTGTGTGCCCATAGCCAGGAGAGGAGAAACATGCAGCGGCATCATGCAGCCGGAACGCTGGGCGGGAGGAATGGGTGAGCGGCAGCCCGCCCGTTGTGTACCGCTCCGTTTCGCCGTCTTCCCCGCCTCCGCTGCCGCTCACCTGTTCCTCCCACCCAGCGTTCCGGCTGCATGACGCCACTGGAAACATGGTGTTTTTTTTGAGAGAACCCTGGGGGGGGGGGGGTTTTTTTCTCCTGCATCAGCTTTAAGAATAGGGGTCTCCAAACTATGACCCAGAGGGCAAATCTGGCCTGCCACAAGAATTTATCTGGCCCACAGCAACTTAAAATATTTGACATCTTTATTCGTGACGTATCATTTCTCAGTTTAAGCGTGGGATTGTTTCTTTGTAAATGTCACATTTCTCTTTTGTTCTGAATCATATCATGCTGATTATAAAAAAGAACCAAGTAAAACTTATTCATTCATTTAAATTTCATTCATTCATAAAACTGATTTTTTTTCAGCCCGCGAAAATCTGTAGAATGTGTAAATTGCTACTTTCCTCATTATTTGCACCTCTGTCCTCATTAACCACTATGCAGAGACCCTCTGAAGGCTGTAGGGATTTTCAGAATGACAATATATGCTACAAGGTTCTGTAGGGTTCTCGCTATCCCCACACTAATCTGCCAATGCACAAGATAATCTTGGGAGACCCCACATAAGTGGTGACTAATGTGGTTGCTTTTAGTTTTGGAGGCTGAAATGGTTTTTCATAGCACCAAATGTTCCAGGTGGCTGCATTGTCTTTAAGGTGAAAAAAAATCTGTAGGCTGCTGTAGAAATTATTATGCAGGGGGCTGAATTTGGAATATGGCACATTCAGAATCTGGTAAGGGAACACTTGGTGGTTGGTTATGACCTAACATAAGATTTTTAAAAAGGAGCTCACTTTTCTGGTGTATTTTTAGGAAACAGATTTGGGAATAGTGCAGAAGTAATCCCACAATGGCCAATTAAATGTCTCTTAACTAATTTAACAAATGCATTGGTAATGGGTAGCTAGAGAGACTGTAAATAAACATACGTTTTGCAGAGGAACTCGGAATAGCTAAACAAACAGAAAACTGGTTCTGATCTTCCCATTTTGTCAAAATGTCTATAATAAATAAGCCATAAGGAGAAAACTCTCTCTCTCTCTCTCTCTCTCTCTCTCTCTCTCTCTCTCTCTCTCTCTCTCTCTCTCTCTTTCTCTCTCGCTCTCTCTCTCTCTCTCTCTCTCTCACACACACACACACACACACACACACACACACACACACACACCTACCTTAATGGAGAAACAACAACGTGATTTTTATTCTGACAACACTATTCCAAGCCCTGAAGGGGAAAAGGAACATTGAAAGTGATAGGCTATTTACAAGAACTTCAAAGCTTCCCTGGAAGTGTTTCCTGCCATCATTTAATTGGGTCCTCCTTATCTTTTGAGAACTACTTTCAGGCCGCTGTAACAAACTCCAAAGGGCTGAAGCACAAATGTGTGTTTGTTTGAATTTACACTTCTTAAGCATAGAGGATGTTTCCTCCCTCTTATTTTCTTTTTTGGGGAGGGCTGGTGGAGAGGGCTAATCCTTGGTGGGCCAATGAAACGAAACATCTGGCTTGCCGGTGCGGTTAGCGTTGGCATGGTGCCTGCCCAATTTTTGTCTTTATGAGAGCCCCGCCGAGTGTGCAAACTGTGCCTCAATTAAAGAGGACTGAAGGGCGCAGGCGGCAGATGAGGAGCAGCATGTGTGCCGGGACTTGGCTCAGTGAGTTTCCGCCAAGCAGGAGGATCAAGTGCAAAGCAGACAACGGTGGCTAATGCGCTCATGAGCAAATATTTAATAAGTGAAGGATAAGATCAAACAACAACAGTCTGAGGGGGCTTGTTTTCCTGCTGGGTTCCGATTCTGGACTGATTGAAGTGGTAGATGTCAAACAGGCAACAAAGCCGCCTTTCCCAAGACAGGTGACTCTCATTGTATTTATGCAAAAAAGAAGCAGAGATGGAAGTGTTGGTCTATTCAAAGCGAAATCCACACTGCAGAGCCAGGGGATGCTTTTAGGAGACCCAACCCCCGAAATGACAGAGAACCAGATGGGGTATATTGGGAGCCCTGCAAAACTCCGAGGGGAGAGGGCAAATGGATATAGGCTGTTTCAGCCACATCTCCAGGGTCCTGCACTTTGGATTCGACCTGCAGATGTGCTGCTCATAGAAGTGAGCTGTGAAGCTGTGAACTGATGATACCCTTTAGTTGTCACTTCTCGGAGCTGCTAGCACCCCCTCTTCAAGCGGTACCCCAGGCAGGTGGCCTACCTGACACACCTTAGATTTGCCACTGTCTGGTACCAGAAAACAGAAATGTGCGCATGTGTCTACAGGGACAGTTGGAGTATACGATTAGGGACTCGATCCCGAGACCTCCAGCGCAAATATGCCGCAAATGTGCCACACATCCCTTCCAAAGCAAACACGTTGCAACGTCCAGTGCACACGTGTCACAAATGTGCCTGTCATGAAACTTGTTTCATGTAGTCTTTGATTGAATTAGAGGTGGGAGTGAAGGGAACTACTTGTGTGTAAAGAGCTCAGGTGAAGGTGATTAGCTTCACTGGAGTAAAGTTAAGAAGCCTCAGAGAGCAGACCCTTTTAGCTGCTCTTAGGGAAGGTTAGCCTCATTGTGTGGTGTGAGAGCCCGTTGCAGTCAGTCAGTCAGTCAGTCAGTGAGAGCTAAAAATCCTATAGGATGTTTTTTTGTCTTTGTCCAGGATCCCCTTTTTTTCTTGTAGTAAGCCTGGACTGGTAGCAGCAGCAGCTACCTAAGGGGAGGGAAGCCGCCCCCCTTTCATAACAGTGCCAGACATCACTTTCAGTGCAGGTGGTAAGAGCTTTCCATCTGCGTCATCCTAATGCCATCCCTGCACCATGTAGATGCAGCAGTGCAAGCCAGTGAGAAGTAAGTTAACCCCTCGCTGATATTGCACTCCTTTTGGGAGGGCATTCCTGGGCAGGGGAGGGGCTGAGTGGGTGGGTGTGTGGAACCGCTAGCAACCTTTGCTGCCGGATCCTGAGCTCTGTGTTGAGCTGCTGGATGCAGTGGTTGCCATTTGACTACCACTGCGCCTGTGGCAGCCAGGCAACTCAGGATTGGGCCGCCCATCTCCAAAGAAAGATGATTCCTCCCATCTCCCTTGTTCCTTTTACCTTCCTTACTCGATTTTGTAAATAGGTTTTCTTTTTGCTGTTGTGTATTTGACACGATGCTTCTTTGAAACATTGTGGGATATGGAGATCAAACATGGTCCTTGAAAGTAACGATGATCTAAAATTTCATTTTCCTGCATTTTCACTGATGTTTCTCCTTTGTGTGTGTGCAGGGGTCGGGGGGGGAGAGAATTTTTTGGAGGAAAAGAGTTTTTGGAGAGGGAGGAAAAATTCAGAGCTTCTTCCGTCAACATTGTTTCAGAGAGAGGAACATGTGATGGCTTATCTCGTTATGAGTTATCTCATTATCAATATGCAACTCTTCTGGTTCTGCTTTTTACATGCCTTTTCTTTTCCCATTCATGATTGCCTTCAGTGGGGAGAGCCATTTGAATGAAGGCAGTCCTTTTTTAAAAAAAAAAAGAATCACCCCCTGCCCTTTACAGGCTGCAGCACAAGCATTCTTGGGTTGTCTGCACCGGGTGGAGGGGGAACAGCAGGAAAGGATGAGATTGGGCTGTTAGTCTGCCACCCTCCGAAGGACCCCCCCCCCAAAAAAAAAATACCAGAAAAGGCCACTCCAGTTTTGAAGATACCGAAAACAGTTGTGAAATTGGTGGTGGGGTTTCAAATCAATCCCATTTCAAAGCTGAGAAGACATGGAACACTTGCACATGGGATACACATTGTTTTTCTCTTTGTTTCTTCCTAGTTTTTATAAGCGATGAACCAGTTCTGCTATAAAAATCTCCACTTGGATAGATGCAAATAATCAGCCAAATCTGCCTGTAACGAACAGCTATCAGAATAGAATATGAGCCCAAACCCGTGTCTCTTCTGTACAATTTCTCCTTTGCCAATAACTTATGAAAAACACTGGCTCCAGGTATGAGGGTACAGCACACAGCATAAAAGTAGCTACATATTGTTTGTGCACGCTCCGTGAAACACTCCGTGTGATTCATGTAGTTAGATTTTATTTGTCTTCAAAATTTACGTTTGTGTTCTTGAACAAAGGCTTTCTGTGTCGAGCATCGCCAAATAAGAAATCTCTTCGGTGCAAGTATTTCCCAGTGCACAGGTAGTACTGTATACACTAATAAGGCAGGACAAATTAGTTGGGGACCTTAATGGTGCTCAAGCTATTTCTCTCCATGCCTGGTAGAGATGTAAATACAAGGGAAATAAAGGATATCATTAATGATAACTTCACAGCACTGTAAACGCTGTGCTCGTATTCTTTTAGTGCGCTGGTATGCCAAGCGGAGCCAGTGGGACTACCGAATTACTCTGTGGCCATAAATGCTCGCATGCCTCTATAAGACACAAGGCAAGCAGCATGGACTATAAATGGGCCACAACTTTATTTACCATCCCAATCATCCTGTAACAATTACAAACTATCCTAAACCTCCTCCCCCCTTTAGTGCAGGCTCCATACCTTGGAGGAGGCAACACATCTCTGCTGTTGTATGTTTTCTCCATTCATCAGCCAGGCAGTGCTGGTAAAATCCACGAATGCCCTACTGAGATATTTTACCATTGCAGGGTCCCTTGCAGGCTGCAAGAGAACTCCTACGTAGATGGTAATGTCCAACCACCAGCTTGCAGTCCAACTTCGACGGCCGGTAGCAAGCTCAAAATGTTGACATTCCCCCACACTGGAACAAACCTTTGTGTTTATCCAGGGAAGCCGATGGTTCCTGAACGAGAGTGATCTGTCACCATATCAGTAAGTTGATCCGGTCCCTACAGCATCCTGGCTCCACCTTGCACATTGAGAGAGTAACAGGAAGCCCCTCCAACCAAATCCAGCCACATTTAGGTTCTGCCATTGCACTTTACCCTCCTCCTCATGCAACACAACCCCTAGCCTGTCTGATTGGCCCACCTAGGTTGATTATCATGAAGAACGGCCTGTAAAGTCATGCTATGTCTTCATCGTGCCCTACTAGAATTCTGATCCCGAAAATCTGACCTGCCTCAACCAATGCACCATGTTATATTTCACTAAAACCTAATTGATCGTTGCATCAACTAGCTTACTTGGTAGATCTCTGCTCCTTTTTTTTCTCATGCTAATCCAGACCCAAAATTCTAGTGGAGAGGGACTGGATGATCTTAGTCTCAGGCAATGTCTGTATTCCCCTCAACACATGCTTTGTGTCTTGTTCCTGTTGCTTCCTCATTTGGCATTCTCCTTGCCTGTTGAAAGCAGCAGTTCTCAACCTGGGAGTCGTGAACTCCAGGTACTGCATTTGAAAAATGCAGGGGAGGGGAGAATCATAGGTGACATCACCTACCGCTGTTGCAACGTCCAACCACAGGGAGGTACGAAAGAGGTTTTAATGGGACTTCTTACTTATCCAGTTTGGATATTTGGTAGCAGTGGCAGCAGGGACAACCCAGAACTGGCGGGTCCTCCATCAGATTCCAATCCTGTCTTAAAAGGATAGGAGCTTAGGAACCACTGGTCTAAAGTCTCCAAGTGGGCTTCTGAGAGCTCAGTCCTAGCCTCCGCCCCCTTGTTTGTGCAGCCGTGCCCAAAACAGACACACTTTCCAGTGGGTGGGTGCAGAGGTGGAGCGTGGGTGTAGCCCAGGGTGGCGCGAGCCATGGGTGCCGGCAACGGTGGGGCCCCATTGCGCGGAGTAAACCGTGCGCTAACCTGCGCTGTTTGGCCCGCACGCCCTCCCTGGTGTTTGTTTCGCTCCAAAATGGATCTATTCCGGGTGCAGGGAGGTGTGGCGTGGCGACGCATGGGGCGGGGCAACGTGCAGGGGACACGGTTTCATCGCCCTGCCATGGGCACACTCAGTGCTTGGTTTGTCTCTGGGTGGGTGTGGATCGGGGCAAAAGGGGATTGAAAAGGGGATTGAAATGAGGTCTCTGGACATGCACTACCAATTACAATTAGTAGTCATTTCATCCATGACTAACCACATTCTGCCTTGTTTCTGCCCTAGAGTTAAATATTTTTGAAATAAAAGCATGATGTGGAGAATATCGGGCTACTATGCTTAAATAAAATGTCCTTTGACTCCCAGAGAACTGTACTTCAACTGACAGTTGCAGGGAAAGATGTGTGAAATAGGCTGCTGGATTAGATGGCCCTTTGGCCGGATCCAGCATAGCTGCGTTTTCATTCGGTTTGGGATGAGCCTGTGCTCCTTGTGTGTAGCCCGTGTGCACACCGGAACCGTTTGCACAGTGAGGCTTTGCTTGATTGACTGCGGGGAAAAAGTTTGTCCAAATGAACTTCCATAGCGGCGGTATCAAAATTTCATTTTACTTCCAGGGCTGCTTTGGACAAAGATATGGAGAGCGCAGGCAAAAGACCAACTCGAAAGTCAAGCAGATAAGCATCCAATAGGTCACTGCCCCTAATCTAAAGAAGTTCTTAAGACGGTTGTTCGGACTTGGAGGCTATTTCCTGGGAAAGTGCTAAATCACTCAGAAAAAATAACCTTGAAGGAAAATGTCATACTTGCCATAGCTGGAGTGCAGCCAGCAGAACGCCTGGCCTGCGTGTTCCTTTCCTTCCTCCTCTTGTGTAATGTTCAAGGCACTTCCCAAGCCTTGGAGGCTTTGACTGGTAATGATGCTGCAGTGATTTCGATAGTGCTCACCACTGTGTTCACAACTGGGGCAGGCTGGTTGGGCAGGAGCTCATCAAACATCCTGGGTGAACACAAAGCCAAGATCAAAGGCAGAAAAGGACAGGATGACCAGATGTCCTAACCGCAAAGGAGGACACAGCACCGCAACATATAGAACATTCAAGAAAAATGTAGGAAGTTACAAAATAAAAGCTAAAAACACTCATATGGATTTGGGGGTGTCTTGTCCTCCTTTAATGCAACCCAATGAAGGATCACATCTGGAGAATGAAGGGTTGTATGGCAGAGCATGAGGGACTTCAAGCAGCCCGTCTCTGGCACCTTACCTTCTATAACACACACATCCTGGCCCTTCAAACCCGGTAGTTGGAGATGGCACCCTTTTGGTTGCCGTGCCTGGCTGAGCACAGTCACTTGATCCGAATGTGGTCAAGCTGACTCCTTCATCCACCCAGGATGTATCAGTTCCTATAACACCCCTGCCCCCCACACCAGCTCACAGTCGGAGTAACTTGTCAAAAGGAACTAGGAGACATAACTTGTCTCATCTCCCCCGGGATCCAACCACAAGCCCACTACACCTTCAACCATGTCTGACCCTGCATTTTTGTCTTATTGATCCAATACCTACAGGAGGTAGGGCAGGAGATGTGGTCTGGAGGAAGAGCTGCTCAAAGGCTACTGGAAAGCTAAGCAGGCACAGCCTGGGACATGTTTGAGGGCAAAATCCTATACAGGATGTGGGGCTGATGCAATGTGCTTGCGTCGGCCCAACGTCACTAGTGCCAATGCAGGGGCACCAACTGACACCCCTGTGTCAGCACTAGTGCTGTTGGGCCAATGCTAGCAGCAGCGTCGGTCCAATGGTGCCAGGCAGAGGTGCCACAGTGCTGTTCCTGTGCCAGCTGAATATGCCCTTGCTCCAGGGAACTCCCCAGTGCACCAAAGCTGTGTTGGATTTGGTGCAGGCCCACTGGCCCTGCTAATCCAGCGCAGTTTAGGATTGCGCTCTGAAGGAGAGACCAGAAATGTCATTGACAAGCTGTCCTGACTCTCAACGGCAGAGAGGAGTCGCTGTTGAGCACCATGGTGGGAGAATGGTTGGAACGTTGAGAACGTTGGTGACAAGAAGGGTAACAGCTGGAAAATGTCCTGCCAGCATGATCTATGTGACTTGCACGCGAAAAGCTCAGAGTGTTCCTGCAGATAAGAAGCTGATGACAACACCACTGAAGGATAACAACTGGAGTTTTAAGGGTTCTATATACATAGAACAACACTGTAAAGACCCATATTGGGTCTAGAAAGCCTGCCTATGTAAACTGCCTTGAGCAATATCCAAAGAGAGGGAAAGGCAGTAGATAAATACAGAAATAAATAATACCAAACTCTGGCTCTTCCTCAATTGCATTTTCTGCCTCTGGCCCTTCACTCCTTGAGTGCCCTCACCCAGACCAGATCACTCCATCGTCATCTGTCTTGGAGACTGGCCAAAACTTGATTTAGGGCACAATCCTAAACAGTGCTGGATTAGCGAGGCCAGCCGGCCAGCGCCAAATCCAGCGCTGCTTAGGACGGGCTGGAGCCTCTCTGCGGCAAGGGAGTGTGCGCTCCCTTCCCGTAGGGGAGGCTCCAGCCTAGGATTGCGCTGTAAGACAGTGTCATTCGCATACAATGATATCCCAGACCAAATCATGGATGAAATCACCCAGTGATTTCATGCAGATATTAAAATGCATGATGAATATGATGGCACTTTGTGTTATGCCATACATCATGGACCATATGGCAGAACAGTTGTCCTCCAGTCTGGGATCTCCTATTCTGGGAATGGGTGGATGCTCCCAAAACCATCTCTGTGAGCCAGTCTAGGAAGGTTATCACGGTTGACGGTATTGACCTCAGCTGAAAGATCCCGGAGAATCAACAATTCCACACCTCCATCTGTCCCATCTCCCCATCAACCATCCACTAGGGTGATTAGGACCGTTTCTGCCTCCAAACTTAACCCAATACAAGACTGGAAGGGATCCAGGTAATCAGGTTATCCAGGAAGGCCTGGATGTAATACATGTTTTCAGTGTCCAGATATAGTGCTGGTCATCACATCTGGCATCAGCCAAAAAAGAAAAGAAAAAAGAAATGTGGCAAGAAATTGGTCCCAAAGCTGTCCCAATTTATGCCTGCTGAGATTGTGATGCAGCAGGCTACTTGACAGCAATGGGGTGAAAAAAGCATATAGTTTATTGGACCTGCATTTTGCAAATCTCTCCTCCCTAGTCTACTAGCAATGACAGGATCAGCCTATGCAGCATAACATTGCTGACGGATAATGTTCAGCGTGTAGAAGCTGTGGAAATCTACCTGCTGTTCTGTAAATACATTACAGTAAAATTGTCTTAATTGCCAGCCATTTGTTAAACTGCAGTATAGAAGGCAGAATGAGAAGCAGAGAACCTGAAATGGAAGCGGAATAACATGGAAATTGCTGCAAAGAGAGCAACTAATCAGGTGGATGGATGTGGAAACAGAAAGGGTGCAAAATGTGGATAATGAATTTCCATTTTTTAAAACATTCAATAGAGGCTTTCTCAGCCACTAGTATCCATCCACTGATATCTCTGTTTGTTTGTTTGTTTGTCTGTCTGTCTCAATGGCATACATATAGGGGGATCACAGCACTAGGTTTTGGAAGCAGCCGCTTCCCCTCCTCTTCATAGCCAATGTAGCCTTCATTTTGCTCTAGCCGCTGGGAATGGCTCTGCAGAGGAGGGGGAGCATCTGCTTGCAAAACTTAGTGCTGTGATCCCCCTCTAGTTACACCTCTGGTCTGTCTGACCTTCCATTCTCTTTGTTCTGCTCACATTCTCTTTTAGCACTTTTATCATTTTCATGATCAAGTTTATTTCAAGATGACATTAGACATTTTTAAATTTAAAGACCAGCACCATTCTAATAAGCAGATATTTCTTCCTTTGCTAATGGAGTTTCGAGTTTATTCAGCAGAGATATACAAATGTCGTGCCGCTTACCGTTCTTCTTCCCATTATACATTTATACTTGTTATGGCATCAGTTCCAGTGGGTCCCAACACAAGTGACATTCTAAAAAGTGGGTCCCGGTCTACGAACATATGCACCCCAGATTCTTGCCACACACCTTGAACTCAATCTTATCACATTTAACAAAGAAAGCCTTTTGCTTTGCGTGTGTCATGAGTAATCAATGATTCCTTGGTATTTAACCAGTACCTTGTTAGTTTGTTTTATAGTCCCATTAATGTAATTAGGAGCAACCTCAAAAAGTCAATATTGTTAATCAGAAAATCTAACAGAATGTACTCAAATTCTTTTTATTAGATTACTGTTTTTGGCTTTTAATGGACAGCTTAATAAGGCATAATATTAACTGGGACTTTGTACAAATTTAAATAAGACCTTAACCTGGTTGCACACAGTAGCCTTTTGTCGCTCTCCATTTTTCATGCATTTGTTTTCAAAGTGTGCATCAATATGAGGCTAACCTGACACGGTCTGTTGTTACAGTTGTGTCCACAATTTCACGTTTAATGAAATGCGAAGACCACCAGCAGTGTGATAGATACTGGTACTTCAGGTTCTACATGTGCTATTTCACATGTAGAATCTCATTGGCAATCTTTCCTCCAGCCAGATAAGTATTGTTATGCGTGAGGGTGATCTGAGGAACTGACATGAGGGTGACATCGGAGGATATTAGTAAATCCTCTTCTTAGCAGCAGCATTAACAAAGATCTTGTGGACATTCATTTTGTATCAGATGAATATTCTCTAGGATATTCAATGTACATTGAACATAAAATATGGACAGTAGTGCAGCCAGAGGGGATGTCTGTGTGGTAAGTACGGCAGGTGCTGCAATGCCCTGTTAAGCGGCTCCTCCCACTCGCCCACGGAACCATTCCTGGTGCGTTGCAGCACCTGCAGTACTTTCTACACCATTGCCCTCCTCTGACTATGCTGCTGTCCCTGTTGTGTTCATGCTTTATATTTTAAGGTGCATACATTAAAACCTTGCAAAGACAAAAAAGCCTGGAATATATGAAGTGGCGCTTAAATTTAAAGATAACTTTAGAATATGTTATAATAATAATTGGTTCTTTAAACCTTTCTGCTATTATGCATCGCTGGTCCTTTCCCTGCCTACCAAACACCCCCCCCCCCCCAGCATAACAAAAAACTGTAAGCCCATCTGGAATGATTCACAGTTTTTTGTCGCATGCCTAAAGCACCTGCAAAAGCTGGAATCCAATCTCAATTAGCCTCGCAATGCTTTAATACATTTTGGCATGATGAGCAATTAATCTAATCTGTGCATTTTATAACTCCCCCCCAAAAAAAAAAAGAAGAAGAAGAAAAAAGAAAGAAATGTAAACATTCAAAAATGGGACCTAGCAATCAGGCGACACAAAGTAGATCTTTGTTTTTTTCTGGAACTACTATCTTTTATAAATGTCATCCATCATTCGTAATGAGAGCTGTCAGGAATATTTAGCTGAGAAACAGGTACTTGATATGCTAATGGTGCTCTCTTAGCAAATTCATTTGGTTCTGCTGTATGACATTAATGGTTTTCATAATATAATGAATGATGTGTGTAATAGAGGTAAAGCCAGGGGAAATGGCATTCTGAGATTAGGGAAAGTGCTGCATATAGTATATTACATTTATCGCACACATTCCAAGGGAAGTTGCTTTCCAAGAGTCCGAAATACAACGCAGCTTGATACCAATGTGCAGCTTTACAAAAGCATGCTCACCACTCTTCGAGCACAATCCTAACCTGGAGTTAGGCCAACAAAGTTTGGCTGGTACAAGGGACACCGTAAAGTGCATTTCGACCACTTCTGGAGTCAGGGAGGATGGTGCACGTCTTTGTGCTGGCCTCTCTGACTCCAAGAGCGGTCCAAATATAGTTTATGGTGGCCCTGGTGTTGGCCAAACTTTGCTTGGCTAACTGTGCCAGCCTAACCTTAGGTTAGGATTGCACCCTTCCTCAGGTCGGACGATGCTCAGGGGTGAATTCTTTATAGGGGCTCTTATAATGAGAGAACCCAGCATTAGCAGAGCGGATGGCTTAAAGCAGGCCCATGCACAGCAAACTGACATTTGCTAAGAGCTTTGCTAAGACAAAGAAAGAGCTTCAGCACCATTGTTACACATAGGCAGAAGACAGCGCAAGGAATGGTCTATCCGATGTATGAGCAAAGCAACTGACAAGGCTTCAAACAAACAAACAAACAAACAAACAAACAAACAAACAAACAAACAA
>JAJKFI010000015.1:9088733-9101247 GCA_029204185.1 Lerista edwardsae | reverse complement strand
GGGGGGGGGAGCAAATGTGGTGTTGGGGAGAACTATAGCTAGATGAGGTGGCCCCCAGAAGAACTTGGAGAGGCGAACCGAGCGCCGAGTGCACCCATGGCAGGGTGACAAAACTGTTGCACGTTGCCCTGCCCCGTGCATCGCCACGCCATGCCTCCCTACGCCCAGAATAGCTCCATTTTGGAGCGAAACGGACACCAGGGCGGGCGGGCGAGCCAAACAGGCATGCAGGTTAGCATGCAGGTTACTCCGCGCAATGGCGCTCTGCCGCCCCACCGCTGCCAGTGCCCATGGCTCGAGCCACCCCGGGCTATACTCACACTCCACCTCTGCAGTCCTCCCAAGATGAAATAGCGTGCAATCCTAACCTGGAATTAAGTTGGCACAGCTGGGCCAGCCAAAGTGTGCTGGCCTAAGGGACATTGTAAAGTATGTTTGGATCATTCTCAGAGGCCAGCACGTAGACGTGAACCATCCTCCCTGACTCCAAGAGTGGTCCAAATATACTTTACGTTGGCCCTTGTGCCAGCCAAACTTTGCTGTCCTAACTGTGCCAGCCTAACTCCAGGTTAGGATTTGTGCCCACAGTTGACTATGGTGACTTCTTCAAAGTTATCATCCTCTAGTCTACTCTTTTAGTCAATACAAAGTAACATGCGGTGTTACCTTTTTTTCTCCACCTGGGGTCAATGCACACAGAGCAGCTGTAGTGTAATCGTCTCTGAAGCATCGAAGTGAATAAAAATAAGTAAAGTGCATTGACACAAATGTGGATGTAAAACAATGTTTTGAAAAGACAGAAGAAACATACCCATAATGCAGCACGTTCCATCAACTTTGTAATATCCCAGCTTCTGTTTAATGGAGGTATAGACAATTCACATTCTTTAACCTTTTATTGGACTCATGGTTAACAATTTGCTGAGCCTGCAAACATATGCATGTTTACCTGAGAGTAAGCCCCTTTGCACATGATAAGACTTGCTTCTGAGTAAACATGCATAGGATTGCAGTGTGAGCTGCATACCTTTCAGGTAGCTTACTAATTTTTCACAAAATAGCAAACCATCACCAAACAGAAACCATAAGACCTGCTAAGACAAATTCATGTACATAGCAAAATGATTTTCTTGAATGTTTTTTTATAGTGTTCACAAAACTCTCAGTGGAAGTCATTTTTGACTAATTGCATTTAGCAAATAGTAATGAAGTTCGGGATGTGCGGACTGTGCTTATCTGGAGAGCATCAAGGGTCCTTGCTCATTTTGCTACCAATTTGAGTTGGAATTATTTTAACATTAATAAAAACAAAAACAAAATTACTTTCTATTTCCTTTTAAAGAATTAATTGGGTAACAATAAAAAAAAAACCCTACTATCCAAAATGGTTAATTAATACAGAATTTAAAACGCAAGATTAGGAGAAATGGAGTTAAAATAATTGGTGTGATTATGTGGTCAAATGAAGCTTAAGAAAACGTTTTGATTGACAGCCCAACCCAATTGGCCATTAACGCCGGCGGAACATGCAAAGATGGATGCCAGATGCTCGCTGGAGCAGGTTTGGGAGGGAGGAGGAGAAGGGGTTGCACCCACAGTGGCCAGGCAGCTTTTTTTTAAATAAATAAATAAATAAAAATAAGGCCATCATTTGTTTTTAGGTGCACACCAAAGCATGAGAATATCGGGGGGGTGGGGTGGGTAAAAAAATGTAAAATAGATTTTTTAAGACAAAAGGATTTGAGCATGTTCGGGGCTACATAAAGTCCTGATCTTGGAGGCTACAGGGAGACTGGAGGAAAATTGAAAACACCACCCTTTGAGTCCTTTAAATTATTTACCAAGCCAAATCTCAAGCTTGAGAGAACTCCAATGTCACTTTACGTCACAAGTTCCAAAACATTAATTTAAATAACCAGCTCAAAATTCCACTTGGGAATCAGCACAGAGTTGTGAATTTTTTTTCAACAGAGTGTGTCCTTAAGCACTTGCAGTCTGAGGCAACAAGGCACACACCCTCTGCCACCAGCCTGGGACTACAGCTAGGAGAACAGGCTCCAAAGAGGAATGCACCAACTCTTAACTCTTAAATCCACAGGCTAAATTAGCCCTGACTACAGGGACCTTTCCTAAAGCTATGAAGCTTAACTTAAACTGGTAGGGTGCCCAAGCAGCAAGGCTGAATTTACTCTAGTTCCAAGTAATCACAAATCAAGCTTATATAACTATAATTTATTAAGAAAAATAAGCAGTTACACATCTAGGAAAGGCTTTAAAAGAACTAAGAACCAGTGATGTCATCCATCAGTGCCAACAACCGGAACACATGGTTGAGTGGCAGCTCCCCGCCCCTGTGCGGAGCCCGGCCACGCCTCCCTACACCAGGAATAGCTCCATATCGGAGCGAATCAAGCACAGGGGAGGGCGGGAGGGCCAAAAAGCGCGCGGCATCTGCCGCGCAATGGCGCCCCGTCGCAGCCCATCCTCGGAACAAGCGGTACGGCGTTCCAGACCGTCCTGCCCAGTTGACATCGCTGGACTTAACTGAGATACACATTAAAATAAGACAACTATATGCCTAGCACTAGACTAGGCCCTAGTGCCTGCAAGGTAGTTAGCCTTGCTGGTTCACCTTCTTCTGCCAAGCAGGCAGCAGATCCATGCTGAGCATCTTGGACAGACGTGGAGAAGGTGATCTGAAGGTCTGATCTGAAGATCTGATAATCTTCTCTGATGGTCTCTGATGATGGTCTGATGGTGTCTTGAAGATCCGGTGGTGTGTGATGATACGTACACACAACACTGAATCTAAGTGATGGGTCTCAGTTGTGTGGAACCTTCCTGATTGCAAGCTGATGGGGCAGTGTCCCTGACCCCAGCTGTGACCTCACACCTATCTGCAGGAAGCAAGGCAAATAGGAAATAACACCCTAAGTTATTATAATAACACCCTAATAACCACCAGCTGGTACTTTAGCAGCTTCAGCTCTTTTTTACAAAATGGAGATATTCTGACAAAATGGAGTCAGACCATGGCCTACCCTTCTTTTGCTCTTTACAGACCCCTAAAGCTTGCTACTCAATGCAATTGCTACCCCCTGCACCCCCTTAGCTACGCCACTGCTTATTGCTCCCCAAGTCCCACAAGGCTCATCATGGAGAAACAGACCTTCCGCCTATGCATGGTGTCTTGGTAGTCCCCTTGAATGAAGTAGCGTTTACTCCTGAGAAAACATGCCCAAAGATTGGTGCACTGCAGAGCTCTTCAGACCTTTGTATGACTCGGAGGAGGCAGGCAGAGGCGGAGTCCTTAGCGCTGGGTTCACTGCTCACAGCGAGTCTTACTTTTGAGTAGACATGAATAGGATTGTGCCCCTATTTTCAGATTTGAGCTGAAAGGTAGCCATAAAGACTTCATTGGATCTTACTTGCTTACTCTGCCGTGGTATATGTATCCATTTCAAGCTAGCTGCTAACTTAAATTCATTCCATTTTTTTATTTAAACCAGTAGTCTCCAAACTGGAGACTGTTGCAGCACTGAAAAGGCTCCCCGATGCAACCAGTGCTTTTCGTTCCACCAGGGAGTGTTGGGAAAGCCACGACTACAGCCCCCAAGCCTCTCTGAGGCCGGCTGCTCCTGTCCAGAACCCGCGTGCACGGCCTGCTGGGGCAACAGAACTCAGAAGCGGCTGGCTGTGGCGACACTGGAGGGCTGTAGTCACGGCTGTCCCAGTGCTCCCTGGAGGAACAGTACGCGCCGGTCACCCCAGCGGAGGGAAACAGCAGTCTCTGGATCTGGCCTGCAGGAGACCGCTGATTTAAAACGAAAAGCTGTTCATCTTCCATCGCAATGCAGTTATTACACATGCCTGCTGAAAGAGGCAATTGCCACACTTACTTAAAGACAATTCAAGCGCCCATTTTTGGAGATGTTATTTTATGACCTAGATATAGATCTGCTGCAAGGAAGGTGGATGCTCGGGTTTGGTTTCAAAGTGGTCCACACAGTTAAGTGGCCTTTTAGAGCTGAATAAAAACCCCTCATGGTAAATGTTTAATGCAAAGTGCTTTCCTGTCAGACCAAACTAAAAGGTGCTCCCCTCCCTAAGTATGCAGGGAATGCATTTATCTCTGCCCAGCATAAGAGAGTGGGAGGCCTTACATGGCAAATCGATGCATTGTGGGATTTATGTGTGAAAGCTACTATTAGCACTAATGGGAGTCAGGCATGTAAATCCCTTGGCTGTTGCTTAGAGAAATGGCTCACTGTGCACTATCTTCCTCCAGCACAAAAGACCCTCTTGGTTTCTCACTCTGCCCCATTACGGCTTCTGACACTTAACAGGCAAAGACGGCTCTCTTCTTAGCAAAACAAAAATCTCTGTACCTGAGACTTGTTTCCATTTGCAGAGGCAGGGGAGAAAAAGAAAGAATCCCAAGGGAGCTGGAAATGAAAACAGAGGCGGCGAGAGGGGGGTGAAACCTCATAAAGATGCTGGAAAAGGTTGACAATGACCTCACTTTCCAAAACAGGTGCAGTCTTGACTAACTCCATCTTGACTCGTTAGCTGACAGTCCTGAGAACGCAATCCTAACCTGCAGTTAGACTGGCACAGTTAGGCCAGCAAAGTTTGGCCGGCACAAGAAACACTGTAAAGTATGTTTGGACCACTCATGAAGTCAGAGAGGCCAGCACACAGATGTGCGCCATCCTCCCTGACTCCAAGAGTGGTCCAAACAAGCTTTACGGTGGCCCTTGTGCCGGCCAAACTTTGCTGGCCTAACTGTGGCGGCCTGACTACAGGTTAGGATTGTGCTCTGAGTGCCAGACAGGACTTTGCCCTGGAGTGGGTGAGGCTGACCTGGCTCCCTCTAACCAAGATCATGCTGAGTAAGGGCTATTGATGAGAACAGAAAGCTGCAGCTCTGTGAGGCCTATGTGTGCCACCTGAAGTCTTGCAAATTTGAACTCTCCACCTTGGCATAATCTCAATCACACAAGTCTTCCTGAATAATAATGTAAGCTTCACTGCCCTCTGGCCAGGCCACTTCTTTTCACTCTTTCTCCCTGAAGCCTCTTCCACCAACCACCTAAGCATGGGTGTATCCAGTGGTGTCATCCAAATGATTTAGGAACAGGTACTCACTTTTGATTGGCACTTGTCGGGGTCCGCCCACGGCCAACCAGCTAACCAGCTTTGAGTGGGCGGGGCCAGCTCAACTTCTAGGAACCAGTACTCACGTAGTGGGTGCATGACATCACTGGGTGTATCCCTATCATACCTTTTGTCCAATATTTCCCCTAAGGGGTCCACACAGGAAACTAAGTATTAGCCATGGTATTTAAAGTGAAGATAAAGCAAGTTATTCATCTGCAATGTCAGCCTGGCTTTCTATCAGTTCTGCAATTTCCATGACAGACACACAATCTGATTCCTGTATGTCATCCTGAATCAGCTGCCATCTCCCCACTCACCCCCCTCCTGCCATGATTTTGGGCAAGCTGCCTGCCCTATTTATTCCTCATGCATGGTTGCCCATTTTTTACATCTTAATTGTAGCCTTACTGAAAACGGAAACCTCTTTTAAAAAGTTGCAAAAGTGCTCCATATGGGGATGTCACAGGCTGCTACCAATCAGTGCCATCCATTCATCAGCAGACTTGCCCAACCATTTTTTCCAGAGCTCAGAGGAAAAGATAGGCAGGATTGATTGCAGTGAGGGTATTTCCACATCAGGCCCTGTCCACAGATGTTCTATGTTCACCTCATAGCTATAATCCTATGCACAGTTACACAGGAGGTAGCCCACTAAACTCAATGGGACTTACTGCTGAGTAAACATGCATCAGATCAGAGTATTTCTTGCAAAAAAAATTATGTAGCAAATATGTTGAGGAAAAAAATCTCATTTTGTTTTTGTTTTTATTTTGCATTTAGATTCCTCTTTATTGCAAATTTGCTTGACTGTATGGAATGGGGTTCATTATCTTCTCTTGTCATTATTTTAGCACAAGCCCAAAGGGGCTTTCTCTTTAAGAAAGAAAGCTCCCCTCCCTTATTCCAAAACATTATGTGAAAGTAAAAGAAAATGAAAGCTTCCAGCTAGGAAGATGATTATTTTGTGCTTTCCCAACAATGACTGATAGTCTCTCTAGCTTTCCACTGGCAGTTTAGATAAAGGACAGTCGGCATTAAGGAAGTTTGCCTGGGTAGCCGTGGGGATTAAATGGCAGAGTTGAATGCAACACAAGCATCTTCACTAAGCTCTGTGTGGTTATAATTAGATATAACAGGTGCACTCCTGTTTTCAGTAGGAAATGCTTTTCTTCAAACAGATCCTGCAAAGACATTCTCTCCCCTCCATCAAAATCCAAATGCACACCCCTTATCTCCATTTCTTCCTCTAATTACAAGCAGAGTCAAATCCTGCACACTTCCTCTCTTCCAAAGGGAAAAGGGCACATCTTCCTGTTTCATCACCCTTCAGTTGTTCAGAGGGTTCAGGTGCTGACGCAGGCAGTTGGACCATCTGATGAGTGTGAGCCCTTTGCCAGTGCCCCTTGAAATTAAAAGGGGTTTAAAGTGCATGCATTTGCCTGTTTCTGGCGCTGACTTTTTTAAAAGTAGAAGAGGCTGTCAACACCTTCCATCTGTGAGATCTTAGGGCCAGACTATGTTATGACAAATGCATAATGGCTCCCTTTCCTTTTGCTTTGGGGAGGGGGAGGCACATGATAAAGTTCTAAAGCTCAACCTCCTGATATTTATAAAAAGAAATACAGACATGTCCTGGTATCTGCTGGGGTTCAGTTCCAGACTCCATCTTGAATACCTGAAACCATGAATACTGGGGAGGCCATTTTAGATAGGGGATCATCAGTGCGACAAGGTAAAAAAAAAGATTTGTTTAATGTTCCCCTATTAATTAAAATCATGGATACCAAATCTGTGGATACTGGGGCAGACCTGTACATACAATTTTAAATGACATGGCACATAATTAGGTAAGGGGGCAGCATTTGGCATCAAAAGGTCTTGGGGCTAGCCCTGGGGACTGTAAAATCTCCCATCCCATCCTTCCTTACTTCAGAATGCCAGGTGCAAGGGAGTGGCAACAGGATGCAAGGATCTTGTTGTCTGCTGAACTCCCTTAGGCACCTGGTGGGCCACTGTGACATACAGGAAGCTGGACTAGATGGGCCTTTGCCCTGATCCAGTGGGGCTCTTCTTATGTTCTTATGTTTCCATGTCTTCTTTCCTTTTCATCTTCATCTATTCCAGTGGTTCCCAAACTGTGGGTCGGGAGCCATCAGTGGGTCATGACCTGATTTTTTGTGACTCACAAAACTGACAAGCTGACGGCTTGCAAGGAAAACGTATTGATTGAAACCTGAGCAGCATGTGCATGCTTATTCACCGCGCCTCTTGGTTCTTATTGAAGCCCAAACAAAGGGGAACATAAGAATGGTCTTGAGCCGATGAAGCTCATTTGCTGAGCTCAACAAATGCACCAGAATTTGGTGTCTGTCCATCCCGTCCCGTCCATAGTAAAAAGGATAAAAACAGAGACTTGAGTGATTGGGAAGGTGAAATTTTATTTTGTTTTTTAAAGTCACATAGAGCTAGATGGGTCCCTACAGAGTGTCATTTTTTAAAAACTGGGTCCCAGTGCTAAAAGGTTTGGGAACTACTGATCTATTCTATTCCTTCTTGCTTATCTGGCTCAAAACAGAGCGCTGTATTTCAAGAATTCCAGAGAGTCTCCATCAGGGATATAATTAAGTTTATTAGAAGCTTTTTCCCTTTTTCGCTTTTTCCCTTTGTTCCTGACAGTCTTGTACCACCCAAAAGGATGATGCATCTGTTTTCAAAATGTCAGCTTCTTGTTCTAATATTAATTGTAATTCGTGTTGTCCTTTCTATCAGTAAGGGCTTTTATTGTTACAGATCATGTAACAAAACTACTAAACTAAACTACTGGTATATTCCTTGTTATTTCGGTAGCTGATTTCGGAGCATCAGAAAAGCAGATAGACTGGCAAATTATGACATATGCACCAAGTCTAAATAATGCTCATCACAGTTCCCCACTGAACTGCTAACTGGCATGCTATTTCACATCCTTCATTCAGGGAAATTGCCTAAATTGTGCAACATCTTGTGCAATGTGTCATTTTTCTTTCTTTCAGGGGAGGGGGGATCAAGACCCATGATAATGGTGTTAGTAACCTGTTGCCATCCTCAGGAGGCTTATCCACAGCAGTGAATATGCAATTTCCATTCATTGAAATAAACTATCCTGGATATTCACCGCATCCCAAAGCTGTAGATACATATTGCAAATAATAATGTCTAATATAAACCGATCCTTGTAGAGGGAGCAGATTACAGCCATCGCTCTTCAGCAACAACACTGTGACATATCTCAGTGGGAGATTTCCATTGTTAAGATCAAGCCCTAATTCCAAAATGTGTCATCAAAATGTATATGGGACGGGGAGGAAAGAGTTGCCACTATCCACTGCAGCGAGGAAAAGGAGCACCGGCAGCTAACTCTGCATGAGAAGTCAGCAGGGGACTTGCAACAGCTTTTAAACCTTCTGCAGGGTATAAGGGATGGGTACTAAAAATACTGGAAACTCACTCAGGAGTGCTAAAATATTACTTGGTCATTAGCATAGTAATTATAGCAGAGCCATTCCCTCCTGGTGCTGTAATTTAAAAAGTTTTAGCATCTCCACTGTAATCAGCTACAGCGAGATCTAGGGGTTCACTGGCCATAAAGCATACACAGGGGAAAATGAAAGGGACTGCCAATCTGTTATATATCAGGGGGTTGATGTCAACTAGTCAACATTCCTTTTTTTGCACCCAAGCCCAACTGTGGGTCCAAGCAGTGCAATACCAAGCGTGTCAGACAAACTAGCAGGCACGCTTTGAAATAATCGAAAGCAAAGTGGGCTTCCTTTCTTTTGTTTTGGTTTTAGAGGTATTTAAGAAAAATGGACCACGACAGAAATCTGCCACCCGTCTGATGTTGACAGGACATCAAGAAAACAAAAACAGCAAGCTCACCTAACTGAAACATGGTCTTTCTTGGAGCTGAAACAATGCTGTGTCACCACGGTGCAGTAGCATCCCCATCATTCTTGAGACTCATGCACCTTCAGAGACCAAGTTTGTCTGAGAAGCTGGATTCCTTCCAAACAAGAATGACTCACATTGCTGATCCTCAACGCAATTCAGGGCGCAATCCTAACCTGGAGTTAGGCCAAGCACAGTTAGGCCAGCAAAGTTTGGCCGACACACCGTAAAGTATGTTTGGACCACTCTTGGAGTCAGAGAGGCCAGCACACAGACATGCACCATCTTCACTGACTCCGAGAGTGGTCCAAACGTGCTTCGTGGTGGCCCTTGTGTCGGCCAAACTCTGCTGGCCTAACTGTGCCGGCCTAACACCAGGTTAGGATTGCGCCCTGAGTCAAATGATTTTGATTACATCAAACTAGAGTGGCAATAAATATCAGATTTCCAATCTGTCAAGGGAGTGAGGATAAGACAGAAAGGAGAAAGGCCATTTCCTAGTGCCCTTGACTAGGAATGTCTGGAGAGAATGTCTAGCAAGCTGCAGAACTAAATGGATGTGGAGCTTTTCAAATGCAGCTATCCAAAAGGCCAAGGCTAGACTGTAGGCTGAATACCTCTAGCTCTAAGCAGGCCTGGCCTGACAAAAGAATTGGTTGTACTTTGCTCGAGAGGAACAGCCTGTATATCTTCACGGAACAGTCTTAACAATAAGGGTTAGAGGCACAGTATCTCGCGGCACCAAGCAGGAAATTGCTCTGGCAGGTACTTCATCAGCCTCAAGGGGGCCGTGGGAGGTGCATTTTCTCCTGAAAGTTTTCAGCAGAAAGCTGTGAAGGCTGAATCTTTTTTGCAGAGAAGTAGGGCAACTCCTGGGGTGTCACTCAGCAGCGTTGTGGGTTTAACCATGAAAAGAGCACAAAGCCGACCGCACTGCCAATGTCAACACCCATGGGCCTGAAATTAGAGAGGCAATGGAGGTTGAAAGGTGGCTTACATATATTCTTCCCAGCAGTGCTTTGAAATGGGCCTACAAGGTTAACTGCCATCAAAGTTTCACTCTGTTCTTCTGGATGTTGAGGCCAGTCTTGGCACTTAGAAGCAATCTTTTTTTATTTTATTTGATGCATTATATATTTACATATCAATTTCTCTTATATTAACATCATGTTACACAAACATCATTTTCCCCCTATATATTCCCACCCCCCCTTAAAGCAAAGAAAAAGTGACCCTCTAGTTTTATAACTGCAGCCACAAGCACACCTTTTGGATCTTCACTAAAATAACATTGTTGGCTCCCCCTCCTCTTACCCAACTTATATATCCCAACCATTTCTTTCGTATCTCTAACTTATTTTCGTCCCATGCCCTATCCTGTCTCAATATTGACACTATATCTGATTGTATCCATTGATACAAATACAAATTCCATCTTTCCAGAGTCCATTTTGAAGCATCCTTCCATCCATATGTAATAACCGCATGGGCAGCTAACACCATAGCTTTAAATAAATGCTGTTCAGATCCCTTTACTTTATCATTTCCCAATATTCCCATAAATAAAATTTTCCCAGTCATCTCCAATTTAACATTACATAATTCCTCCACCTTTTCCAAAACTAACTTCCAAAATTGAATTACCTTAGGACATTCCCACCAAAGATGTAAATAATATCCCTTCACCCTTTTACAATGCCAACATACTGAGTTCATCCCCTTAATCATATAGGACAATTGAGTAGGTGTACTTAGAAGCAATCTGATGCCTATTTCCTGGGCAGTAAACTTGGGGAGTGGCAACAGGATGCAAATGTTGTCTTGTGTGCTCCCTGAAGCACCTGGTGGGCCACTGTGAGACCCAGGAAGCTGGACTAGATGGGCCTTTGGCCTGATCCAGCTGGACTCTTCTTATATGGCGCTCTGACTGTCTTGGACAGTGAATGCTTGGTGGGGGTAATGAGATCACACACTCCAGCAGTGGCATACCCAGGGACTGTGGCACCTTGGGCAGCAAGGTTGTGATGTCACGTGACATCGTGCAATGTAACGCCATCATGACATCACTTCTGGAGAAGTGGCAAGAGCGGTGCACACTCACAGCAGCAGATGCTGCCACTGTGTGAACACCTAAGCAGAAGGTGCTCCTGTCGCATTCGGAGTTCCTTTGCCCCAGCCATTTTTCCTTTGGCTGTGAAAATCGCTCAGCACTGCTGTGGCTGCCTGCACGCTCCAGTAGCTTTCTGACTGAGGAAGTGACTGGGGCGTGTGCACACTCACAGGGGCACCCACCTTCAAATGGTGCCCAGTGCTCGTGCTATGGGGTGCCAGACCTCTGATACACCATTGCCCACGAGCTGCACCCTCACAGACACACTCACTGGCTGTATCACAGAGGAGCTAAACATCCAACGCTTCAGGTTCAGTGTTTGTCTACTGTGGGAAGTGCCGTACACTTGACATCTGGTCAGGAAGTGGTTTTGCACTGAAGCATGCCTAGTAGGTACAATCTTACTGCTCCCTCTATACATTCACTGTCACATCAGGTATAATGCCTACATAAGGTTTAAGTCTAAATGAAATGAATGGGAACCTACTTCCGTGTATGCATAAGTAGGATTGGAGCATACTGTTCTTTAAAAAATTAGAGCCTCTTTAAACATACTGGCCATGATCCAAGCAATCAGAATTTTTCCTGCACTAACTGTCTCCTGGGAGAAATGGAGTGTTGCAGATACTCAATTAGACTGACAATTAAAACCCAATACAAGCATTTAAACAAAATCATGATTGTCACTGGCAGACACACAGTAGGCCAACAAGAAATTTGCACAAGCTTCTTTGTGCCCAAGGCTTCCGAAGTGCTCTGGCTTTCCTCTAAAGCTTAAAAAGAAACAACCAACCATTTGGGTTGTAATGTGCCATACACTTAAAAGAGTGGCTAAAAAGAGTGGCTTTACAATTGTTTGGTGTGTCTGTGTGTGCACATGTAATGTTGATTAACAAGACCTGGTAAACTTCTCCAAGCCAGAAAGAATTCAAGAAGATTTACAGGGCAATTCTAGGCATGTTTATTCAGAAGTAAATTCTACTGTGCTTGGTTTGGCATGCTCCCAAACCTGTGCACTGAGTGTGGCAGCTTTCCTACATGCTGACTTTTTATTGAGCTCAGAGTAGTGGCGTACAAAGGGGGGGGATGGGGGGGTGGGGTGGGCTGACCCAAATGTTGGGCTATGAGGGGTTCCTGAGAGACTGCTCCAAGATGTTTAAACTTTAAGTTTTATTTCTTTTAAACTTATTTTTCAACTGTTTACTGGTAAGATTGTACATATGAAGTTAGTTAGTTAGTTGGTTAGTTAGTTGGTTAGTTAGTTAGTTAGATAGATAGATAGATAGATAGATAGATAGATAGATAGATAGATAGATA
>JAJKFI010000015.1:9071026-9088723 GCA_029204185.1 Lerista edwardsae | reverse complement strand
ATAGATAGATAGATAGATAGATAGATAGATAGATAGATAGATAGATACATACATACATACATACATACATACATACATAGATCTACACACACAAACTTATGTTAGTGTACACACACACACACACACACACACACACACACACACAGAGAGAGAGAGAGAGAGAGAGAGAGAGAGAGAGAGAGAGATTTCAATAAAAGAAAATGTTTATTGTCTGTGCTTCTTCTCTGGCTATTATTATTGTTATTCATTTCATGTCATGACTATTAGTGAAAATAATTTTGTCATCACGGATTACTAAAAAATCTATGGGCACTGGGTGCCAAATGATCTTGTTATGCTACTGGCTCAGAGAACTTCACCAGCACTTCCAATTCTTGTGCACCTTTCTATGCTCAGAAGTCGACATCATGAATTGTGCACAAATAAAGCTGCTTTTAGAAGCCCATCACTCTCTGGGCTCTAACAATGTTTTCCACAGTTCACCTTTGTTCTCCTGCCAAGCATATTTTCAATGTACCCGTCCCTGCTACTGCTTCGCTGTATCCTTTGGCACATACACAGCAGCTTGCTCGATGCCGTCAGCCTTAAGCTGTGAAGAATGTCTGAGACGCATCCATATACTGCTGTTAGACAAAAAGGCCTTTTGACTGTCACGTTGGCTCAAAAGGGCATGATGCAGCAGCTTATAAAACAGGAATGAGAAAACAGATCAAAGTGGTTGTGGGTTTATTATTCCTGATGGGAAAAATGGAAAATGAGTTAACATGATATCAAAACTAGGTGACTGTTTCAAGGCACTGGTTAGTACGATTAATATTGGGCCGGGCAAATTATAACATCGAGGGTGCAATCCTAAACTAAATTAGGCCGGCATAAGCTAAGCCAGCAAAGTTTGGCCAGCACAAGGGACATTGTAAAGTACGTTTGGACCACTCTTGGAGTCAGAGAGGCCAGCACGCAGACGTGCACCATCCTCCTTGACTCCGAGAGTAGTCCAAACACGCTTAATGGTGGCACTTGTGCCGGCCAAACTTTGCTGGCTTCGTTTATGCCAGCCTCACTCCAGTTTAGGATTGTGCTCTGAGGGTGCAATCCTAACCTGAATGGAACAGGCAGGTCAGCTGGCCTGTGCTGTATCCAGTGCAGGTTGGGAGCAGGCTGGAGCTTCCATGGGGCAAGGGAACGTCCATCTCCTTACCCTGGGGTAGGCACCAGCCATTCCTATGGGGATGCTTGGATCTGCTATACAACAGGTGCCAGTCAGAGCACACCGCACAGCTCGAATCAGGGCCATGCAGGCCTAGGACAAGGGTTTGGATGTGGTCTCCCGGGCATCCCCGCCTGACAGAATACTTTCCCCTGCCCCATTCCGCCCTCCCATCTTCCCCTTGCCCAGAATAGCTCCTGGCATTTGACTGGCACAGGAGTGCCTTACTGGGGTGTTGGTCCGGCGCTGCAGCTTTGATGCAAGTGCCTGCATTGGCGCTGCGCCAGAAGCGCTGGCGCAAACGTGCTTTATGGTTTATGGCTTGTGTCAGCCGAAGGTGGGGGTTAGGATTGTGCTTGTGCTTGTACAGCTTCCTATTGATCTACATAGTAGATTTGTTTTAAAAAATCTGCAAAAGAAATGATACACTTTCCTCGTCTATTTCTCTTTTAGCATTTTTTTTACCTCAGCAGAGATGGAAGACGGTGGCTTCATGAAGTCTCATCAGTACAATGGGGAGGGGAAATTCCATCGAATATTCCAAGTTACAGTATGTGACTGAGGAAATTGAGTCTCCTGGGATATTATTCTTAGTGCTTCCAAGATGAAGCGGCATTTGAGAGCAGATTCACATGATGTACTTCTGAAGTAATAATAATAATAATAATAATAATAATAATAATAATAATAATAATACCACCGGTATTTATATATCGCCTTTCTTGGTCATTAGATTGCTCCTTTGACTTTAATTCAAGGCGGTTTACATAGGCAGGCTTTTTCTAACCCTAAGAGGTTTTACAAATCACAAAGAGGTTCTATCTTTCAAGAACTACTACATTCAATGAAACTTTCATAGTCCAGTCTTTCTTTCTGGCTGCACGATCACCTTCCTGCCGGCTGCCGTTTGGCTTCTTTGCTCTCACCAAAGAAACAGCTGGCCCAGCACAACTCCTCTCTCACAGGCAGCCGGAGACAGCTCAGCTCAGATCTTATCAGTCACATTCTCAAGGTCTGCCGCTCACGGAAACTTCCAGTGTTCTCAAACTGGCGACCTTCAGATCTTATCTTCGGGCATAACGGCGGCTTTTACCCTCTCGACTAGACCTCCTGCCCATCTGCTATCTACAAGGCTATTTCTTTTTCCTTGCCGCTCTTTCCCCCATATTATTACTAACCTCATGAATGAGAAACAGAGCTCTGGAATGAATGTGAGATACCTCGAGAAATCATTAAAAATGGAATAATTAATATTGGCATCACCACTGGATTTGGGTGAATGTGTAGTAAAGTGTTTCTGTAATAGATTTCCTGCTTTCCCATTCACAAGTTCTCCAGAAACACATCTTGAATTCAAATGTTGCTAATAGCTTTTGCCATTAACAGCTAAACTGAGTCATTCGGAATAGACCACAGTTACCTGCATGCACTGCAGTTGTGCCAGAAAGAGCAAATTCACTTACTTAGGTTGCAACCTAATCTGTGTTTCTTTGAGAATAAGCTCAAATGAATTCACTCCTAGGTAAGTACACACAGAATCAGGGATGCACATGGCCCTTCTTTTCTTCCTTTCTGGAGGATCTTAATTCCTTTGAAAGCATAGCTTTCAAAGAGATCCATGAATCTCTTCCCACCTTCCTTGATCACCACTTTGCTAACAACTTGGTGACTGGAAGCAGACAGGTCTTCCATTAAAGCAAATGGGAAAATATCGATTTTTTTTTTCCGTGGGGCTCAATGGTTCAACCCTGTTGGGCCACTGCTCCACTGCTTTGGGGTCAAATAGCAACTTTTGTTGAAAAATGCTGCAGGGAGACATTTTAATGCGCCACATTCCCAAGCCAGCTCACCTCTGCCACTTTTTTTAACATCAAAGGGACACTTCCAGGTACTTCCAGCGTGAAGTCCCACAGTTCATGATGGGCTTAATTTAACATGCTGTTTGACCCACGGATGGCTTGTTTTGAGGAGAAGGATGTGAATTCAAGGCATGAAGGCTTTGTCCATGTCACATTGTTGGGCCTTCCATGCACGCATTTATTATAGGAAACATGTAAGAGGACGACTTGCAAAACACAAAGCCTTCTGGAGCTTCTGGAGGCTCTCCAAAGTGCTCCGTCACTCCTGGTAATAACCACTATCATTGCAGGTTTTCCACCTGCACAGGTCTAACATAACAACTCTGTAAGAGTTTGCAAGACCAATAGGCAGCAAGGGCTGGTGGGAGAGCTACTATTCATCACAGGGTTGACAGCTCACAGCATGGAGACCATTCATAGACTACCATTCATCATCCTTTAAATCTCCGGAGGCAGTAAGAGACAAGACAGCCAGGGCTCCCCCCCCCATTCCTTCTGCAATGCTGCCACCCTCTCTCCCACCTTCCTCGTCTGCTGTGCCGCACACAGCTGGAGCCTGCATTGCCACAATGTTTAAGGAAGGCAGGGCAGACAACCCCACTGGACCAACAATGAGCAAGAGGAACCAGCAGCATGAAGAGACTGAGTGCTGGATGAGCAGGGTTTGGATTGCAAGCAGGCAGTCCTCATTTATCAGATGGTCCCTGCCACATTGTACACTTTTTCATCTGATTCATGTTCTGAAGCACTGTGATGCCTGTTTTCAGAAACAGTACAGTCAAACCTCTTTATATGCGACCTTGCTATCTGCAGCCTTGCTTATCTGCAAGGGGCAGAATTGCTACTTTCCTCATTATCTGCACCTCTGTCCTTGTTATCTACTCTGCAGAGACCTTGCAGAGGCTTCAGGGACCTTCAGAATGGCACCTGCGACCAGCGCTGACCCCTTTCAAATGGGCAGCAAAAGTATCCGCTGACATGTTTAAGGGGTGCATGAATTCAGGAGTGAATTCAGTTGAGCTTATTCTCAAGGAAACATAGATTAGGTTGCAGCCTAAGAAAGTGAATTTGCTCTTTCTGATACAACTGCTATGTATGCAGGTAACCAGTGATGTCATTCAGGGGGAACGGACCAGAACGGGCGTTCCGGATCCTAACGGGCTCCGTGGCTGGTTCCGGGTTCCCGACAAGTGCCAATCAAAAGTGAGTTTCTGTTCCTAAATCATTTGAATGACACCACGGCAGGTAACTATGGGCTGTTTGTAATGACTCAGTTTGCTGCCAAAATGTTCTGGCCTAACTCCCGGTTGGGATTGCGTCCTAAGTAGCATAGGATCAACCAGAAAGATTGAAGGATCTTCAATTTGAATCCAGGTCTCCCCATTCCTAATTTAACCCCTGCACCACACTGCCATTCTCTCAAGTGCTTCAGTGAAGTACCAAATGCTACACTAGTAAAGTGCCCTCAAGCCAAGATGTTATGTTGGACACTATCGATACATTGCTCAAGCATTGCACATAGATTGGTCACAACAGTGGAAAAGGCAAACCTTAAATTCATGGTAGGGCTTACATTAGAGGTTTTTTTTTTTAAAAAAAAAATCATTTCAGCAAACAAAACCAGTAAAGGCAGTAACATAGTAGCGCTATTACCATGTGCCATTCTAAGTTGGCATTTGCTCCTATTTTATCTAACAGAAAATTACTGACACAAATCTGAATAGAGTTTGAGAATTAAATCCTGGATTCCAAATTAGAAATGAAGCCTACAAAGGAACAGCCTCTTCCGTAACGCTAGGAAATCTGCCTTGGTAATAACCAAGGGCCCAAGCAATGGATTTAAATAAGGCTGTTCTCTCATTGATTTTAATAAGAAGCTTATATGAGAAAAGATTCCGTCGGCAGACTTCACCACAGAGTGCACGGTAATTTCTGAATCTAAAACTTTGTTATCCATGTTGTAATATGAAATGAACTACATTTATCTCCACATAGCAGACGAAGCCTTGACATGGGGTCCATTGGCTGTTACTTCTGCCACTGGATTTTCTTCCGTGATCATCTTGGTATTGATAGCACCAATCGCCTGTTTGAGGTGTGCCTGGAAGACTGTATTCCTTATCTAGATCCAACAAGGGATTTGCAGGGGTGTGTGTGTGTGTGTGTGTGTGTGTGTGTGTGTGTGTGTGTGTGTGAGAGAGAGAGAGAGAGAGAGAGAGAGAGAGAGAGAGAGAGAGAGAGATGGGGGCCAAGCAAGCAGTGGCAGGGCCTGGGATGTTAGGAACAAAGGAGAGGCACCCAGGAGTCCAAGAGGGGCGGGGCCAGACAAGGGGAGAGGAGACCTCCTTTATAAGCCAGAGAGGGTCGATGATGAAGGCAGTAGTGACAGGGCAGTGGAGGCGAGCAGATGACAACTTGCTCAGAACAAGGCTTGTCACGAGGGGAGAAGGAGCTGGATGACGGAACCCCCTTCCCTACCGTTGCCTGCTGAGGCCAAACCTGGGTGCTCCTGGACCCCCAATGGAGAGTCTGTATGTGGGGGGTTGAGGTCAGGGCCCCTGGGGCCCCACAGTGTGTCTGCAGCCCCTGGGGCCCCACAGTGTGTATGGGGACACAGTGTGTCCCCATAAGGTGTGTCTGTGTTGTGGATTCCGTCGCTGGGCAGGTACAAGCAGCAGTTCTGGTGCACGAACACTGCAGCACCCACAAGTTGTGCTAGCCGAGCACCTGCTTACAGTAGTTCTGCCAGAGCTGGGCTGTGCCAGCGGCGTGCTGGAGGTGGGTGTGGGGTATAACAGGGTGACACCATGGGCAGAGGGGGAGGTGGAGATGGGACACGGCCTTTGGGCTGTACCTTAACCCCTGTCCCCGGGCTGGGCGGCCCCGATTCAGGTGCAGATCGAAGCAGCCCCATAGCTCCATAATCAGTGGCATCTCTACAGGGAGGGCAGAGCTCTAAGTTTTGCAAGGAGCCTTACCCTGTCATGTAAATCCCTCCTCTCCCTTGCTGCTATAGCCAGTAAGCAATGCCAAGTTGTTGCTTTTCCCTGTGAGGATTGGCTAAAACGGTGCAGGAGAGGAGTGATTTACACTGCAAGGTAAGGCTTCTTGCAAAAGCTCTGCCCTCCCTGTAGAGACGCCACTGTCCATAATGTGGTTAGGATGAAGCGCAGGTGAGCCGACCGGCCTATTCCAGCACAGGCTAGGATTGGGCTGTTAGAAAGGCGATTGCAGAAATGAGCTTTCCTCATCTGAATCATCCCCACTTGAAAGTAGCCAAGCAGCCTGTAAATGTTTGATGAAGATGTATTTCTGAGTCATACAGCTTAAGGTGCAGTAATAAAGCTAAGCTTTCTGTGGGCCCCAGGTGGGCTATCCTACATCCGAAAACGTTTTGCTAAAGTAGACAGTGTTTCCTTGTTTCTTGACATTGCCTAAATTTTGAGGAAAAATGTTCAATTGGCGGCACACTCATTTTCCTGAGAAATGTCTAATTTTTTTAAAATGAAATCATGGAATCTCATGGCTCTGAATCTCAAGGCCTATTATAATTATTATCAAATCTTCTGCATATTCTGAAAAATCACACGGCACTGCCCTCATGGACCATATTGCTTCAGATAGCAGTTGAGATATCTCCATTTGAGGTCTCAAGGCACAACTGAATGCCTCACCAGATTTATAAAAACCTGCATGTGGAAAGCTAGTGTTTCAGGGAGGCAAAGCACAGGTTGTTCCCTGACATGCTAGCTTTCCACAGGCAGAGAGTTCTTAAGAAGAGCCCTGCTGGATCAGGCCAAAGGCCCATCTAATCCAGCTTCCTGTATCTCCCAGTGGCCCACCAGATGCCTCAGGGAGCACACGAGACAACAAGATGCCTGCATCCTGTTGCCACTCCCTTGCACCTGACATTCTGAAGTAGCCTACTACTAATGTAAGGAGGTTGCACCACCCATCATGGCCTATAGGCCACAATGGACTTTTCTTCCAGAAATCTGCCCAATCCCCTTTTAAAGTCACCTAGGCCAGATGCCAACACCACCTCCTGTGGTAAGGAGTTCCACAGATTAATTACCCACTAGGTAAAAAAGTATTTCCTTTTATCCGTTCTAACTCTCCCAACACTCAGGGTGCAATCCTAACCAACTTTCTGGCATCACGTTAAGGGCAATGCAGCTCTGAGGAAAGAGAACAAACATTCCCTTATCTTGAGGAGGTCTCTGTGACTGCCCCCCCAACTGCAGGATGCAGCACATGCCCCATTGGCAGTGGTGGAAAGTTGGTTAGGATTGTGCCCTCAATTTCAATGGATGTCCCCTGGTTCTGGTGTTGTGAGGGAGGGAAAATAACATCCCTCTATCGACTCTATCCCTTCCATGCATAATTTTGTACATCTCAAACATGTCCCCCCTCAGGCACTTTTTTCCCTAGTATAGACTGAAGAGCCCCAAACGCTGCAGTCTTTCTTCATAAGGGAGGTGCCCCAGCCCCGTAATCATTTTTGTCGCTCTCTTCTGCACCTTTTCCAGCTCCTCTATGTCCTTTTTGAGATGTGGTGACTGTGTGAAATAGTCCAGATGTGGCCTTACCACCAGTTTGTACAATGGCATGATAATATTGGCTGTTTTATTTTCAACCCATTTTTAAATTACTCCAAGCAAGGAATTGGCCCTCTTCACCACTGCGGCACACTGGGTCGACACCTTCATGCATCGAGTTGGCCACCAGCACCCCAAGATCTCTCTCCTGAGCTGTCACAGCTCAGAACCCATTAGGCTATATGTGAAGTTTTGATTTTTTGCCCCAATGTGCATCACTTTACACTTGTCACTTTTGATGTCAGGGAGCATGCAGTGATGACAATCCACACCACCTGGATTCTGGAGTAATACCATCATGTAGTGTTTTTTTTTTTTTCCCCAAATGTGTCAATTGGTCCTTGATTGCCCTCAGAAATGGCCTCAGTTTCAAACCTTATGACTCATTTCTAGCAAACCAAGAGTCAATTATCTCAAAGAGACAAGAGGACTTTATGCTTTCATATAAATAAGATTCCACACTCGTGTCCTGCATGCCAAACGACAGTCACTTGAGTGGCAAAAGTGCTTCATTTAGCAGTATCCGGAACTGCTAATTTTCTTTTAAATCTCATTTTCTACCTTCCCTGCAATTTTTTTTTTTAAAAAGCACTTGTCAACAGAACCGAATTTAAGAAGGTGACAAACTGTGAAGAATTAAAACTTCTAATTTTACAGATGAGCAACTGCAAATAACAAAATCTCAGACAAACACCATTTTAATGAAAGGTGACATACTGGAGATAGTTTTTGTGGTGCTTCCCCCCTTCCCTTCCTTCATAAGGTAACAACGAATTAGTTTAGGAAGCTGTACAATAATGCTGTGATTGCAATAACAGATTCATATCCTCTGCTGTTAGTTTTGCTTTCATGTTTGCTTTCCCAAACCACAGATGACACTTCTTTTGCAGCAGTCTCCTTTCTTCACACCAGATATGTCAGAGTTTGTTCGTGTCTGCACTTGCTCTCATGGCTTATTACCATCAGGCACAAGACTTCCCCCCCCCTTTTTTTTGTCCCAGCCCTACATTTAATAATTTCAACCTGCTGGCTGAGATGGTGGCTACGGCAACTGTTCCAAAGGTGTATGGTTGTGCAGGTAATGGAGAGAATGGATAATACAGGGATGTTCTTTTCCCTCTCACATAATACCAGAACCTGGGGATATCCACTAAAATTCAGCGTTGGGAGAGTTAGAACAGATAAAAGAAAATATGTCTTGATCCGGTATGTAATTAGTCTGTGGAACTCCTTGCCACAGGATGAGATGATGGTGTCTGGCCCAGATGCCTTTAAAAGGAGATTAGACAGATTTCTGAGGAAATGTCCATTGCAAGCTACAAGCTATGATGGGTGGTACAACCTCGTTATTTTAGGCTACCTCAGAATGCCATGTGCAAGGGAGTGGCAACAGGATGCAGGCATCTTGTTGTCTTGTGTGCTTCCTGGGGCATCTGGTGGGCTACTGTGAGATACAGGAAAGGGCCGTGAATTATAAATGTACTACAGACTAGATGGGCCTTTGGCCTGATCCAATGTGGCTCTTCTTCTGTTATTATGTTGAGTACATTTTTAATTTTATTTTAATGTATTTTTATAATGCCTTTCTCCAGATTTCACTGGACACAAGGCGGTTTACATTGGCAGGCTGTACATAAACCCCATTTTTTTTTCAATTGGAATTTTTACATGCATTTTGATATTCTAAAAGGACTCTTACTTTCGCTTTTGCTGTCACTGCAGGACTGTTTTAACAACGGGAAATATTCTGAAGATGGGGTGAAAAAAGGATGGGACTGGCAATATCAAGGGGTCCTGAGGTTCAGACTGTGGGCTGCCATGCCTCCATCTGGACCTGAAAGGTGTATTCTCTGGCTCAGGATCAAATAGCCCTGACAGTAGTTTTCCTAAAGTGGCGACAAAATGTGAAGCTTTTCAGACTCCTGAACATCTGTGTAAAGCAGCCCCTCCTCATTTTCAGAGTCATTGGAGGCTCTGAAGGCAAGTGGGAGGTGCCACTTTACAAAGGCCAAGAGCCTGAAAAGCTTCTAGTTTTGCCCACCCCTCTTGGAACAGCACTGCTCATTGGCTAGAGCTGGGGGTGGGGGAGGTACGATTTCATAATGTTGCAGAGCATGCTGGGAGGTGCCACTTTCACGGCAAAGCCTCCAAGCCACAAATGGCTCTGAAGGGGAGGGGGGACCGTGTTGTGTATTTGTGTAAATAGTAGCAGAGTTGGGGGCTTGGAGACCCATTCTAGCGCTTTGCCTTAGCGCTTCGAAGCGAAGGATTGAAGCAATCGCCACATTTCCATAACAAAGTCTCTTTATTGTAGCGAAAGTAAGAAAGGTACAAAGGTTCAATCTGCCGGCTGGGAAAGCCGGTGAAGTCTGGGCCGCTCGCAGGCGGCGTTTCAGTGCAGCTTTACATCTTAAGCACACACAGTGAAAAACTCCTTCTAACACCAGAACAAAGGGATGCAGCCAGAGTGTATCTGGTAGGTGGATACCTGAAGACCCCTTGTGCCCCATCTTACCCAATGGGGTGACCCTTAGAGCACTATGAGCTCATGGGAATGTGCAGTGTTTCCAGCCAGGACTTCCCGTGTGAAACTGCCTGCTTATTCTACACTATCTTAAAAGGGAGTACAACTACTATCCCTAACAAGCTGGGAAGCTGCCTGCTGAAGGACACACAGGTGTACTATCTGATCCTGAGACGGAGAGACGGAATGCCAGTTTCAGCCAGTTCTGGACTGTGAGATGTGAAACTGCAACAGACCGCTTTACATAGGCGCTCAGGATCCTGCAAAACTTAGCTTTTTGCCCCTCTCTAGGAATGCCACTGTACTGAAAAACATGTTCCATGTGACTAGGGATGCTAGGCTCCCAGTGTCCACAATCAAGGGAAAAGTCTCCGCCCAAGCACACAAATCCCCTGGGCAGACGGACTGTAAGTATGACGGGTGGGGGGCAGAGTTTATTATCATTTGTAATTGTGGTAAACCCTCCATAACCCCAACACCTGTCCTGGAGTATAGAGAGGAATGAATGAGCAGAGTGTAGGGGGTGTGGTAGTTTGCAGGTGGCCCAAGAAATTTCAGCATCAGAAGAACTACAGGAAGAGTCTTGACGGGATCTGGATGTCTCTAGTTGAACGTGGCTTGAGCCAGCCTGGAATCTTTACTAGTGTCTTACCCAGGCAGTTGCCTGTTGCACTGACGTTTAGCTCACTGGCATGCCTGAGGCGTTGCTGCTTCTCACAGTAGGCTCTCATTCATACAGGCACATCGAAGATAAAACACTACATCAAGCGCCGTGAATTATAAATGTACCACAGTTTCATTGCACTGGAACATTTACTGAGAGACAGACCGTTGCTGTTGTTTTTCATTGGAACCTACACTATTCTCTAGGCTCGGAAAAGGTAACAGCATTGGCAAGTAATTCAGAACGCAATCCAAGCTAGACTCTCCGCCAGCGAAGCAGCCACTGTGCTGGCCGAGGGTGTCGCAAACGTGCCATAAAGTATCTTTGCGGCACCTGGAGAGTAAGCAGCACCAGCAGGGAGGCCTGAGCCACCATGCCAATGTTGCACCCAGAAGGACAGCCGCCGACTGAGATAAGATTCATGCAGGCAGCAGGGCGGCACCACTCCCTGGTGAGAGCATGCAACGGCTGGGCCCAAAACGGCCCGAAGATTGCTGGAGGGAGGAAGGCTTTTTGCACTTAAACCAATACAAGAGCCCCAAAGGTTGGGGGCAACCTAATCACATCGTTACACCACCCCAGAACATCCAGAGAGCTGCTGAAGGTAAGCACTTCTACTGCCACTGCCTCAGGTGAGCTCTGAGGCCAGAACTCCCCTACAGGTGAGTGGAGGCCTGGGATCAGCTGTAGGCCTCTGCTGCCAACAAACTCCCCTGACTGATCCAAGAAGTCTCCAGAGTAAGGAAAACTCATCTTCCCTAAGAGGGAGGGGAAACTCCTTTATAGGCTTGTCATTTTGGCCAAAAGAAGTTTGTCCGGCAGGAGAGATTAGCTCCAGGGCCTGTTCCAAATGCAGCGGGGCCCAAAGCGAGGCATTTCTGCAGGGCCCCCCATCCTCCCCAAGGGGCCCCCACTCACCAAGGAAAGCGCTTGTGGTGCCACTCATGGCACCTGGAAATAATTGGTAGACATGATTATATCATCGCCAACTGCTTCCAGGAGGCCCATTTTGGGCACTTTGGAGGCAAGGGCAGGTGGGAGGGCCCCAGGTAAAGCTGCTTGGCTCAACTCACCGACTAACGGCCCATACAGATTCTGGCTGCTGCAGCAGGCGATATGCTCACGGTGCTGCTGTGGAGCCCCCCAAAGTGCAGGGCCCAATGTGATTACATTGGTCACATTGGCTTAAGGCCAGCCCTGATTAGTTCCCCCACTAGTCGTGAATTAAGTACTTTTAGGGCCTGTTCCTGGGCTCACCCTTTTCCTGTAGCTCGCCATTCAGGCTGCAGAGAACCATTTCCTACTGCTGCCTTTTGTAGCAGTGCTGAACCATCAGCAGCACACACTTCAAGCTGACCTTCTAGCAGATAAGACACCCCTCATCACAATGCAAATCCTGTGACAGGCACAGGTCCAGCAGCAACTCCATTTTATTTTAATGTAGCTAATATGCATCCTTCCAGTATAAACTTCCAGAATACTCTACAGTGCACAATAAATACAAAGAAATCCCAGCATTCATATACACACACTAAAAAGAGCAAAGCACCACTAGCACAGATTTTAAAGGCCTGGACTATATAAAGGTCGGTGCCAGAAAGAGGTATGAGATAGCACCTGGCAAGCCTCTCTGGGAAGAGAGCATCCCTAGTAGGGCTCCACCACTGAGAAAGCCCTTGCCCAGACCACCACTTGTCTTGCCTCTGACAGAAGAGGTATGTAGCAAAAGGCCTCAGAAGATATTCAGGTTGGTTCTTGGATGTTGTTGTTGTTCAGTCGCTAAGTCGTGTCTGACTCATCGCAACCCCATGGACCACAGCACACCAGGCCTCCCTGTCCTCCACTAGCTTCGGGAGTTTGCCCAATTTCATATTCATCTCTTCGGTGACACTATCTAACCATCTGCCGCCCCCTTCTCCTTTTGCCTTCAATCTTTTCCCAGTCTTTTCTAAAGAGTCCTCTCTTCTCATGAGGTGGCCAAAGTACTTGAGCTTCAGCTTCAGGATTTGTCCTTCCAGGGAGCAATCAGGCTTGACTTCCTGGAGGATTGACCGATTGGTTCTCCTTGCAGTCCAGGGGACACTCAAGAGTCTTCTCCAACACCATAATTTGAAAGCATCTATTCTTCGGCGCTCCACCTTTCTTATGGTCCAGCTCTCACATCCATACATTGCTACTGGGAAAACCATCGCTTTGACTATGCGAACCTTTGTTGGCAGGGTGATGCCTCAGCTTTTTATTGTCTAGGTTCACCATAGCTTTCCTCCCAAGTTGTAAACGTCTTTTAATTTCATGGCTGCAGTCACCATCTGCGGTGATCTTGGAGCCCAGGAAAATAAAGTCTGTCACTGCTTCCATTTCTTCCCCATGGTTCTTGGATACCTAAGCTCCTAAGCCTTTTGTGGCTTTCACAGCTGTAGCAGGAAACCAATCATAAACAGGTGACTTTCTGCACTGGCACGTTACTCTGAATTTGCCACTGGAGCTACAACTGGCTCTATCCATTTACTCCTATAGCGATCAGTAACGTTGGTCTTAAATCCAGCTGTAGTGGGGTAGCCATGACTTTTCTTCTTAGTCTGGTGATAAAATTGGAGAAACAATGGTAGTTTAATCTCCAAAGCAACATTTAGGAATTATGATTTTTTTTTCTGGCTACATCGATTGCACTAGTGTGTAATTAAGAGTGGAAAAAAAATGAGTCACTTCATTATTCTGACTTCCATTATTTTACTTTCCTTAATGGTGTATGAAATACTATACTTTCTTTCTGGAGAGAAGCCTAGAAGTGTTCACTTCCTGTTTCCGCTTCCTGTTGCTTCCCTCTTCTAGGGTGCAGGCTGCTTGCCTGCTTGTGTGGCTATAAGCTTTTTGCTTATAGTGTTCATTCAAGCAAAGGCCTTTTCACTTCACATGAATGCAATTTGCATAAACAAAATGGGGCACTGGGAAGGGACACGGGGAACCACGGATACTGGGGTCTTACTAATTTAGTAAGACCAGAAGTTAAAATGTTTTTGGAAGAGGAGAAAGTGGGGTGCTTTTTCATGTCTGGAACATGTATCGTTTTCCCAGTCATCTTTAAGGGCAGTGAACAATGAGGAGGAAGGAGAAAGAAAAGCGAGATTAGACGGGCAAGCACTCTGCTATTCAATATTTAATGAGTGCAAGATCTGTGGTCTTCACCAACACATTTATAACTACAGGCATGTCAATATTTTTTAAAGGTCAAGTAGAATTCTCTGCATTCCTTGTAATTACAGTCTTCAGTCTGGAAGGATGGTGTCTCCTGGTGATCTCATTCCATACCCTTAACATTGAAGTTCATCTCTCTGTGGAATGCACTTCAAGGGACCTTTCCAAGAAAATGTCCAGTGAAATTTCAGTTAATCAGTTATTTTAATATAAGCCATTCTTATTGACAGGGGAAACCTTTTTTTTTTCTATATTCAGACACAACGCTTACTTGCCTTTTGGATGAATCAGATTTGACAGTCCCGATACTGCTTGAGGGTGCAATCCTAAGCAACTTTCCAGCACTGAAACAGTTGTGCCACTGGGGCATGTACCTCGTCATCCTTCAGTTGCCGGGGGGGGGGCAGTCCTGGAAGCCTCCTCAAGGTAAGGGAATGTTTGTGCTCTTACCTCAGAGCTGCAGTGCCCTTACCCCGGTGCTGGAAAGTGGGTCAGGATTGCACCCTCAGTGAATTCAAGTGGGGGAGAATCAGGCCTGTGCCTCCTGGACACACCATAGGGACACATCATATGTATATGTGATGTTTATGTGAAAGAGCCACAAGTGTGTACCACAGTGCGAACACAGAGCTCCTCCACACAAATTTGTTTGATTGAGCTGCAATCCTATCCACACTTACCTACAAAACTGGTTTAGGCTGCAAACCTATACATACTTTCCTGGGAGTAAGTCCCATTGAACACAATAGGACTTGCTTCTGAGTAGACATGCCTTGTACCCTTGATGAGGATTGCACCCTTAATGTGATTAATAAGAAATACTGCCATCTGTTATTTTATGATAAAAACAAGCAATGTTATACTATTATTATAGCCATCATTGATAATTCTAATCAGGATATGTTGATTTATTGTTATAAACATAAGATTTATTGTTAGGGACATGTAAAACACAAAAGCCATTTTATTTTTGGAAGGGACAGTTACATGCAAGGCAAAAAAGTAACCTGCTGAAGCTAATAGGTGCCATGGTACAGTGATAGGAAAACTTCACCTGCTGGAGTTTTGCTTTTCATGCAGATCTTAAAGGTATGTAAGACTTATCTGCAGGGGAGGCATTTCATTTCATGTGACAGTTCATTCATTCATTCCATTTGATGGGAGCTTTAAACTGAACTAAATTAGATCTAGAACCTAGAGGCAAAAATGGGGCTTCAGCCAATTTCCCATTTGCTAAATCCAATAGAGGAAATAAAATAATGACAAGCACAGAACCATCAGATATTTCTCAAGCTGGATCCCTGTAATCCAATATGAAAAAAAACTCTGTTAATCTTTTCAATGCATCCTTCATCTCCCCCCATTAATGTTTCCAAGTAATGCTTTGTAATTAGTGCAAATCAACAATAGGCAGCATGTCACCACAGATGAGATTACCATCACCTTTGTGAGAAGGAGCTTTGAAGCATTCCTCCTATTGCACAAAGGGATTTCCCTAGTGACAGAGGACTGAAGCTCAGGAATTGAGCGACAGTACCTTGCAAAATTTCATTTGATAGTTGCTGACTGATTACAGTTGGAAGCCCTCTGAAAAAGTCCAGTTAGGTTGTCCTTTTAATGTCCAAGTTTCTTTCCTAACACAATTTCTGCAAGAGAAAATGGCATATGCGATTCTCCTCATATGAGCTTGGAGAAATTGAAGAGCTGATTACAGAGATTTGGTATTACTTTTAATGTAATTCATTTTTGCTATTTTCTTGCTTTTATTTTTAATTTTGGTGTTTACTTACTTACAAAGAAGGAATCATTCATTCATTCATTCATTCATTCAGTCCAAAGCTGTCATAAGTATAAAAGTACCCAAGACAGCATATAGTGGAGTACGCATTAGAAACAGTCAGCATAATATTCTACCATTCTTCTAACAAAGGAAATGTGTTTTTAAATACAATATTTACATGTGAGGCCTGTGGAACGTATTTGCTTTCCAGTGCTTTCTCACCTTGTACTCCCATTTGCCAGTATTTTTTCCAAGCACCCAGTGATAATTAAATCTCCTGTCATGTTAACAGAAGTAGAAAGAACGACGTGACACAACGTTGCAAATCGGCAAAGGGAGACATTCTGCAATCCCTGCATTGGTACAACTTTCACACTGTCCAAAAATAACTGCATGAGGATTGTTGGAGAAAGAACAGCCTTTTAAGAACCTCAGCAAAATTTGAAAATATACTCTAATTGCAAATATTGCCTGGGCTGTGTCCTGAAAACACACTCAACACAAAACTTTTCTCCCCAGATTTTCTTTTCCAAAGTTCTAACACACTCCTACTGGTGTTGGAAACAAAGTGTGAATTTTCCTCAACTTCATGTCTTGCAACAACAGCAAAAAAAGTGTGAACTTCTCATTGAATCATAGCTTCTTTGAAAAATGTAGATGCCCAAGACCTAAGCATTTCGGATATTCAAAAACGTCTTTTTCACCACAGCCCCAATTAACTGGCTGCAATAATGATTGACCTTGGCTTTTATATAACATTTCTTTGTTTGTCCATTGATGAATTCTATCCTCTCTCTCCAATCCTATATGAGCTTGAGGCATCCCTCATTGTAATGTTACTTTACGATACAATTCTATGCCTGTGTATATTGAGTTCAACTGAGGCAAGAGGACTTGCATACAGTCATATCGCAATTTAAATGTTTATTTTTTTTTTAAAATGCATGAAATAAGACCTGAATTAAAGTCTTTGCTACTTGGGGTAGGGGGGAGGCAGACACTGCTGCCCAGTTTCAGCTATGCTAAAATCCTGTTTTTCTCTGTTATATTCTGTAGGTAACTCTCACTTTCTCCCCAGTGGAGGGGAAAAAAAATCCCATTAGGTTAATAAAGGAACCAGATGTTCAGCTTATCTGTGACTGTTGTCTTTTTCTAACTCTATGGGACTCATTTGTGAGATAGAAAGCACATGATCACTACTTTCCTTACTTGTTGATCCCAGCTCTGTCTTCTTGTTGCAGGCATCTTGTTGTCTTGTGTGCTGCCTCTGGCATTGAGGGTGCAATCCTAACCAATTCTGCAGCACTGACATAACTATGCCAATGGGGCATGTGCTGCATTCTGCAATTGAGTAGTAGTCACAGAGGCCTCCTCAAGGTAAGGGAATGTTCGTTCCCTTACCTTGGAGCTGCAATTGTCCTTACCAGTAGTGCTATCCAGCCGGTACGCTGGGCAGGACTTACGTTTGACCGGCAGTCCGCCCGTTGCGTCACACCGCGTTCCGCCACTTTCCTGCCTGTCCAGGCAGGCGGGAAAGCAGCGGAACGTGGTGTACCAGCTGGATAGCACTACTGGTCCTTACCCCATTGCTGGAAAGTTGGTTAGGATTGCACCCTGAGTGGGCCACTGTGAGATACAGGAAGCTGGACTAGATGGTCCCTTGGCCTGATCTTATGTTCTTATGTTATGCGCTTATGTTCCTTCATTGACCAGAAGAATGGAAGGCAGGGCAAGGCTCTTCTCACGGAATGAGCTTACAGAATATTGTTCGCCGGGTTTGGATCATTTCATGGCTTATAGTTCACCTAGAAACATGCCTTTCTCTCTCTCTCTCTCTCTCTCTCTCTCTCTCTCTCTCTCTCTCTCTCTC
>JAJKFI010000015.1:9048983-9066089 GCA_029204185.1 Lerista edwardsae | reverse complement strand
TCTATCTATCTATCTATCTATCTATCTATCTATCTATCTATCTATCTATCTATCTATCTATCTATCTATCTATCTATCTATCTATCATCTATCTATCTATCTATCTATCTATGTCTGATAATGCCACCCTGTCACAGCAAGAAAATTTAACACTCCAATAATAGCCAGTCATAAAACTGTACTTTGGTAGGCGGCAGGTCTCTCTACAGCAGTTTCATGTTCACTGGAGGCTATTTCTGACAGGTACAGGCTGGTGACTTCCAGTAGCTAAGAAGTACATCTCCTGCCATCATTGTACATGGCTTATTAGGTTTTATAAAGATGATTAGTGAGTGATTTGTGAGGGAGATGTATTTTAGGGCTTGTACCATATAGAGAGAACCCACTTTCATTTATCTCGCTCTCTCGCACACCCCTTTCCTTCCCCTGCTCACGGCTGAGTAGGAAAGAGCGAGAGAGATTATAGAAAGTTTAATATAAATAGATGGTGGGGAATATTTTGCTCCCTTACGGCTGGTGCTCGCCTTGGGGACACTACAACTGCCACTCTCCACAGCAGTGCAAGGAATTGGGTGGCCAGCTGAGCTGAAGCGAAGAGAAATGTGTTCAAACAAACTGCTGTCAGAGCTTGAGCTGTTTTACAAGGATGCCACAAATGCACAGTTGTTGGTTATATGACAAACTACAGCTGTTTCCCACTCTACAAACAGCCATTAGTTTTATACCAGTTTAGCTTGTCATGGGTTCCCACAAAGAGTCCTGCAGGCTGTGGAGTGGAAAGGATACTGGAAATTCTTTTCAAAACCCTTAGCTTTCCCCCTGCCTCACTTGAACTACAGTTCCCAGGATTCCCTGTGTATTAGGACTGAAGAGTGTCAGTTTAAGCCTGAATTGCAGATGTGCCCCTAGAATGCAAGAGAAACGTGCATGTGGAAAAAGCTGTGTGCACTTCCGGGGATGGTTAAGTACATCATCAATGGGCATATCAATGGTGTAACATAGGACAAAATCTCTTACTCAGCATTCAGAAGCACATATGCAATGCTCTTATTACAGCATATATGTATGACCAAACACAATTAGTGCTCTCATTTTTGACAGCAGTAACTGCAAAATCAGGAGGGCAATGTCTATTAGCCATACTGACTAAATAAAACCGGAATGTTTAGAAGTACTATAAGCTTTCCAGAAGTATCTGGCTGCCTACTTTTTGAGGAAAAAATAAAAATATTTTGGACAAATTTGGTTTCCAATGCCAGTTAGGGATATTTTGCTCCTGAAGCAGAGCACCAAATGTGACCCCCTTTCTTTTCCTTTTTTTATATTAACATTTCACACTCAGGCATGTACGCATGCACGCACGCACACACGCATGGACACACACACACACACACACACACACACACACACACGCACCCCCCTTTCTTCTGCTCTCCTTCCCTTCTTTTTCTATTGGGAAGGCTAGAAGAAAAGCAATGCTTCCCCCTCCTTCTTCTGACACCACTCCTGGGGAGTGTGGAGTGCTGGGTAGGACGTTATGCCACCCCAAACAACCAGCTCACAAGCTGCAGCCCAATCACTTCATCTGGGCCCATGGTAGGGCCATCCCTGTTTGGTCCATTCTAGGTGGGCTATTCACTTGTTATGTTTATATTGTATGTGTTAAGTCTCCTCTCTCCCAACACAAGCTTAGTGTGTCATATTATACTGGTAGCACATCCAGACCTGATGCATGATATGACATCCATAGCATATCTAGTGAATTGCAGACCAGGGCATGTGCCTGGCCTCTACTTGAAGAGGTGGCCAGCTGCCACTGTGAGTGCAGGCACGTTCCGGCAGCTTCACCGGCCTCAAAATAGTGCTAAGAAGGGCAGAGCGGGTGGCAAAGCTCTTCCCAGCACCAGGGGTGTAGCTAAAGAAGTGCAGGAAGGCACACTTGCACAGGGCAACAAACATTAGGGCGGCAACAAGCTGAGCTTGACCCTAGTGGCCAAAATTGTGAAAATTTTATATGCGTACCATCACGTTATATACCATTCAGTGTGGAATGTCATGCAGAATGCAATGAAACAAATCATAAGAACATAAGAACATAAGAAGAGCCCTGCTGGATCAGGCCAAAGGCCCATCTAGTCCAGCTTCCTGTATCTCACAGCGGCCCACCAGGTGCCCCAGGGAGGCATGAGACAACAAGATGCTTGCATCCTGTTGCCACTCCCTTGCACCTGGTACCAGTAGCCCTGGAGTAAGGAGGTTGCACAATCCATCATTGCCTATAGCCCACGATGGACATTTCCTCCAGAAATCCGTCCAATCCCCTCTTAAAGGCACCAAGACCAGATGCCATCACCACCTCCTGTGGCAAAGAGTTCCACAGATTAACTACCCACTGAGTAAAAAAGTACTTCCTTTTATCTGTTTTAACTCTCCCAACCCTCAGTTTTAGCGTAAATCGGAGTGTAAAATCTTCATTCTATCAAGGGTTATAGATAAAAAAACCCAAGAAAATGGAAATACAACGGTGATGTCACTTCCTGTTGTGCCGTCACTCCCAAGGCATCATTTTGCCCTCTGCACTGGGCAACACTTTCATTAGCTACACCAGTGCCCAGCACACAGTTTTTGCTCGCTGTAGCTCTGCTCAATGTACTGAGTCTCCTGCAACACTGTGGTGTGGTTGCCTATCCACGGCACCCGACAAGAGTAGCTTGCTATGCCCCTGGGCATCATAACACACACTTTGAGAACGGTTTCCAGACCTTGGTACAGGATCAGTGATGTCATTCAGGGGGAATGGACCAGAACGGGCGTTCCGGATCCTAGCAGGGTCCGTGGCTGGTTCCGGGTTCCCGACAAGTGCCAATCAAAAGTGAGTTCCTGTTCCTAAATCATTTGAATGACACCACTGTACAGGATGGATGTTAGGGCTACATAATAAGAAATACTGACTTATATGTGTGCTTTTTCTGGACTGTGTTCTTCTAACTTCTAAGGGATTGGGGCCAGAGTATTTTCATGACTAATTCCCTAAATCCTCCCGTGGCATAGTTGAACTTGCTTCTGAACATGGGCCTTGTAGACCGCTAAAACTGAAAGCTGATGTGCTTTGTAAATAATACGTTGTGGAGGACACTTCTTTGGAAGATTTGCCAAGCCTGTTAAAGGAAAAAATGGTCTCACAAAATAAAAATAGATCCATAATAAATTGCAGCTTCATCCTAAACTGTGTGGAGTGAGCCAGTATTTTCCCGCTTGAAAAATTTTATGGAGCAAGTGTTTTAATGTTTTTTATGTTTTGAAATATACAGCAACATAAAAAAGGTAACGGTTGGCTTAACCTATAAAGAATTTTCTAATCAGTTAGTTCCTGACAGAAGGTAGGATTTGCTTTGGGATAGAAGATTTATTTGTTTCTCTTTTTCTTTTAATTTTCCAAGTCCAGGATGCCTTGATGGTGCTTGACGTTATGGGATATGTTGCCAGACCTTGGTACAGGATGGATGTTAGGGCTATATAAAAAGAAATACTGACTTACATGTGTGCTTTTTCTGGACTGTGTTCTTCTAACTCCAGCATACCTGCAATGCGATAAGGGGCACAAAGATTATAAAATGGGCTGCTTATTGTCTTCTGACTTGGCATGTGGAATTGATCATGCCATATGACATCCACTGACAAGGTGACCAGACATCCTCTTTTTCCAGGACAGGTCATTGTGGGCTACAGGTCATTGTGGGCCTTACGTTAGTAGCAGGTTACTTCAGAATGCCAGGTGCAGGGGAGTGGCAACAGGAGGCAGGCATCTTGTTGTCTCTTGTGCTCCCTGAGGCACCTGGCGGGCCACTGTGAGATACAGGAAGCTGGACTAGATGGGCCTTTGGCCTGATCCAGGAGGCTGTTCCTATGTTCTTAAGGCCCAGATTGGGTTGCATGTTATTATTTACCTCAGAATGTTACCTCAGAAATATACCTCAGAATGCCAGACACAAGGGAGTGGCAACAGGATGCAGACATCTTGTCTCATGTGCTCCCTGAGGCATCTTGTGGGGCACTGTGTGATACAGGAAGCTGGACTAGATGGGCCTTTGGCCTGATCCAGCGGGGCTCTTCTTATGTTCATTTCTTCAACCTTCTGCCCTGGGTAAATTTTAAAATATCCTACACTTCAAGACAGACAGGCAATGCCAGCATCAAGAAGGGCTGCCCACATCTCTTGCTTGCATGTTTGTCCTTTGCTCCTTCGTTTGTTGCGTTGCATTACAGGAGAACAAGACCTCCCAAAATCAATATGAATGAGGGCTTTTATTTTGTAATGTCCTCCATTTTTCTGGAATGCCCTACATTTTGGGGTGCTTTGTGGTTATGACATCTGGTTACCCTATTCACAGACCAATCCAAACTTTGAATTGTGCCAGCGTAGGCCCCCTGCGCCATCTCCCAAATGTGCTGTATGTAAAGGTAAAAAGGTAAAGGTTTCCCCACAACCGAATGGTCTAGTCATGACCGACTGTAGGGAGCGGTGCTCATCTCCGTTTCTAAGCCTGTAGAGCCGGCATTTGTCCAAGGACAAGCTTCCATGGTCATGTGGCTGGCATGACTATACGCCGAGGTGCACTGAATGCCCTTACCTTTCCAACGAAGTGGTCCCTATTTATCTACTTGCATTTTTACATGCTTTTGAACTGCTAGGTTGGCAGGAGCTGGGACAAGCCACGGGAGCTCCCTCTGTCATGTAGTCTTGAACTGCCAACCTTCCGGTTAGCAAGTTCAGCAACAGCGGTTTAACCTGCAGTGCCACCACGTCCCCTATTTGCTGTATGTGCTATCTCCTAAGTGTGCTGTGTTTCCATGTTTGCACCAACTCAGGAGCAGGTTGCACCACTACAAGGACATGCACCGACCTGCCACTGCCAGGTCCCATCCCTGCCCCACCTGAAAAGGTAAGTTTGGGCCGGCACAGGGGTAGGAAAAGCTGGGAGTGAGGACGTTCCAGGGATGGGGATGGGGTGTTTCTGGGCAACAAGAAACGGGGGAGAATTAGACATGGAATTGGGGTGAGATAGGTGGTGGCAGTGTACACTGTATCCAAACCTCTGTCCCTGTCCTGGGCAGCCTTATACGGGCTGCTCAGATCTGCATCAGCTAAATAGCTGGTGCAAATCCAAGTAGCCCCATAGGGCCAGCTAAGTGAAAAATATCCCCTTACCACAATGTGACCTCCAGCAGCCTCCCAACCTGTATTGGATACAGCTTAGGCTGCTGTCACCTGGCTGTATTGTGCCCTCAGTCTTTCCCATAACACATGGCTGTTTTGTAATTGTTAATGGGATTGCAAAGGGACCACCCGAGGAAGTCCACTTATATTTCCTCTTCCAGTCCTTGAGCCAGCCAGCACCGATTATTGCATATTTCATTGTCAGGTGATTTTCCCAGTCCAGGTGTCTTTGGTTGGTCCCCTGAATCTTAATTGTGGATGCTTCTATCTAGCCATGTGGATGCAGCCCTTGGAATGGTGGCACTGCTGCAATTGTCCCTGTCCATCAGGGAATTCCTGGTTCCTGTCACTGGAAAATCACTGCCCAGACTTTATTCTTACAGTTGCTTTTTAAGGAAGGCTTCTGCACATGAATTGCTAGAGCAACTGCTTTCTGTAGGGCAGTGGTATTCAAACTTTTTAGACTGGGACCCACTTTTTAGAATGGCACTTGTGTCAGGACCCACCAGAAGTGATGTTATTCATCTGGAAGTGATGTTGTGGCAGGAAGTGACATCATCAAGCAGGAAGTGCTGTCACTGTAACATAATAAAATGACACTCCTGATATGCAAATTGGTATTCTTGGACTGCAGCAATTGTACAACCATGAAACATCCCTGACAGAAAGCAAGATTAGGACAAAATATTATATAAAAGCACTGAACTAAAAACAAAATTTGAAAAAAAACCCTCACTTGAAAATTCAAACTGTTAACTCTCACAAAAGGAATATAACAAGAGTAAAGTAAGTTTCCAGGATGGCTGCTCCAGGTTTTCCACGACCCACCTGACATCAGGTCGCAACCCACCAAGTGGGTCCTGACCCACAGTTTGAATAGCACTGCTGTAGGGTTTCCCCAGGATCTCTCGACGTTAAATATCTGAGTGGAGGTCGGCTGTCTCTTGTCTCTAGTGCACATGCATGTCAATGCCTATGCATGAGCATTAAGGTGTCCTGTAGTGCACAGCCTGCCATTTCATGCACAACACACACTGCAACTGCTAGGGTATACTGTGAATGACTAATTGTTTGGATTAATAATCTATTATGAAGCCTTGGCATGCAATGGTATATGCAACTCAGGGAATGTTGCTGAACATATTTTGCTTGTATTCCAGTATTGCAGCCCAGCTCCTGCATGGCCATTCAGTGGTGCTGGTGCAGCCTCCACAGCATGCCAAGGAGGGAGGGAGTTGGTTGGTTGCTGGATGTCTCCTCATGGGCCTTGCCCCAGGGTAAGTCCCAACAGCCACTGTGGGGCCACTCGGACCTGTAACAGCAATATAGCGGATACAAGTCTGCATTGCTCCGTTCAGTTAAATAAGGCCTGGGAAGGAACTGCGGATTCATGCACCACTGCCATGTGTCTGTTAGCATATTGGGCTGTTAGTATATGACTAGAGGAAAGGTCCATCGTGGGCTATAGGCAATGATGGATTGTGCAACCTCCTTACAAAGGTGGTGGGCTACTGGTACCGGGTGCAAGGGAGTGGCAACAGGATGCAAGCATCTTGTAGTCTCATGCCTTCCTGGGGCACCTGGTGGGCCGCTGTGAGATACAGGAAGCTGGACTAGATGGGCCTTTGGCCTGATCCAGCAGGGCTCTTCTTATGTTCTTATGTTCTTATGACTATATGTAAAGCTGCACTGGATGCATTTTTAGGGGTGTGGGGTTTTTTTGGTGATATTTTTCCCCAAAATTTCTCCATTAAAATAGCAAATTCAATCAATCAATCAATCACTAGTATTTATATACCGCTTTTCAACACAAAGTTCACAAAGCGGTTTACAGGCAAATTCAATAGTAATAATAAAGCTAAATGGCTCCCTGTCCCAAAAGGGCTCACAGTCTAAAAGGATGGAGAACACCACCAGCAACAGCCACGAGAAAGACACTGTGCTGGGGTGAAGAGGGACAATTGCTCTCCCCCTGCTAAATATAAGAGGAACACCACTTGAAAAAAGTGCCTCTTGCCCAGTTAGCAGGGGTTAACCCAAATTGTGGTGTTATGTGTTTTTATTCTACATTCTCATTCCAAGTTCTCATTTATATTAACTTTAAATGCTTGAAAAGTGTACTAGGTAGATGATATGGGTGATATAGTAACAGCAGATGCAGCCACAGTATTATTTTGAATTGGAAAAGTAATCTATTGGGCAGTGCAATCCTAGCGTGCCTCTTACGTCGACGCTGCATCATAGCGTCAACACAAGGGGGTGGAGTGCTGATGCGGGAGTGTTGGCTTCAGAGCGCTGACGGAGAGCCTCACTTGCGCCAACCGAAGACGGTACTGACCGTATCAGGATGGGGATTGGTAGGAGGGGGGAGGAGGGAGGCGGGCTTGGGACGTACGGCCACTTCCTAAGCTCATCAGCGAGGCCATGCAGCCCCGATTTGGGCCGCGTGGTCTTCTCAGATCTGTGCCCGCTCTTTAGCACAGGAGCACATGGGGAGCACATGGGGAGCACATCCGAGGAGCCCATGGGGAGGCTGGAGCCTCTGCTACGGTAAGGGAGCGCATACTCCCTTGCTGAGGGGAGGCTCCAGCCTCTCCTAAACAGCATCGGGTATGGCGCTGGCCCGTCGGCCTCGCTAGTCCGGCGCTGTTTAGGATTGCGCCCTTAATTTCTGGAAAATATCTTAAGCATGAAAATGTGGTGTTTTGTATTTTTATTCAAATATTTTAACCCCTAAAAGGTGGTGTTTTGTGTTTTGTATGGTGTTCAACACACACACACACACACACACACACAAAACAACAACCCAAAAACCAACCACCCCTATGCATTATACAGTTTTTTATTATTATTTTGCATGCTATTGCAGAATTTGTGAGAATCACCTCTATTACTAGGTATCAGGGTCTGTCCACACAGCAGCTGGACAATGAGTATTCACATGTTTACAAGCTTCTGGGCTATTGTAAACTATATGAAGTGTAAAGCAAAAAAGAGCTAGGCTGTTCATAGATTTGTAGTGTTCCTTGTGGTATTTTACTTAGGGTGCAATCATAAACTGAGTTTGGCCGGCATAAACTAAGCCAGCAAAGTTTGGCCAGCACAAGGGCCACTGTAAAGTATGTTTGGTCCATGTTTGGAGTCAGAGAGGCCAACACACAGATGTGAGCCATCCTCCTTGACTCCGAGAATAGTCCAAACACGCCTTATGGTGGCCCTTGTGCTCGCCAAACTTTGCTGGCTTAGTTTATGCCGGCCTAACTCCAGTTTAGGATTGCGCTCTTAGGGTACTTCCAAAGCAGCACCAGAAATGTGTGCAAAGATGCTCAGAATCTGTGGATGCACATATATTTTCAGTCAAAACCATACAGTGCTTTGTGTACATGGCACCTAAAAGAAGGCCTATATCTTTCTCTGTGTTGTGAATAAAATAATATCCTTTCAGCAAGTTCCAGCTTCGGTCTCTTTTCTGCTTCAGTTCCCCACATCATAAATCTTTAAAAAGTCGACCTTCTTAGAGGCATAGACAAAAAGGGCATTTGATGCAGCCTTCTTCTATTCCCAAAATTTTAATCTGTGGAATAAAAGTAAAAATGCATCTGAACCTACGCCTGCCTTTCTTTGTCTTGCAAGTAACTACCTTGGTTAAGCAGTACCCGTACATCTGTGGATCAAGGATTTCAGGGAAGATGGTATCAGTTTCACACTGGCTTAGTTGTCAGGGTTTTTTTTTAATTAGAAATTGCACACTGGTCTTATGTGTGTGGATTATACAAAAAAAAACGCAGTAGAAAATCTTGCTGAATACTCTGGTCATGTGAAATTCCTGCTTATGATGGAACACTTATAGTCCAAATATATCTAACACGCTGCGTAACAATGCAACAGCACCAACAGTCCACTGCATCTTGTGGGTGTGTTTAGTTCTCTGGAAGACTCCTCAGGGCAAGGAAACATTTGTTGTTCCCTTGACCAGGTGAGTCTACTCAGACCTGTGCCAGTAATATTGCTAGCAGATGCCTTTGCTGTCCAAAGATGGCATGCTGTGCACTTATAAGCACCATGTTAAAACCATTTGTTGGTGGGTGCTACATTTTTCTTGGACTGGAATGTGGCCATGGTACACTATACCAGTGGCATATGAAGAGGGTGGCTGTCATGGTCCTGGCTCTGGGTACCAGGCCACAGGGAAATGTCCAAGAGGCAGCTCCAAGAGAGGTGGGGGAAACGCTGGCTGGTACTGATATACAGTGTGTGTGTGTGTGTGTGTGTGTTTGTGTGTAGTTACAAAGTTATATATAAACGTATGTATGAACGTATGTATGTGTGTATGTATACTTCAGCTGATATGTGGTGTCCTGAGGCAATCTATTATGATGTCATTGCTGATGTCACTCTGATTATGACATGCAGAGTATAATCTTTCCAGCACCTGAAGTCTTTAAAGTGTTCAACAGCTACTGAACAGAAGTCCTGCGGAACAGATCTGGGATGTTGGGATCTGGGAGAGGGATGTTGGGATCTGGGTGATGCTCCCCACACCGTAGGAGTCCAGGTTCGGGGCCCCCTCAACGTGGGGGGCGAGAAAGAGTGTGAAACAAAACGTCCGCCATGCCCCGCTGGAACGCCTGGAACGATTGGCTGAGCTGATTGGTAATTTTGTAATTTTGTGTGCAATAGAATCTTGGGATAAATAACTACTCGGGCAACGCCGGGTACCAAAACACTAGTATAAATATAAAATATAACTCTTCAAACAGTATGAACTTAGTGTGAATGTGCTTGCATGTGAATGTGCATTCAATGAAAGAAAATGTTCATTGTCTGTGCTTCTTCTCTGGCCATTATTATATTCATTTTATGTCTGAAAATAATGTTGCCAAAAATGAGTGCCAAAATAGAGTGCCAAAAATGGATGGGCCCCAGGTGCCAAAATGACCTTGGTACACCACTGCACTATACACAGGAAATAGCAACAGAAAGCCTTCACAAATTTGGGTTCCTATGTCGATCCCCTCTAGCCTGCAGCCTTGCCCTCCTTCAGATTTTAAACAAGCCTCTCTCCTCCATCTGGCTACTGGTTGGAAATAGAATCCGCCTGCTGTTGCAAAGTTATGCCCCATTTTGCTAAATGTGTCGTCATTAGTACGGTGTCATCTCAAGTGCCTTTAATGTAAATGGTCCTCCCGTTTACAGCAGAGTCAACATTCAGCATGATGGAACAGAACAGTTAGGATAAATTAAAGACTGATCCATTTTGGTCATTTCCATCTTAACACGCAATATTCGTCTGGCTTCATTACTTGGTGAATTAAAACACAGAGAAGACAAGCGCTCGGAATAGTTCTTGCCATTGCAGACGCTTCGGAACCGAGTAGGTGCAACTGAGACAAAGGGAATGCTTGCTGGGCAGGCCAGGCTTCAGAAATGTGCTGTACACATTTCACTGCCACCAAACTGATCAGGAGGGTGATATTAAGCCTGCCGTTACACAGCATTTCTTTTTTAAATAGCTGTATATAACAGGCAGCCAAAACGCAGTACTCATAAAGCAAGTTTAGGGTGGACATAAGGAAATACTCCCCCTCGCTAACGAACACTTGAGCAATGGAAGAAATTTCCTATAAAAAGATAATTATCACAGGCCATTTTCTCTCACTTTTAGCTCACTTACACATCTGATGAACTCCTTGACTATGTAAGCAAACCTAGGCAGACGTCAGGCCCTACCTAGAAGGTGACATCAGTTTGTGCAATGTCAGTGACAGTGGGAGTGGCTTCAGAGGTTGGCCAGGTCAGGCATTGGCTGGTGGCCCATGTCCACCACAGAGTCACCCAACCAGACCATTTCCTCCATACTGCTGGTACTGATAGTACCTAATACACCATTAAGGGGGACAGGGAGTGCCATAGCAACGCAGGGCTGGACTTTGCCCCAAGTTTCCTGGCAGCCTGATGCCAGCTCTGTGTGCACGGGACTGGTGACCAGCAGCAGTGGCGTTTTTACAGGCGGGGGGATGCCACGTTAAGTTTTGCAGGAGTCTGAGCTTCTATGTAGGCAGGAAGTGTGGTCTGGAGGTTGAGCTGTTCCCTTTGCCTGAAGATGCTAAGCAGGATCAGCCTTGGATTGGCCTTGGATGGGAGACCGGAAGTCACTGACAGAGCTTGTGGAGGAATGGGAGGAGTGTGAAAGAGTCAGCTGACAAAAGAACTGGCGAAGGTGTGATCTGTGGTGGACTGTGAAGGCTCAGAAGGTGCAAGAGTGCAGCCAGGATCATGACCACACATTGAAAGGGAAACATCTGAAGAAACTGAGGGTTCTGTGAATGGTACATAGAACAATAATTGTAAAAACCCCAATTGGAAAATGGGGTTTATGAACAGCCTGCCCATGTAAACCGCCTTGAGTCCAGTGAAATCTGAAGAAAGGCGGTATAAAAATGCAATAAATATGTACAGTAATGTGGCCTCTTTCCCTCACCTCCAGAGCCATTCCTGGCCCAGAGAGCAAAGCCTTTGAGCCAGCTCTCTGAGCCGCGAATGGCTATGAAGGTGAGGGGAAGGAGCCACTTTACACAGATGCTCAGGTTCCTGCAAAATCTAGCATTTGGCCCCCCCTAGGAATGTCACTGACTAGCAGGACAGGCTAGGATGTTCTCTGGGTGGACGAGTGCACAGGACAGAAAAGGCTGGCTTCCCCCTTACAAAACATGCCCGAAAGGATTGTATTGTATTCATAGGAAAGGCTGGTATAGGTTTGTGCAGGGTTGGTGCACAGAACAAGAAGGAGAGAGCCCCAAGGCTGAGCCAGTGAGGCTTGCCTGACTTGGAAGAAAGAAAGAAAGAAATGTCTGTAGGCGAGGTCAAAGCAGGGCCGGCCCATCCATGAGGCCTGTTGAAGTGGTCGCCTCAGGCTGCAGGTTAACGTCCACCAACTTTCCTCCTTTGCCTTTGGTTGCCTGTGTTGGAAAAGGAAGCGGGGAAAAGAGAGGAAATGAGGAGGGTACTGAGAGTACTGAATTGAACACTGGAGCGTGGGAGAAGCAGGGGCTGCTGGGACATCGTCAGGTAAGGGAGGGCAACATTTTGCATGCCACCTCAGGAATCAGGATGCTTTGGGCCGGCCCAGGGTCAAAGGAAGAGGGTCAAAGGTGCCTGGGTCATGGAGACCAGCGACAAAACGGAAAGATGTTTTAGAGCTAACCCTGACCAACTGTCCAGCACTGACCTAGCTGTGCCAATGGGGCCTGTTCTGCATCCTGCAGTGCGGGGAGGGGCCAGTCACAGAGACCTCCTCAAGGTAAGGGAATGCATTGCCCAGGTGCTGGAAGGTTGGTTAGGATTGCGCCCTGAGTAACTGAGTCTGAAACTACATATACCGGCAGTTGTATATCTGCATGTATCTTTCCTCCAACTTTCTTTTTTGAGCAAAAAACAAAATAAAGAGTCAGTCAAGTGAAGGAATGTCAGGGGTAGGGCTTAACCCTTCCCGCCAGCTGGTTTTTTTTTCCTCCTCAAAATCAATCAATCAATCAATCAATCAATCAATCAATCAATATTTATATACCGCTTTTCAACATGAAATTCCCAAAGCGGTTTACAAGCAAATAATAATCAAGTGAAATGGCTCCCTGTCCCCAAAGGGCTCACAATCTAAAAAATACAGACCACCAGCAACAGCCACTAGAAAAGACACTGTGCTGGGGTGAAGAGGGACAATTACTCTCCCCCTGCTAAACATAAGAGGAACACCACTTGGAAAGGTGCCTCTTGCCCAGTTATCAGGGGTTGCCCCTTCGAAGCTGCCTTTCCTCACCATCCAAGAAAATATATGAGTGCCACATTTCTACATGTAACGCTGTATCAGCTGATCACAGAAAAGTTGATTTACAATTTGAACTTCGCCTTAAGTGCGGAGGAGCCACTAACTGCTTTGATTTATATTTATTTTTCACTCTATCCCAAGGAACTCATCAGTGTATTCTCATCTCATTTTATCTTTGCGAGGGAGGCCGGGCTGAGAGTGACTGCCCAAGGCCACGCACTGAATTCTAATATGGATGTCACAGTACAGTCAGCAACCGCAGCTGCAATAACCGTTCGTGTTTTCAGTCTTTATTGATAAAGCAATAACTGAAACACAGACCCGGGTGGTCAGAGTGCTATCAGGGCTGGTTGCTGGTTGCTTTCCAGTGGACAAAATATAATCATTGTTGAGCAAAATAAAGTCAAGCAGCACGTTCTTAAGGCTGAGGAAGTGTCTGAGGGCGCAATCTTTTTTTTTTTTTTTTTGAAATTTTTATTTACTGGGCGCAATCCTAAGCAGTGCTGGATTGGCAAGGCCAGCCGGCCTGTGCCAAATCCTAGTGCTGCTTGGGGAGGCTGGAGCCTCCCCACGGCAAGGGTACGTTCGCACCTTTACCGTAGGATAGCAGGTGCAGAATCAGGGCCGTGCAGCCTCCCAATTGGGCTTAGGATTCGGCCTTATGGCCGATTCCCAAGCCTGCCCACGTCCCGCCCACAACCTCCCTCCCCCCCGCCAATCTCGTGTCCATCTGGACACAGAGACTCCCTCGTGCTGGCTGGCTTCAGCCAATACGAGGGAGACTTGGCGCGGGCGCAATGGGACCAGTGCTGTAGGCAGTGCCAGTCCCGCTGCTCGAGTGCTGAAATGGGGTGTGTGTGTGGGGGGGGTGTGCCGATTGGTGCCCCTGCATTGGCGCTGCATCTGTCGCGTTAACACTACAATGTAGCGTCAACACAATGGGCAGGGCAGGATTGCTCTGTGAACTCAACTTTCAAACAAAACTTACAGCCCAATCCTATGCTGGGCTGGCACAGTGGGGCCGCATGGCCTCAGTTGTATCCAGCACAGCTTTGGAAGAAGTTGGAGGTCTCCTCAGGAAATACTTTTTCCCCGTATGCCCCAGCCTCTGCTAGGGGGATACTTGGATTTACTCAGTCTGAGCAGCCCTGGGTAAAGTCAGCAGGCCCGGGATGAGGCTAGGGCAGTGATGGCGAACCGATGACCCGCAGGCAGCGGCGTCATGCAGCCAGAATGGTGGGCGGGAGGAACAGGTGAGCGGCAGCCCGCCTGTTGCGTACCACCGCTCACCCGTTCCTCCCGCCCAGTGTTCCGGCTGCATGACGCCGCTGCCCGCAGGTCAAAGGCATCAGCAGTTCAAAGGTGGCACACCACAACTTTTTGAGTGACACACCAGTAGTCACCAACACCCAACAACAACTGAGGATTTCTTTGCAATGATTTGATTTTTTGTAATGATTTATGATGATTTTTAAACTATTTGATTTTTTTAAAATAGAGTGAATAGCCCCACACATGATTGGACATGCCAGCGGAGTCAAATTAAGCATTTTTGACACGGCAAACCCAAATGGTTCACCATTACTGGGCTAGGATATGGCGGAAGCCTGCTCTGCCTACCCCACCCCCTCCCAGGCCTGATCTGCCCCCACCTGGAAACACCCTTCCCTGCTGCCATTCTACCCTACTGCTGCCTCTTTTCCACCTGGTGCATTTCTTACCTCCGCTAGCGCCTGATCTGCAGGATGTAGTGTAGGTTGTGTGGCACCTACCTCCTTGCTGGCTGTGCTTGCTCTCCAGGTGCCATTGACATGTTTTATGGCTCATTCATCATCGTGGCTGCTGTGCTGGCAGAAAACTGGGTTTGGGATGGGCTCTTAGCTGGTTGTCCAGGGTTTCTGGATCAGCCACTGTTCTTTATAGTGTCTAAATAGATGCCACTTGGATCCATTTATTGAATTGAGTTATTGGGACATGGGGATTGTCCTTGGACTGGAGCAGTACCATCATTTCAGACATCACATTCCTAGCTAGGAGGTGGAAACCAAGTCAATCCTTACAGCTGGCAATGTAATGCTGGAATCAGCCCTGACTTCAAGGCAGACTTGAGATTTCAAGCTGAGTTTCATGTCCAACTATAATACCACGTTCTACCAACGTGGATGGACTTGCTAAAGAGCTCACATGAATTCATGGAAGAGATGATCACATAAACACTCCCAAACTTTTCAATTGTAGTTTTCCGTGGCATAAAAGGATCATTGGTCATGGCAGTGATATAATTTGAATGTGTTTTCTTCTTTCGACCAATGATCCTTTTATGCCACAGAAAACTACAATTGAGAAGTTTGGGAGTTGCTCTCATCTTTTCTTGTTTAATTGAAATGACATTTGGGGGATCAGATTTGGGCCATCCAGATATTTTTGAGGTCTGGACAGCAGAAACCCGATCCCCAAAATGTTATTCCAATTAAACAAGAAAAGCTGAGAGCCACTCCCAATCAATCCCTGGCTCATTCACTGGCAATTATTCATCATTAAATAAGCAGGGAAAAAGTTACTGATGCCTCTGACAGGCAAAGAAAAAGTGATCAACTTTGCATGCCCCACTGCTTGTAAAAACGCCAGAGCTGGCTACATTTCCAACGGCATCAGCAGCACAAGCAGATTGGGGGTGTGTCAGTAGCACTTAGACTTCCACGGCTATGCATAAATGCCCTCTGCCAAGAAGCAAGGCGGCTGTGCACCAAATGGCAATGCCATCTCCTTGCTCGGGTGACATAAATGGGAAAAATAAAGCTGCTTCCTGGGAAGGCAACTGGGAGTGGGGGAGGCAGTGGGTACAGAATTAGATGGAAGTGTTTTGTGGAGTGTGAATGAATCCAATCTCAGGCTTGTCTCCAAAGAGATGCTTCATTTTATTACAGAGCCTCAATTTCAAGCTCTGTGTGTGTCTTCATATACATAGCTAAATGCACAATCCTCTCTATCTCAGTCTCAATTTCTCTGCCAGCTGCACTGCATTGGTACTGGGGACTTTTGTTAGGATTGGGTTGTTTGTTCCCACGGGGGGCTGCCATTCTTAAAACCTAGAATGCATATGATGTCATGATGTCCATATAAATATTCATAATACAAGAATGGGCCGAAGCCACTCAGCTCAAGTCACAAGTCTGCAACCCTGCAACTCATTTCATGAATCGTAGTGCGAGCCCATCACAATGTGGCTTACAGAAATTTTGAGTCATTTTGACGTGAATCATTTTGAGAAACAAATCAAGTCCTTGAGCACCACCTACCCTCCTGCCACCACATCTGCTGCTGCTGTTGGTCTGAAGGACAGCTTCCAGATCACTTCATATACACACACTAAAGAGAGTCAGGATCAGTGGTGTTACGCCATTTGCGTAACCAATTACACTGCTTGCGTACGTTACGCAAATGGCGTAACGCTGAGGAACGTGATGGGCGGGCTGTCGATCACCCGGATGTCCCGCCCAGCATTCCGGCAGCATAACACCGCTGGTCAGGATGCGAGTCAAATTCAAGTCATGCCTCTTTTCCAAGTCACTGGACTCAAGACTTGAGTTGGATCCGTGTCAGTGACATCCATGACTTGAGTTAACACAAGTCACGACAAATCAGCACTTTTGTGACTCTTGTTGAGCCACGACAACTCAAGTGCCCATCCCTGCTTAATATTCCCTAATAATGACATCGCAGCATGTGCTTTGGTTAAAAACAAAATGATCACTTGCAGGAGCTGGTCTTTAGGGAGCCTTTTAGTATTTCCAGTGCTGCCACCATCATCTGAACAAGCATGGTGGTAAGTTATAAAGAAACCAGTGAAAGCAAAAGGACTCACGCACCACCCCCAGTAACCCTCCTCCAGAACTTCTGAAAATGTATCCACTCAATGGCAGGAGAAAGCCATTTGAATCAGCACAACTGGAACCATTAGAACACAATTTTATAGTTCAGTTAGGACACACACACACACACACACACACACACAGAGAGAGAGAGAGAGAGAGAGAGAGAGAGAGAGAGAGAGAGAGAGAGA
>JAJKFI010000015.1:8958749-9029302 GCA_029204185.1 Lerista edwardsae | reverse complement strand
ATAATAATAATAATAATAATAATAATAATAATAATAATAATAATAATGAGAGAGAGAGAGAGAGAGAGAGAGAGAGAGAGAGAGAGAGAGAGAGAGAGAGGAATGAAAATCAGCAATAAATGAAAGAGAGGAAAATATGTTTTTTAAACAGAGAAGCCCTCATCATGACAAGAATATTGAGAAGGGGCATCCATGCAAAGAAAGGGAGGCAGGCCCAATGCACAGATCTAATTCAGGTTTGTCAAACTTGCTTTCGGCTGGATTAGGAGCCTTAATGCCACAAAGCAGGGTGGGATTTCAAAATCGCAATGTCATTAAAATGGCACTCTGGTTGTGTTTTTCACCTCTTCCCCCTTCTAAGGAGCTGGAGCTGGTTACCTTCTGAGGACCCAGTCCTGAGGCCCATAGCGCTGCCAGTGATACTTGCGTATTGCCGGCTAAAAGTGTCGTGAATGTGCTGTACAGCCTGCTTGCAGCACTGCCAAAGGGGCTAGCATTGGTACTGGGCCCACGCCAGTGGCGCTGAGCCTCAGCCCTGCAGAGGGCTGTGGTAAGGGCTTATTGACCACGGTAAGTGCAAATACAGGCCATCAGAGCAACTTTCTGGGGCGGGGAAGGTGGGGAGGGGGCAGAACTGGACAGGGGAAGGAAGGGTGGGGAAGGACTGGCGGCAGCCTCTGCTGCTGCACCCGAAATCCCCATGTTGGGCTTGAACACGACACAACGGTTTCCAAGTCTGTGTCGGCATAATAGCCAGTGCAGAATCAAGTCGACCCATTGCAGAGCCTGTGGCGTTCCTCTAGGAAAGGGGACGGATATCAGCTTTCCTTGAGGAGACACTGACACTGCCATGGTGCCTGCAGGATGCAGTGGCAGGACCATTTTGGTACCACTGTCCTCTGGGCGTTGGGCATCCCAGGACTGGGCAAGCCTCCTTCACATTGCTCAATCATGTCAATCGCATCGGCAGCTCTTTTTTGGGGGGGGGGCACAATCCTAATCAGCATTCCAGCACTGTCATAGCGGCGCCAATGGGACATTTGTTGAGTCCTGCTGTTGGGGGGCAGTCACGAAGGCCTCCTCAGAGTAAGGGAATGCTTATTCTCTTGCCTCATAGCTGCATTGCCCTTACCCCAGGGCTAGAAAGTTAGTTAGGATTCTTCCCTTTGTCTTATAAACACCAGGCATTCTTTAAGAAAGCACTGACAAAGGTGATGAGCAAACATTTTTTTTTTCTACTCGGCTCCTAACAAAACAATGGAGATTTCCTTAATCGATCAGTTCCACCTAGGAAGCAACACCAGGTAATTTCGAGCTCCAACACCAGGAGAGAAATTCGGATCAGGAGAATTTTGGAAGCATCCTTAGCACAATTGTAGCCTAAGTGACCTGGTGTTGCCTGTTGCAGGGTAAGATAAGTAGTAGAAGGACAAGTGTCTTTCAGTGGTGGTTAAACTACTCATAGAAGGAACCAGTCAGTGGGGATTGTCAAGGGCTTTGGATTCCTCCTGGACCGAAGGAAACCTGGTTAATTCACCAACAGCTACTAAATCCCACCCCTGCTGATGCAGCTGTGCCACTGGAGCTTATGCAGCATCCTGCAAGGGGGACAGGTAACATTTGTCCCTTGCCTGAGGGTAAGGCCTCGCTGCCTCATTGCCTGCTATATAACTGACACAAGACTGAGTGGACCTGGGAATGCAGTTTGAGGCCAGGAAGAAGGAGAAGAGTATTGGCAGTCCCACTGCAACCAACATCACCTGCTTCTGGCTTCAATCTGTCATTCTCCCTAGCCCAATCTCCACCTTTCCTTGCCTCTTATGTTAGCAGGGCTCTTCTCATAATCTGTGGAACTCCTTGCTACAGGAGGTGGTAATGGCATCTGGCCTAGGCGCCTTTAAAAGGGGATTGGACTGATTTCTGGAGGAAAAGTCCATTGTGGGCTATAGGCCATGATGGCTTGTTTAACCTCCTTATGTTAGGAGTAGGCTACTTCAGAATGCCAGGTGCAAGGGAGTGGCAACAGGATGCAGCATCCTGTTGTCTCCTGGGCTCCCAGGCACCTGGTGGGCCACTGTGAGATACAGGAAGCTGGACTAGATGGGCCTTTGGCCAAATCCAGAGGGGCTCTTCTTGTGTTCTTCTTGTGTCAGTAACCCATTGCTGCAGCCTGCCAGGGCTAATTGGCAGATTTCAGGCAGAGGAGAGAGCCTTAACTTATCACTCTGGTTGCAGCTGGATCTACTGGAATGATGTTCTAGGAAAGTGGTTCCCAAACCTTGTAGCATTGGGATTCACCTGAAAATTTTTTTCACTTTTCCAGCCTCTCAAGCCTCTTGGCTTTAATGGTGATTGGGCAGCAGTGTTCCCCCTGCCCAAGTAGCAGGTTGTTTAACCCTCGATGCACATAGTAAACTGGGTCATGACCCACAGGAGGACATGGACCCACAGTTTGGGAACCTTGGAAGATTTCCTGCTACATGCAGGGGGTTGGACTAGATGACCTTGTGGGTTCCTTCCAACTCTATGATTCTAGGATCCTGAGGCAAGAGAAAGGGGGCTCAGGGCAGGGTCAGCTGGGCCAGACTGTCTATCTTGAGCCCATCTTCTAGTGTAGACCTTGGGAGGGAGTGCATGGCAAGACACCTGGGCTGTGTACTTGGCCACCTTGTCACCTTCCTGACCAGTACAGGGTTAATCAGCATTGGTAAAGCCTCTCCTCTGCTTTTGCATCAACCTTAAGGAAGAATCATAGCTGATCATCCAAAAAAGCCTAGGGGAAGAAGGGAAGGATCACATCCCCTGCTAGGGTACATTAATGAAGATCAAAATGTACAGTGTTGAAATGTACGTACTGTTTCTTTTTATCCTCTTTGTACATCTATTTTATAAAGAAACCATCTCAGTGCCTTATTAAAATTCATACACCCAATTGTGCAAAACGTAGTTCTTACAGCACACATTTTTTTCTCAACTGTGCAAAATGGGTCCAACTGCACATTAGAATAAAGTCTGAGAGCAGCATCCCAGATTGTGAAGGATGACAGCACAATCCCATAAGTGTTCACTTGGAAATAAGTCCCATTGTATTCAGTATGATTTATCCCCAGGTACAGTACATGTTCAGAGGATTGCAGCCAGAGTGAAAGGCGTGGAAATGTGCAGCACTAGAAGCAAAACACAGTGATTAGGAGGGCCAGAGATACCATGAAGGAGACCGCGGTCAGTTTGCTCTAACAGCTTAATGGAAGCTCCATGTCCAGGCATAGTAAACCTGAAAGCATCAGTTACGGGAAACAACCGATAGTGTGGCACTATTTCTTGCAAACTATGCCTGCAAACTTTCATAGGTAAACTCTGACCAATGCTGGGAGCAAAATATTAGACTGGCTGGATCTGACTCAGCAGCAGACTTGGTGCTAGAGGTTGTCAGGATTGGGCACCGATTGAAGGCCATTTGCCATCTGTTTTGCTGTTATAGTACACCTGTCCTTTGGGGACCTGACTTGTTTAATGAGGTACAAGAACTTACCAGTGGAAGAACAGTGTCTTCCTAATGTCTCAGTCTTAAACGTATTCCCCCTGTAAGTTGGCTGCGATGTAATACCAGGGTGTAGAGGCTGACCCTGACAATGTGGTGATGCTTCTGAGTGATGACCTCGTTGCACAAGTCAAAAAGATTTTCTTACAGTGAGCGCAGATGTCTTTCACCATCATGACTGACAAACTGCCGAATCCCCCATGTAGCTCTGCTAACAAGACCGTGCACAGGCCCACAACTGTGGGTGAGGGGCAATTGGACAACCAGCAGGAAGTATGTAAAAATACGTTTTACTTACTCCTGATAGGCTGCCCAATTGCCTATCCTCAGATCTATGGCAGCCATTTTGTGGGCGTAGGCCCAAGGACAGAAAAGAAGTGGTGCAGTCTGGGAAAAGAGAGGATAGAATCTTGGCGCAGGTTGTAGCATCCAAGATGCCCTCCCTCCCCTCCCTCCCCTCACTGCTCCAAACTCCCCCTGTCCTCCCCCGTGCTCATGATACACCTCCACCTTACCGACACCAGCGGAAGCTTCCAGAGCTGCTTCTGTGCATGCTGTGCCACTGCTTGCTTGTGAATGGTCTGGAAGCACACAAAGATGGCCTTGCTTTTGCATGGCTGTAAATGGTCTTATGCTGCTGGAACATTACTTCCTTCAGCCCAAGGCTGTAATAGTACAGATGTGCCCTGGTACCCACTGATTAAGTATCCACGGTTTCAGTTATCCATGAATACCATGGATACTGGGATGCCTATTAAAAAGATAAAGGTAAAGGTTTCCCCACGACCGAATGGTCTAGTCAAGACCGACTGTAGGGGGTGGTGCTCATCTCCGTTTCAAAGCCTGTAGAGCCGGCGTTTTGTCCGAGGACAAGCTTCCGTGGTCATGTGGCCGGCATGACTCTACGCCGTAGTGCACAGAATGCCGTTCCCTTCCCACCGAAGTGGTCCCTATTTATCTGCTTGCATTTAGGTGCTTTCGAACTGCTAGGTTGGCAGGAGCTGGGACAAGCAACGGGAGCTCACTCCGTCATGCAGTCTTGAACTCCCAACCTTCCGGTCGGAAAGCCCAGCAGCAGCAGTTTAACCCATTACACCACTATCTAAAAAGATAGGGGAACATTAAACAAATCTTTCTCTTTTTTTGCAGCAAAACCACTATCTTTAAAAAGGCATCCCCAGTATCCATGGTTTCAGGTATCCACTGTGGGGTTGGGAAAGGAACCCCAGCAGATACCAGGGCATGCCTGTATTGGGGCCAAGGTCTTCCAAGGGTCTGATAGGGGTCACCCAATCAACAGTGCAAAGCAGGTATCTGATGGATGTAACCTGTGATGGACTCTTTGCATATCACCAAACTTTTGGGCTACTTTTGCCATTCTGGGAGTTCCGCGACACTTATTCCTAAGCAAGCGAACTTTTGAGCACAACGAAAACAGCCCCCAATAATTCTGACATTTCAAATCAAGCTGATGCTGAGAAAGTTTTTTTTTAAGCACCTGATTTATCCCGGCTACCTTTCCAATATGGGCTGTGGTGATATGCCTGTGTGTGTGTGTGTGTGTTTCTTTTTGGTCCTTTAACAATAATAAAGAATGAAGAAAAAAATTAAGCTCCCCTAATCCTCTTACCATCCTCAAGCCATTCCATTCAGGGTGTCTGCAAAGAATGTACAGTGACCTCATTTGAGCAGAATGGAGATCTTGCCCTTTTCTGCTTGGTTATATTCTTTGTCCTTGCACAGGATTGCAACCTGCTCTGTGTTGGCAAAGCCAGCCTTTGGAACAGTGGTCAGGGAACAGGGGTAAATTACCCCAAATGGGGTAAAAATGAAATTCCTGGGGGTAATGGATGGCAGGCGGGCATGCATAGAAATCTAAGCGATTCCCTGCAAAGACTTGTTCCTCCGCACGCCCGCTGTCTGCGCCTCCATCTCTCTCTTTAAACTTGGGCGACGAGTCCTGCAGCGTGTCTCTGCGCTCTGATCAGCCAAGCCATTCTAATTGGGTAGCCAATGAGGAAGCAGCCTGAAAATTTAGCGGGGCCTTCGGCGCCCTCATTGGCTGCCTGGGGTGGCTGAGAGGCTGAGCATTCCATAGCAGGACTGCAGTGTATGCCGCCTGCCTTGCTGCATTGTGCACTCGTGGGATGGGGTGGCTGGTTGGAGGCGGGGGTCTGGCCATTGAACTGGTGAGTAAAGGCTTCTGTCTGGGTTTTTAAGCGAGCACAAAAGGAGAAGGAGGGTCATGTATAGAGGATGAGGCACAGCGCTGTCTGAGACCAGGGAGCCGAGGACGAGGCTTTGTTCCAAGCGTTCTGATCTGCAGCAACAGATGAAATGTTTGGGTGATTGGGGTAAAAGGTAAAAAAGTTCCCTGACCCCTGCTTTGGAAAGAAAGGACCAAGCATGCAGGTGGAAGCTTTCCTCATTGACCCAGGATCTCCTCCTTTGCACAAATGTGTTATTGACATCCTTGTCTAATTCCGAGTGTTTTGTTTTTCTTTACTGTTGCTTTCTAAGAGAGAACAATTTTGTGCAGCGTGCTTTCTCAGACGATGACGATCTAAAGCTTTGTTTGTCTCATGTTAATAGGTGTACGCAGTGTATAGTCGAGAGTTTTTTCACAGGCCTCACAAAACATGGCACGTTCCCAGGGGATAGATATACCCAAACATAGCAGAACAGACAATGGCTGGAAAGAAATAATTTTAAAGACTGTTGCAGAGTTTCAATGGTGCCGGTATTTTATAAGGTGTATAAGGGCACAGTCCTAACCAATATTCCTGCACTGACATAACTGTGCCAGTGGGGCCTGTTGTGGAGTAATAGTACTACTGCAGTGGAGTAGTAGTCATGGAGGCCTCCTCAAGTTAATAAAGGATTGCTTGTTCCCTTACCTCAGAGCTGCATTGCCCTTACCCCAGTGCTAGAAAGTTGGTTAGGACTGCGTCTTGAGCAGGGGTGTAGCTAAATAAGAGCAGGACGGGTGCAATTGCACAGGGTAACAAGCTTTAGGGGGCAACAAGCTAAGCTTGACACTAGTGGCCTTAATTGTGAAAACCTTGATATGTACAGTATGAATAATACCATCATGTTACATACCATTCAATGAGGAATTTAATGCAGAATGCAATGAAACAAAGGATGTTCCAAAACCAGAGTGCAATATCTTTACTCTACCAAACGTTACAGCAAAAAACAAACAAAACCCCCCCCAAGAAAATGAAAATACAACTCTGATGTCACTTCTTGTTGTGATGTCACTTGTGGGGCATCATTTTGCACTCTGTACCAGGCTATACTTTCCTTAGTTATGGCAGTGGTCCTAAGTCAATGAGAGATGGTGGAGAAATCTGAAATAAGGGTTTGCTCTTGCAGAGGCACCTTGGATCATTTCCCAGGCCATTCAGATCTTGAGTCCAGAAACACAGACAGAAGGGGATCTCTGTGGTGATGTGCCCTCCCTCCATAATGCCTCCCCACCCCATTCTGCCCTCTCCTGCCCCCGAATGCCCAGCAGACACCCTACCTGCTTTGGTGGGTGCAGGCCCCTGAGAGCACAATCCTAACCTGGAGTTAGGCTGGCACAGTTAGGCCAGCAAAGTTTGGCCGGCACAAGGGCCACCATATAGCATGTTTGGACCACTCTTGCAGTCAGGGAGGATGGTGCACATCTGTTTGTTGTCCTCTCTGACTTCGAGAGTGGTCCAAACATACTTTTACGGTGTCTCTTGTGCCGGCCAAACTTTGCTGGCCTAACTGTGCCGGCCTAACTCCAGGTTAGGATTGCACCCTGAGTGCTACAGCAGGCCAGCACAAACCTTGAGGTTGGCACTGCAGGTCTCCACACTACCACAGTGTGCCTTAAGACACTTTTGCGACAGTGTGAGTGCTGAGTGTCCATCAGTAATAGCCGGCATAGGATTGGGCTGATAATCATTCATTAAATGATAGAAACTAATATGATCAATTGACTAGCAGCCTTAAATATAAATGTACCAGTGAGTTTTCTTTTCATTTGCGGTTTCTTTTTTTGGTATGTCTCCTTGAAAATATACCTATGGATACAATGTAATTTCCAAGGGCTTCTTTTCACGTCTGATTTCTGTGCCTCCACAGTTCTTGACAATCATCTCTATAGATGGCATCTTTGACGAGAATTACAGCTTATTTAAGACACATAAGCATGCAATTTTATTCCAATCCATGCCTGATTATCCAGCCACAGTCATTTCAGAGAGATTCCTACTGCTGTGCGATGTATAATAAACTCATATCCACATTAAACAGACACTTAAAGCTGAACACCTTTCGGTGATGAGGATGTGTGTAAGATAAACACATCATCATATCATGAGGTTCAGTTGCACAATATTTCTTGGGTCCATTTTGAGAAAGAGAAAGAGGTGACTGTGTGTGTGGCAGGCAGTTTGAGAATGTGAAGAGGGAGGAAGCACTAATGCGCTGAGGCTTCTTCTGTCGGTTCTCCCATTATTCCTGAGGCAACGTGTTCACGATTCTTCTCATGACTTCCCACAGTGGTTTGAGAGGTTCCCAGAGTCCTTGGTCACTGGGCAGAGGTGGCGTCTAAGGTTGGCCAGTTCAGGCACTTGCTGAAGGTCCACGCTAGTCAGCGTGTTCACCCAGTCGAGTCGATCCCGGCACCTGTCACACTGGTCCCAGTGTCTGAACACTGGTGCTATGGAGGGTGCTATGGGCTCTCAGTGCAGAGCATACCCCAGAGCTCAAAGCAACCTAATTCTGATCCTGTTACTTGATTCCAGATCCAACATCAGCATTGGCATCACCATCTAGCTGCTGAGGATCCATTCTCCATCCCTGAACTCACATTTGTTCCTAGAACCTTTCTGGGGTGGCTTTTTCAGTACCTGCCCAGGCAGGAAAGGGCCCATGGAAGGCAATTTGCTGAAGATACCCTGGAAGCTGAAGCCAGCCCTGACTGGGCTGTCTGTTTCCAGGCTTCCAGATCCCTCAGTAACATCCAGTGTCACCCATCAATGGCGACTCCTCTGTCAACGCTTCTGTGGCAATGAGGTTGCCTTTCTGCTTTCCTTGGGTGCTCAAAAGGGCCATGGGTGACTGGATTACCTTCAGATGGGAGTTTGGACAACTAGGCTCCAATCGTCATGAACGCTGTGTGGTGGATATTGAGGTTGGACAGGGAGAGAAGACAATCCAACACTTACCCATGACAAATTTTATTTGTAGCTAGCATTTAAAAACAAACAAATGGAAACAACGTCCAAAAGTCAGTGCTCTAAAGATCTCCAAAGATATCTGAGTGCAGATTTCGTTATGTGAGGTGATCTCACTGTACAAATACAACCTTGATTCTTTTCCTCTGCCCCAAAGACTGTAGCATATAGGGTTCCTATTTGCTCATATCCATTTCAGTTACCTCATCTCAAATGCTGGTGAAGAAGCAAACCTTATTGCCATTAGTTCTCAATAATCTATGTCAGTGGTTCTCAAACTGTTTTAGTACCAGGACCCACTTTTTACAGTGGCACTTGTGTTGGGACCTACCAGAAATGTTTTCATTAACCTGGAAGTGATGTCATTAAACAGGAACAGGAAGGGAAGTAATGATGAAGTAATCAAATGACACTCCTGGGATGCAAAATTCTTGGACTGCAGCAACTGCACAACCATGAAACAGCCCCAACACAAAGCTAGATTAGGACAAAATATTATGTAAAAACACTGAACTAAAAACAATTTTTAAAAACTCAAAAAATCAAACATTTACAAAAGGAATATAGCAAGAGCAAGGCCTGCCACTTCCAAGATGGCGGCCCTTAGCTTTCAGTGACCCACCTGACATCAGGTCGTGACCCACAATTTGAGAAACACTTTTCTTTCCACTGATCCAGCATGGTGTTATTTTAGGGCACTTACAATAATAACATGGAATATACTTTGGTGTAGTGGAGTAGCCTAGGGTAAGTGTAACGTGACAAGCCAGTAGAGGAAAGAAAAGAGAGAATATGCCTGGGAGGTACGTTGTCTATGAAATGGCAGCCTCCAGACAAAAGCAGAATGCAGCATAACATGGATCTGGGTGTTTTGGCAGTCTTCTGTCTTTTTCACTCTTCCTAGACCACTGGAAGATGCGCAATTCCACTTATGCGAATGAGACAAACAAAATAAATGTCAAGTAAACAGAGAAAAATGAGTAAATGAGTATGTATATGAGTGCGCACAAGAGAAAATCCTCGGCAATTTTCCAATGACATTTCTTTCCTGTTGACATGCAGTTTAAATCATGGGAGGTAATTCCTTCTTGGATTGCCCATAAAATGATGATTTATATCCCTTGCTCACGAGGCAATTCTTGTGATATATAGAAGTATATGTATCAGTGTTCGTGCAAATATATCCACTACAGTTGATACATGGCCTATTTATTAGGAGCAGATCTGCCATGTAACCCTGCTTTAAAAAATATCATTTCTCTTCATTTGGCACCTCTTGGCTTTAGCCAATTTTTTTTCCCATTTAACAAACTACCCTGCTAAATGAGATTATATTCTTGAAGGCATGCCATAGACTTCTCTGAAGGGGTTAACAGACAGTAATGGATGGCAGCATTTTCATATCACACAAATGTCAGTCATATGTCTCGATAGGTTCTGCATAGAAGAATGGGTTGGTGTGTTGACCATCAGACAAACAGCAGGCTCATCTAGCCTAGCATCTTGTTTCTCACAGTGGCCCATCAAATGCCTTTGGTAAGAAATTTTCTGCTGAACCATATCTCTTCTAATACCTGGCCCCTCCAAACTACAATGCAAATCCCTGAACTGATCACCAGTGTCCCCTAGAGCAGTGGTATTCAAACTTTTTAGACCGGGACCCACTTTTGAGAATTGCACTCGTGTCAGGACCCACCAGAAGTGTTGTCATTAATCTGGAAGTGATGTAGTGGCAGGAAGTGACATCATCAAGCAGGAAGTGCTATCATTGCAACATAATAAAATGACACTACTGAAATGCAAATTGACATTCTTGGACTGCAGTAATTGTACAACTATGAAACATCCCTGACAGAAAGCAAGATTACGACAAAATATGATGTAAAAGCGGTGAATGAAAAACAAATTTTTTTAAAAACCCTCATTTGCAAATTCAAACTGTTGACACTCACAAAAGGAATATAACAAGAATAAGATCTACAGTTTCCAAGATGGCTGCTCCCAGCTTTCTGCGACCCACCTGACATCAGTTTGAATAACACTGCCCTAGAGGAAGAAGCGGGCAAACCACTGCCCAAACTCTCTTCCTGCTTGCTTTGAGCAAGTGGGAAGGGGATGAGAGCACAGACTGGAGTGCATCAGTCCTTGGTGGGATGAAGGGAGTGGGCAAAGAGGCAGGATATGGATGCTCTCTTCTCCAGTTTCACTGCTGTGTCAAGCTTTCCACTCCAGGCGCGTACTTCCAATAGCATCAGCTGTGGGCTGCCCTTGAATAGCTAACATGTCCATGACATGATAATGCACGTTTTTTGCCACCGGTCATTTCATTCTGTTTGGCTGGTGCAAGGGCGTCTTGGCGCCAAGAGCTCTAGTGCCGACCAGGAGTGCTGGTCAATGTCCCTGCATCAGCGCTTAGTGACATCGGGCCAACACGAGCATGTTGCATCAGCCCACCAGAGGGTGTTGGGTTGCACCCTGTATCATAGCACCATTCCCCCCTCATCCCAAAGCATCCAAAAACAGGCCAGCGGTAGCATGTGTAATTATGTGACTGCCCATGCATGTACTTTTGACTCCTTTGTCCCTGGCCAGCCTCTAGGGAAAAGGGGCAGAATTGTGTCAACGTACTTTGGGTCACATTTCAGCTTCCATAATAGTGTGGAACTTGATTTTTTTTTAAAAAAAGAAATGGGAGGCTGATAAACAGGGCCTGCCAATAATCCAACTGAACAGCAGGAAGGGAAACTCAGAGCCCAGATGAAACCTGGCCAACAGATGAACGTGGCAACCCTGCTTCTATGCATCTGTGCCTTACGGACAGCATGGACAACAATGGTTGTCTTACCTACAGTACCAATCTCAGTTCTGCAAACAATCTATTATCTGCCTTTAGCCACAAACACATTAGGCTTATAAGAATGACTGCTGATTTCAATAGCTGTCTCTCTGCTATTGGTTGACCTCCCCTGTCGTTATCAACAAGCTCCTTGATGGAGTCAAACAGTAAATCCAGTAAACGTCCTTCTTATTGGTCTTGCTAATCCAAAACAAGTGCATTGTAAAGCTCTTAATCTTCGCTGAAGCCCAAATATTTCTTTATTACAGTATTTCTACCACAATCACAATTTTCTTTATTCTTCCTCCTTAAGAACTGGATGTGGTCTTTGTTCGTCCACAGCAGTAGCTTTCAACAGTGTACAGATGTAATTCCCGCTGCAGTGGGGGATATTGTATCTACTTACGGCTAGGATGAGTGCATGGACCATGAGGAGTTAAGCAAGCAAATGCCGTCATCCTTTGTGGTATAGCTGTGACAATTGTAGCTGTAACTGGCAATTGTTCATAAGAAGTTGATTTTGCAGTGTCATCTGCTTGTGCTTTCTTCTCAAAGGCGTACAAACAAGAGAAGAAAAACATTATATTCTTTCTAAAGACACTGGACGCAATTCATAAATAAATAAAAATAAAAGTGTGTGTGAGAGAGAGTGCAATCCTAGCCCGGAGTTAGTTTGGCACAATTAGGCCAGCAACGTTTGGCTGGCACAAGGGACACTGTAAAGCAGTGGTATTCAAACTTTTTAGACCGGGACCCACTTTTTAGAATGGCACTCGTGTTGGGACCCACCGGAAGTGAAGTCATTAACCTGGAAGTGATATCATGGCAGGAAGTGATATCATCAAGCAGGAAGTGCTGTCATTGTAACATAATAAAATGACACTCCTGAAATGCAAATTGGCATTCTTGGATTGCAGCAATTGTACAACCATGAAATATCCCTGACAGAAAGCAAGATTGGGACAAAATATTATGTAAAAATGGTGAAAAACAAAATTTTAAAAAACCCTCATTTGAAAATTCAAACTGTTAACACTCACAAAAGGAATATAACAAGAGCACGGTTTTACTCACAAAAGGAATATAACAAGAGCAGTTTCCAAGGTGGTTTTTCCCAGCTTTCCACAACCCACCTGACATTAGCTCATAACCCACCAAGTGGGTCCTGACCAGTGGTGGGATTCAAATAAATTAACAACCGGTTCTATGATGTCATAGCTGGAGCAAAACAACAACAACAACAAAAACCTAAGCCAGCCGAGGTAAGCGAGTGGGCGGGGCCCGGCCATTTAACAACCGGCTCTATAGGACCTTGGCAACCCCCCTGAATCCCACCACTGGTCCTGACCCACGGTTTGAATACCACTGCTGTAAAGTATGTTTGAATCACTCTCGGAGTAAGAGAGGCCAGCACACGGACATGCACCATCCTCCTTGACTCTGAGAGTGGTCCAAATGTGCTTTATGGTGGCCCTTGTGCCAGCCAAACTTCGCTGGCCTACCTCCAGTTTAGGATTGCACCCTGGGACGGGGCGGGGGGGCAATCCTAAAGTGGCTAGTAGTGCTGAACCCTTCCAGCAGTTGCAAACGTGACATGCCTGAGCACATGGGCTGGCCAGCCCCACTTATTAGCAACTTCCAGATGCCCACTGGTATGTAAGCTTAGGAGGGTGAAATGGTGTGGGGGAGAAGTGCAGAATGTGATGGGGTGGGCAGAACAAGGCAGTGATGGGTGGGGCAGGAAGGAGATTGGGACTGGGAAGTGGCAGTTTCAGTAGCAGCAGCATCTAACAAATTGAAGCCATGTAGATATTGTTGGTGCAGCTTTGTAGAGCTGGAATGGGGTGTTGACGGGGGTGGGTGGGGGTGCAGAGCAGGGATTTTGCTGGTGCAGGTCCAGATAGACCGCTTTGTGCCTTGGAGGCTTCTTCCTGGGTAAGGGAACAAATGTTCCTTTACCCAGAGGAGACCTCTGGGACTGTCCCCCCTGCAGGATGCAATGCAAGCCATTTTGGTGGGGTGGGGGAGCATAGGATTGGGCTTTTTCACTACCGCCTCATTCACTAGTGGCATAGCCACTACTTGGGTTTTCTATTCTATTTTGCACTTGCCCTACTTGTTTACTGCAAACGTGATGTGCATGTGAACGTGTGAGTCGACTGCATTGGAGAGCGTTGTGTTAGAAGTGATAACTGGTGATTTTAAAAAGTCTGTGAAGTTATACAGTATGTGTCATTTCCCATTCATCCATGTAAGCCATCCCTGCATCCCTGTTCTTCAACTGATGAGCATGCCTGTGAACCAAGCCTATATACCATTAGAACGCCAGACACATAATCTTAGCTGTGCAAGATTTATGTAGAAGGAGTGGAGCTTTTTCAGCAAATTGGCCCTTGACCTGTGGAACATGTGTCTAGAATGGATTAGATGTATGAGACTATGACCCCAAGTACCTTTTCAATCAAATGAAACATCTCTTTGTTGACCTAGGCTTTCAACCGAGTTTATATTTAAAATAAACAAGACCTCTGTAGAGACTACAAAGCAAATGAAAAAAAAATATCTGATTTAATGAATTTTTAAGCCTAGGTCTCCCTGTGATGGACATGACATTAAATAGAAATGGGAGGCAGAATGTATTTTGCCAGCATGGTTTAGTTTGACCGTGATGAAACTGTGTTTGAAATACTTATTTAAATCTGAGTAATACAATTTGTTCATAGTAACACTGACAAATTGGAGGGTACCAAGCAACCAAATGAAGGAATAGCTGGAAGGATTGTTTTATTCCCTCTTTATGGCCGGGGACAGTGATGCCGGTTAGGTAAGAGGTTGTAAATCAGCTTTACTGAATTAAGCGTATGCCCTTCATTTTCATTCTGTTCTACCCCGTTCAGTCAGAAAGACTTGCAAGAGAAATCCAAGTAGCCGTTAGAGTGGGATGAATTTGTGTGTATGTGTGTGTGTTCATAAGGGAGGCACAACCACTGCAACATCACACATTGTCACCTTCCTGCTGTGCAGCAGGAAAGTGTGTTGATGATACTGAGGTTTGAGGAGCACAAGCAAGCCTTGGTGGTGCTTGCAGCTGAGAGTGCAATCCTAACCTGGCGTTAGGACGGCACAGTTAGGGCAGCAAAGTTTGGCCAGCACAAGGTACATCATTAAGTATCTTTGGACCACTCTCGGAGTCAAGGAGGATGGCGCACGTCTGTATGCTGGTTTCTCTGACTCCGAGAGTGGTCCAAACATACTTTATGATGGCCCTTGTACTGGCCAAACTTTGCTGGCCTAACTGTGCTGGTCTAACTCCAGGTTAGGATTGCGCCCTGAGATTCCTTCTAACCAGTAGTGGTGGTCACCAGCTAGAAAGGGGCAAAATGGTAAGTACTGCAGGCACCATGACGTGCTGTGTAAGCAGCCCCTCCTACTTGCTATCAGAGCCATTCCAGGCATTGATGGCAATGTGCAGGAGACACCATTTGATTTGGCAAGCACCTACACATTACCATCACTGCCCAGAATGGCCCCAATGGCAAATGGGATAGGCTCACTTAATGCTCACACAATGCATTGTGGCGCCTGCAGTACTTACTGTTCTGTCCCTCTCTAGCCATGAATTATTTAGTACTTTGTCATTCACAATCAAATTTATGTGTTGCTTTCATTAGGAACACACCAGAAACCATGTACAGTGTTTAAAAAGCGTGCCAAATGGAGCAAAGACAAGCAATGTGAATTCAGGAAAAGGCCAATCAAGAAGACAATGCTGTGGATGGCAGCTGTCAGGAAAATAACCGCATTCACAACCAAGGCGTCAACAGCAGTCGGAGGAGAGGCATGAGACAAACTTGAGACATAGGAAGAAACAGACAGATGGCAACGACTGTGAGAGGTCGGGAGTGAAAGGAACACTGTGTCATCCTGAGGTCCACCAGCAGCAGGGTCAACACTGCTATTTCTCCTTTTCCTCCTGCTTCTTATAGCCCAATCAGATGCTTGGCTGGCCTATGTGATAGAGAAGTGCCAACACAGCCTCCGTGGTATCCAGCGATGGGATCTACAAATGACCTGGGGGAACGCTGGGTGGGACTTCCGCGGGGCTTCCGCGTGATTGGCTGCCTGTCTGCAGCGTTCTACAGCTGTCCTGGCCTAGGGGGGGCTGCCCCCGGTTAGCGCACCCCACCCGGCGCAACCCTCACCCCTCCTCCGCAGCGAGCAGGAGCCCCCCCGAGGCCAGGGCAGCTGCGGATCGCTGTGGACGGGCTGCCAATCACCCGGATGTCCCGCCTAAGTCCCGCCCAGTGTTCCCTCAGGCTGTTTGTAGATCCCATCGCTGGTGGTATCCTATGTGGTGGCCTCTCTGACGCCAAAAGTGGTCCAAACATACTTTACAGTGGCCCCTGTGCTGGCCAAACATGGCTGGTTTAACTCTGCTGGCCTAACTTCAGATTAGGATTGCGCCATCAGAGTCAGAGAGGCCAGGACACAGACATGCGCCATCCTCCCCGACTCCAAGAGTGGTCCAAACATGCTTTACGGTGGCTCTTGTGCCAGCCAAACTTTGCTGGCCTAACTGTGCCAGCCTAATTCCAGATTAGGATTGTGCCTCAAGTAAGGAAACTTTTACTTATGAACTCCACTTTTCCCTGGTCCCCAATGGGCCAGGGAACTTGGATCTACACCAGTTCCTTTTCTTTTCTTCAGAAGAAAGGCATAATTAAACTGAATCTGGCTCTATGAGTTAATCAGCGAAATTTGCCCGGCCACAGCAGCATATAGGCCAGATGTGTAAAACTCATACATAATGAACTACTGGCACAAAAGAATGTGGGACAAGAAAGGGCTAAAATGTCAGAGAGCCACATATTGTAGTTGTGAGGCAGGAAGTCAAGTCCTCTCTTTCATGTCATTCTTTTTTTTTCCCCTTAAGCAATAGAAAGAAACATTCAGAGTCTGAACTTGTATCAGGAAATAATATTCCACAGCAAAACTGATAGAAACTTTTCTGAGTGTCAGAGATTCTGACACCTGCAAGCAACATGGGAAGGGTGTTGTAGAATTAACAGCCTTTCAACTAGTCTTTGTAGCTTTATGTGAACATTACACATTACCGAGGGATTCAACCCACAATTTTTTTTCCCCTCGGGCAAGCTGCAAAAGAGCAGGCAAAACATTTTTTCTCTGGTCAGTTGGCAACTCCACCAATGTTGATCTCTCTGCATCTCAATGCCGATGCTACCAGGGTCAGTGCACGGGTCACAAACAACATGCTTCTGAATCCTAGGGATGCCATGGCGCTGCAGAGATCAGCTTGAAATAGAGCTGAGCATTTACAGACATGCCGAGAGAACAGGCCAGGGGTGGAATTTTCCACTGGTGGTGTCAAGTCGGTTTTCAAAAAAGTTGCCGTTTTTGGAAAACGTTGGATTTCAGAATTTCAGATACAGGATGCCCAACCTGCACTTACTTTGGGGGGAGCAGTGGCATTCCTAGAGCTGGCTCAGAGGCTTTGCTTCCCATTCTGCGAATGGCTCTGTAGGCAAGGGGGAGGGGCCACGTTACACTGGAGTTCAGGCTCCTGCAACACTTAGCGTTTCCCCCTGCTAGAAAGTCACAGGAGGTGAGTAGGGAAGGTGGATGAATGTGCTTCTAGAGTCCCAACAGCATCATTTCCCCAGGAATTCTCACTGGGGAACAAATGCCATTCCCATCATTGCTACCCAGGAGAAGAAGTGTAAATAATGGAAATAGTGTCAGGTTCCTACTGGGGATTCCAATCTGGGACTTCCAATCCCCACCAGAAGAAGTCCCAAATATTGCCTGGAGTTTCTGCCTTCCAGTATCCCAATGGTAACCTCCTTTTTGGCCAGGGGGTGGGGGGTGGGGTGGGGAAGAGAATGTGGAAGAGGAGTTTTATGGGGCTTTACACACACAGTTCCAGCTGCTGCAAGCTCTGTTAGATCAGATCCAAAGTCTGCACTGGGAACATGGCTATATTAATTTTATCTATTTTTGTCTGACAAAGAACTTTTTTTTCTTTTTCAGGATTCCTACAAGCAGCCAATCTTATTCTTGCTGCTGTTTCCATGGTACGTGCTGCTGAAGTGGCCACCACTCTATCCCACGGGGCCAAGGAGGTGGCCACAGGACTCCTTTAGGAAGTAAAGGGAACTTCAGTTCCCTTAAAGGTAAAGGTTTCCCCACGACCGAATGGTCTAGTCGTGACCGACTGTAGGGGGCGGTGCTCATTTCCGTTTCAAAGCCTGTAGAGCCGGCGTTTGTCTGAGGACAAGCTTCCGTGGTCATGTGGCCAGCATGACTATATGCCATAGCGCACGGAACGCCGTTACCTTCCCACCGAAGTGGTCCCAATTTATCTACTCAACATTTTTTATGTGCTTTCAAACTTCTAGGTTGGCAGGAACTGGGACAAGCAACGGGAGCTATGCCAGACCTCAGCAGCCCCTATGTGTCTACTTGGATCTGCACCAGCTCCTACAAGGAGAGCCCTGCCCTTTCCCAGGCCACCCTCCCCCACCCAGTTTTACCCCCTCCCTGCCTTCCCCACCTTCTGGAACATGTCCCTATCGTTGGCAGATAGTTATTGCTGGTGGCTCCCAGGGGTTGTCCCACCATGGTGGAGGCCCAATGCCAACCGGCACTGCCTACTGGCACCATTCCTCTACTGATCACCACAACATACTTTACGGTATATTTGCACTGGCTGGTCACACAGGAGACCAGCACTGGTCAGCAATTGGATTGAGGCCTAAGTTAGATGTGGGCAAACCTGTGATCAGTGGAGAATGTTTTATATATTATTTTAACATTTTATATGTTGTACATAATTCTGTAGAACACTCTAGGTAATATAGAAACGAGATCATGGGAGAAAAATAAATGAGGATTTGCAATATTGTGTAATAAAAAAGAATTCTTCATTTGCATGTGCTAATTAATTTTTACTTTATAATACCAACATTTGGGACTGGTTGGCCTTATTACCTAAAACGAATTTGCTTATAATCAGAAACGAAATTCTGAGCAGTGTGAATGAAGGTCACCATTTTTTTTCTTTAAATTATTAAGGTTAATTATAAAATTAATTAGGCCCATTTGTAATGTTGATTAGAAGAATGCACCCTACTTTACTGCTGGCAGAGAATTTGGATCTGAAAAGAAAGCCTTCTCGCTCACCTTCTGTAGCTGAAGTTTGTAAAACAATTCATTAAAAACTATTTTTCAGGTCTGACCTCACCTTCCGAAATGTAATTTTTTCTGCATCTTAATGAGATGATGTGTTTATTTATAATTTCAATATGATTTCATTTTAACATTCCTAATTGGCTTGCTTTATTTTAATTTAGAAAGAACTTTCCTTTGGGGCGCATTCCAATCTAAAGTTAAGCCGGCACAGTTAGGCCAGCACTGTTTGTTTGGCACCAGGGACATCGTAATGTATGTTTGGACCACTCTTGAATTCGGGGAGGAAGGTGCACATCTGCGCACATCTGACTCTGAAGGTGCAATCCTCAACTGAGTTAGGCCAGCATAAACTAAGCCAGAAAAATTTGGCCAGGCCAAGGGACACTGTAAAGTATGTTTGGACCACTCTCAGAGTCAGAGAGGACAGCATGCAGACATGAGCCATCTTCCCTGACTCTTAGAGTAGTTCAAAAACACTTTATGGTGGCCCTTGTGCAGGCCAAACTTCACTGGTTTAGCTTATGCCAGCCTAACTCCAGTTTAGAACTGTGCTCTGAGTGTGGTCCAAACATAATTTACGGTATCCCTTGTGCCAGCCAAACTGTGCTGGCTTAACAGGGCCGGCCTAACTTCAGGTTAGGATTGCACTCTTGATCATGTTAGGGATTTAGGAAACAAAATGCACTTAGGCTCCATGCACAAAGTCCACTGGCACTTGTGGTAGTGGCTGGCCTGCACACTGTAGTGTGTTGCCTTTTGCAACAAAGTGCTATACACCACCACAATGCTTGTTCCGGCAGTGTGCAGTTCCGATCGGATTTGGCCTTTAGTTAATGGGTTTCTGCACCCTTCTCTAGACTTCATGTTCTTAGTGATTGGTGATTAGTGTGATGCAAGTAACCTGACTCCCATTAGACATTAGCGGGATCACACTGAATTGGCACGGATACCACAAACACAATAGCAAATGCAATTTTCATTGATAATGAAGTCTCAAAGCAAAGTTTCTCACTTCCATTTACAGGCTGAGATGAAACCTGCTCACTGACTAGGCAGATGTTCCACAAGATCTTGTCCTTGAATGCCTTTCTCATTTTCTAATCCACTCTATCCCGATTAGAAATCCTCCCTTTTCAAAGTTGTGCGACAGTCAAGAGTGCTAGTTGAACTAATGTCAACAATTCCTTGAGGACATCTTAAAGCATTAAAAATAGACCTGCGCTAAGCCACTAGTTACACCCTGGCCCTATGGCAGAAAATAGGTATGACAAATGTTATTTACAGCTCTTCTACACCAGTTAACATGACTCTAGTGCAGGTTCCTTAATCTGTTCAGTTCCTTGCAAAGCTTCGTTTCTCTTTCCATTAAATCTTTGGAGTTGTTTCAATGCTGTTCTGTCACTTTCTCTTGCCAAAGGATTAGCATGCTCTTTGTGGTTATTTTTTTGTGTTTGCATTGCGGATTAGGCTTGCCAGATTTGCAAAGGTCAATTTTTGGAACACGAGATGCTTTTGGAAGGAAAAGTATTCGGGCAACAGCCCAGCAGGGCAACTGGACAAGCTGAGACTTTTTGTGGTCTTGAGCCAGAAAGCACAGCTGAAGACAAACAATGTGTGCATTTCGATGAACACACAACATGGGTGCGGTCATTTCTTTGTTCCCAAGGCCTGTGTATGTGGCCTATAGCTAAACAGGGGAAGCTTTGAACAAATGACAACCCAATCCTAAGCAGCGCCAGTGTAGCAAGGCTGCATCCTAAGGCCATTAGGAGGTGGCAGCAGCAGATTTTCCCCTTGCACCCACCTAAGCCCCAGCCAGCCCTATGGGGCTGCTCAGATCAGTGCCTGCTGATTTGCAGGTGCAGGTCAATGTGCACTGAATCAGGGTTGCCCTGGTTGGGGACTAGGGCTTAATTTTCAGCACAAGAATGGTTGCCCGTCGCCACCCACTGCGCCACCCCATGATGTCCCCAGCACACCTCTGGAATGCCCTCAGCGATGTCCTGGGCTGACCGAGCGCTGCCAGCCCTTGACCAGTGCACGACTGGTGCAGCCGAAGGGCACAGAAGCACCCATGTGCTGGCGCTGCTGCTTGTGCTGGTCCAGCACCCAACTCGCTGGCGCAGACGCACCTGCCAGCACATTTGCGACAATGCTGGATCGGTGCAAGAGCGCAGCACTGGCGCAGCGCAAGTATAGGATTGCACTCTGAATATGTTTGGATTGTTCAGAAGCCTCGTTCGCATATAATTATAAGGCAGAAGTACACGTTCCCATATTACATATTTATTACAGTCTCTCCCTTCTGTAGTGTGTTTTAAGTAAAAGCATACCCAGTATCCTGATGTCGTCATGTGTAGTCCTACTTTAATGGGAAAGAAATCCCTTTGGAGTTGTTCCTGTGGTAAGGGGTTTGAATTCTTGCCCCCATGTGCACTACTTTACATTTGCTTACATTGAAGCCATCTGCCATTTTGCCTCCAATTCCCCTAGTGTGGACAGATCCTTCTGGAGCTCTTCAGAATCCATTCTAGACCCAGAAATGTTTTAGCATCATCCACAAACTTGGCCACTTTGCTGCTGATCCCTAACTCCAGATCATTTATGAAGCAGTTGAAAAACACGGACAGATCTTTGGGGCACGCCACTTTTCACCACATTGTGAAAATTTATACCCACTCTCTGTTTCCTGTTCTTCAACCAGTTCCTAATCCATAAGCAGACCTGCCCTCTTGTTCCGTGATTGTGGCGTTTTCATAGGAGCCTTTGGTGAGGACACAGTTTTGGTCCCGGATACTCAAAGGACCACCTTCTCCATGGGAGCCCTCGTGTCTGTTGAGGTCTTCTTCAAACAACTGTGGTGTTTGGTGAAGATACAGGGGAGAGCTTTCTTGGTGGCTGCACTCTGGCTAGAGAAGCCCCCATTGCTCACTATCCTCAGGCCTTCTGCTGGCATGAACACTTCAACTGGGCTTGTGGATTCTTGTCTTGCTCCTGTCCTATTGTTGCTGTTCTTTAACTGCCATTCTAAAGTTGTTTCATTACCTTTACGTTGTTAACTGCCTGGAACAATGTTTTGAAAGGTGGGATTCAAATCCTCCAAAGAAATTGTAAATAAAGTTGTGCGGCGCAAATTTAACCCCATGGTTGGTATCTTATCTCTTTCTCTCTGGGCGTGGGCATAATGTATATTTCAATCAGTAATGGAAAGATTTCAGCAGAAAATAGCTCTGGAGATTCCATGTTGGAATTTGTATTGTCACCGTTGGCCAGCCAAACAACTCACTCTATGGTGCAGTGGTTCCCAAACTGTGGGTCGGGACCCACCAGTGGATCGCAAGCCAATTTCAGGTGGGTTGCGAAGCACCTATGGCAGCCATACTGGACATGTGGGAAGATGGGATACTGGAAGGGGGAGGGCTGTTGGTTGTTTTGCTTGTGCCAAGGTTGAAAATAGGCTTTTTTCTTTCAGATTCACTTCGCTATTGGAAAACAGCTGAGAAACAACCCAACTTCTTGCAGCCGTCTCAGGAAAGCAGCAGGCTCTGGCATCACAGTGACGGCACTTCCAGCCATGACATCACTTCTAGTGGATCCCGGACAGATTGTCATTCTAAAAAGTGGGTCCTGGTTATAAAACGTTTGAGAACCACTGCTCTATGCAGCGGCATCATGCAGCCGGAACGTTGGGCGGGAGGAATGGGTGAGCGGAACGGGGGCGGGGAAGATGGCGAAACGGAGCGGTACGCAATGGGTGGGCTGCCGCTCACCCGTTCCTCCCGCTCAGCGTTCCGGCTGCATGACGCCACTGGCTCTGTGGCATTACTATTAAGCAGTCGTCTACATGTGAGCTACATGTGAGTCATCCCTTGCAATTGGTCATAGAGAAAGTGGCCCTAGTAGCAGATATCTAGCAAAATCCCCAGTCTGTAGGCTTTTGTTTCAGCCATACAAACAGAGCCAAGTTGCACATTCCTTGTCAGGTTATACAAGCAGGTCAGAGAGGCGCTCTTGTTTGGAACTTGGCAAAAACGTCTTCACTTGCAGCAGTCGAGAAGGCTGGAAGGGAAAAGGGAGGGACCGGCGTCTTCAGCTGTGCCTGGCAGAATGTCAGTCATATGGCTCAATCACTACGTCTGCTCCTTAACAAGGGCTCCTAAGGTGAATAAATGATGATGATGGCTATCAGCTCATCACGTGCCATTAATTACGGATGGTTTGAACTGTTAAGTGAGACTGTCCCCTCTCCTGCCAGAATGGCCGCCTCATGGTGTGCACAGAATATTCGTAAGTGAAATATACCGGCTAAGCCGGCAGGGGTTTTCTGCCTAAAAAATTCAATTCTTGCTGTAGAAAAAAAATAAATCTCATGGGTCCTACTGTGAATCGTGTCGTTCAAATTCTTCTTCATCTGTACGTGAGACGATCAGGTGAAAAAGGAGGTTATGGAATGAGGCCATTTCGTTTTCAGAGGTTTCACACAGAACCTGTTTGCAAGTAGAATTTTATTTTTGATAATTTTGACTCTCCTCCTCCTCCTCCTCCTCCCTCTCTCTCAGGGCACAATCCTAACCAACTTTCCAGCACTGACATAGCTGTGCCAATGGGGCGTGTGCTGCATCCTGCTGTGGCGTAGTAGTCATGTTTGCTTCCTGACCTCAGAGCTGCATTGCCCTTCCTCCAGTGCTGGAAAGTTGCTTAGCATTGGGCCTTCACTCGCTGTCTTATCTATCTTCATTAAAACAAAAAGCCCTTAAGGCCAGTGGTGGTCCTGGCTCATGCATCGCCCAGGGCTCGGACCACAAGTGCAGACACCCCCTTCCCGCCTGCCCGCTGCCCCCTGCTGCTGCTCCTGCCTCTGACACACCTAGAGCCTTGCGAGACTTCCACATGCTCTGCAGACCCTCCAAAGGCTTATTGCAGCCTTTAGAAGGCCTTCGTTACTTCTTGTTTTTGGAGAAAATTGGAAATAATGCTTAAAGGCCTTCCAAAGGCTGCAGTGAGGCTTTGCAGAGCCTGCGGATGCCATGTGCAGCCTGGCTTGCCCTTGGGAAGGCCCCAGAGGGTGAGTGGAGGGTGGGCAGCTCTGGAGGATGGGCAGCAATGGCACCCAGGTCCCTGTGACCCGCACGACACTCCAGTAGATCCCCCCTGCTTATGGCTGCAAGCTGAAAATGCATGGACAAAATGTTGTCTAAGGCTGCAATCCTATCCACAAATACCTGGGAGTAAGTCTCATTGACTATAATCGGCCTTGCTTCAGAGTAAGTATGTATAGGATTGGTCTCTAAGGGCCCAATCCATGGGCGCCATCTGGGGGGGGCCTCCGGGGCTTTGGGTGTACATGGGTTTTTCCCCGTGGGGGCAGAGCCCCCACGTTAATGCCAGCCCCCTCGGCATCCAGCACCCACATCCAATCTGCTCCAAAGCACAGCTAACCTGCATGGTCTTTGGGAGACAGACTAGTGAAGTGTGTGACGCCATTTTGACTCCTGGCGCGTGCGCACAATGTCTGCTGTCCTGACCGAGGGAGCTGCAGAGCCCAGGTCTACTGTCTATACTTATAACGGGTAGACATGGGCTCCCAGGTCTACCCATTATAAGTATAGACGGCAGACCTGGGCTCTGGAGCCAGGTCGACCCATTATAAGTATAGACAGTGGTAGACTTGAGCTCCAGAGCCCAGGTCTACCCATTAGAAGTATAGTGGGTGGACCTGGGCTCTGGAGGGCATGGCTACATTACGTCGGGGGTGTGGCCACTTCAATATCAGGGGTGTGGCCACGGGCACCCATGTTTATGATAGCAAGTTGGCACCACTGGCCTAATCCTAAACTTTCCTAGTGCCCAGGCCTACAACAGCAGCAAAATGGCTACCTCTGATTCCTAAAGGGCCAGGGAAGCAGCCACAGGTCTCCCCGGGGTAAAGGAACAAACATTCTCTTATCCTGTGCCAACCTTTGGTGGCGCCAATGGATCTACTCAGCTCTGCACCCTTGTTTGAGTGGGCAAAGAACCCAGGAGACCCATGTTGGCTCTTCCAAGAGGGAGAACAGGATATGGCGGCAGAGTCTGTCACTGTCTCCACCCCTTCCCAGTCCTGGCCTGCCTCCCCATTCCATCCCTCCCTGCCCTCCCTCCACCCCAAAAAGGTTCACTACCAACCAGCAGTGAAACTTACTGTTGAAGGCTCCAGCAACGTGTCATTCCTGTGCTGAGGCCTAGTGCTGACTGGTGCTGGGCTCAGCACTGGCCCAGCATAGTTATCGCTGGCGCCAGAGTGCCTTATGGCACTTAACACAGAAGCCATCAGTAAGACTAGTGTGTGGGGGTCGCCCAATAGGATTGTGCTGTAATTCATCAGAAACAAAAGGCCTCTTGAATAGGACTGCTCATGGTATCTCTGCTCAGTGGCGTCATGAGGGGGGGGGGCAGGGGACGGGCCACACCAGGTGATGCACACAGGGGATGTGTAACACCACCAGGGACCAGAACTGCTAAAATCACAGTTTTAAAAGATAATACCATCATGCTATATACCCTTGGATGCAGAATTTCATCTGGAATTCAGTGAAAAAAATTGGAGTGTAATATCTTCATTCTATCAAAAGCTATGGCCAAAAACCTAAAAACTGAAAATACAACTTTTTATGTAAAAATCGCAATTAAAAAAAATTGTTATTATGAGTCAGTTCTCATTTCCCTGTATCAGAGCTAATACTAGAACTTTTATTTAATTCTGTGTCATCAAATTGGCCACGGTTTTTTTGTTGCTTACTAATTTGTTGGGAGACCTGTACTATCGTTAAATAAATAAATAAATAAATAAAGTTGCTGTATGGTTTGGGAGGAGGAGATCTATCATGGGGTGTGTGTGATGCGTTGACCTCCCGCTCCAGGCGACGCAAACTCTAGTGACGCCATTGTCTCTGCTCTTTAGCCGTGCATTGTTGAACTGACAATGTGAGCCAATGAGTGAATGAAATCCTGTTAAATCCCATTCATTAGAAAAATGCAGGAATTCAAATGAACTGAATATGGTTTTATTGGGCTGTATGCAGGGTGGGAGCACTGCCCGACACCAACGCTGTGGCTGACGCATGTGCCACAATGCTGTCGAAAAAAATGGTTTCCTACCATGCTTCTTTTGTGGTTTCACCAAACCAGGTGGCGCAAGACCTGTTTTTATTTCAAGGGATGGTGCCCGCAGCCCTGCATCCTGCACTTCCAGCCTGAAGGAAACTGCCCAAGGAACAGGATAAAGAGGGGTGTGTGTGATCCACTTCTTGCTTGGGTAAGTGGGAAATGGATCATTGTGGCTTGCATCAGTGGCGGAATGGAAGGAGGTGGTGGCAGAGACTCCATTGCCCCTTCGACCCCTTGCAATGTGCCACTGTTGTAGTCCACTTCACCTCATCTCAGGGTTGGGCTGGCACTGGTTATCTGGACTGACATAAGAACATAAGAAGAGCCCTGCTGGATCAGGCCAAAGGCCCATCTAGTCCAGCTTCCTGTATCTCACAGCGGCCCACCAGGTGCCCCAGGGAGGCACGAGACACAAGACGCTTGCATCTTGTTGCCACTCCCTTGCACCCGGTACTCTGAAATAGCCTACTACTAATGTAAGGAGGTTGCACAATCCATCATGGCCCACAATGGACTTTTCTTCCAGAAATCCGTCCAATCCCCTCTTAAAGGCATCTAGACCAGATGTCAATCATGTCCCCCCTCAGGCGCCTTTTTTCTAGGCTGAAGAGCCCCAAACGCTGCAGTCTTTCTTCATAAGGGAGGTGCCCCAGCCCCGTAATCATTTTTGTCGCTCTCTTCTGCACCTTTTCCAGCTCCACTATGTCCTTTTTGAGGTGCGGTGACCAGAACTGGACACAATATTCCAGGTGTGGCCTTACCATCGATTTGTGCAATGACATGATAATATTGGCTGTTTTATTCTCAACCCCTTTTTTAATTACCCCAAGCATGGAATTGGCCTTCTTAATTGCTACTGCACACTGGGTCGATACCTTCATTGAATTGTCCACCAGCACCCCAAGATCTCTCTCTTGAGCTGTCACATTCAGCTCAGAACCCATTAGCCTATAGGTGAAGTTTTGGTTTTTGGCCCCAATGTGCATCACAGAGGAGGTCCTGAACATTTATTTATATGAAACATTTCTATTCCATCCTTCTCACAGGGTTTGGGGCAGCTCACAGCACAGCAATTAGCAAAACAAAAAATCAAAATCAAGAAATTACAATAGACAACAGCCAAACTGAGATAAGCAAAAAACCCCACTGTGATTTTGCCTAAGCCAAATAACAGATGCACAAGCCCATATAAGGATAAGGAAAAGGAAAACCGACTATGGTGCAAGAGTGATGAAACAGATTTCAGACAGGGCTGGAGGAAGGATTGGATGTCTATATATCTGCATTCCTATCCACCTGGCAGAACATCTCCTGTTCATTTTGTGGAAGAGAGTCCTTTATTAAACTATTGACCAGCTGGTGAAACTGTAATAGCTTACAGCCTTGGATCCGGATGTGCCTTGCTCGGAGCCAGCTCCTCTGTGTGTCTCAGCATTGCCAGGTTTTCAATTGGAAATTCTTGCAGAGGTACCTCAAGGTTCTCTCCTGTGCCAGGTTCCAGCAATTGACTGGGGTTGGAATCAGACTGAAAGCTATTTCTTACAGCAATGTAGGGGCAACACAATTCACAGCGCAAACCTACCCCTGCTCTTGCGTCAACGCTATGTCATAGTGTCGATGGAAGGGGCGGCGCACTGGCGTAGGGGCGCCGAGCAGCACCCTCATGTTGATGCTCCAGCTCTGAAGCTGATGCTACTTGTAGTGTTGGCTTCACGGTGCTGACGAAGAGCCTTCCTTGCGCTGACCAAAGACAGAGGCTCTGTCCCATATCAGGATGGGGATTGGTGGGAGGGTGGAAGGCGGGGGCGGGACTTGGGCGGGACGTGGGCGGGCTTGTGAGGTGAGCCAAACGGCCACATCCTAAGCTCATCTGCAAGGCCCCGATTCAGGCCATGTGGTCTCTTCGGATCTGCGCCCTCTCTTTAGGTCTGTATATATTAGTATGTATAATAGGTATATACTCAGTGGGGTTTAGGTGAACTTAGGGGCAGCCCAATCCACTGAAACTACCCATGCAGTGATCAGGAGTGCCAATGTGACATCCATGGTATCCCATGGAGGTGTTCTGGCATGTTGATCCCTTCTCAGGTTAAGAGAGCATATGTTCCCTTGCCCCCAGGGTTTAAGCACCAGCAGCCACCATGGGTCAATTCCTTCCTGTGCCAGCAATATCATCTTGAGTCTATTGAGAAAGATGATATAAAAATTTCAAAACAGACATGCACATCAACAATAACAAATGTATCCCCACTGCTGTTAAACCTGGAGGTCTAGGATGTTGTTTTCTTTTTAAAAAGAAGGCTAAGATTCGAATGTCTGAACCATCCTTCAATTTTGCTGCACTTCTGTTGAATTAGAGAACATAAACAGTTCTGTTCTCTGGTTGATCAAACACTACTCAGAGCAAAAATATTTACGCTTTCTACTTGAAGGGGCGAAGCAGCAGAGTAAGGGAGATCTCAAGAGATATAACTGCAGAGGAGGGGCAAGTAGTTGTGAACAGCAATCTTAATATGTAAAAAGGAGAATGGGGTAATTATAAGCTACTTGCAGATTTCTTACAGAAAAAAATTCAGAATTAAATTGGATATTAGAATAAAGGTGCAGAAAACCAGGTGGACTCCTGTGCTGGGTCTAACCAAATGATTCATCTAGCACCGTTGTCTATCAACCGGAGAATGGTCAGAAAAATGCATGGAACAGTCTGCTCATATTTTGAAATGGTTTGCTGTAAATTTCACACATTGATTCACATCCTCCAGGCTGCATGACATCCTTTGAAGGCAGGTAAGCGTTGTCCTCACACATTTACATACAGGATGACATTTATGTACATGATGACATATACATTTCCTCACACATACAGACCTCCTTTTCTTCCATTGTGGGACTCAAAGTGGCATATGTGGGGCTCTTGAAAGTCACCATTCAGACACGCACCAGAGGTTGACTTCAATGGCATTCCTATTGGGGGGACGACACTATGTTCTGCATAGCCTGAGCTCCTGTGTAATATGACCCCTCCTCTTCACTACCAGAGCCATTCGCTGCTTGGAGAACTGGCTCAGACAACTGGCTCTCCGAGCTGCAATTGGCTCTTGATGCGAGTGGAAGGGGCCAAGTCACACAGGCGCTTAGGCTCCTGCAACATTAGCACTTGCTGCCCCTGTAGGAATGCTGCTGATTGACTTGCTTCATCTCATGACGCAATCCTAACCAACTTCCCAGCACCGGGGTAAGGGCAGTGCAGCTCCAAGGTGAGGGAACAAACACTCCCTTGCCTTGAGGAGGCCTCCGTGACTACTACATGCCCCATTGGCACAGCTAGGTCAGTGCTGGGAAGTTAGGTAGGATTGCGCCCTCAGACAAGTGTGAGGTTGTGTGCTCTCAGAACATACTGTGGGACGGTAATGAGGGAAATAAAATAACATGAGAGTCTGTCATGTACAACTTGTGCCCTGCTGAATACAGCCAGGCAGCCATGTACAGTCGACCAAGAACTTGTGTTGATTTCTGAGACTACAAAAACAGGGTCGGGTGAGTGCCAAGCCCCTGGCAGGTGACCATGTCTGGTTTGCAGAATGAGTTTGGCTTGATGGGTCACAAATAGTGCAGGGCTGTGTCTTCAACCGCCTTTTGTTTAAAGTGGCAATAGGTCCATGTCCTCCTTCGACAGGGAGAAAGCAACAGTTACTGGTGAGATGAAAAAATAGTGATCCTGATCGACAGCGTTTGCTAGCCTGTTGCTCCCCAGGAGCCACAAGAAAGTAACAGCCTTGTCTGATCATTAAGCTTTGACCAAGATCATAAGAGAAGCGTCTTTATTCCTGAGCAGTTTTCAAGCTTAGAAAAAGCCAGTCAGGGTTTCTGAGATTCAATCAAAAACTTTTATCTGGTATGTCAACACAGTTAGATAATCTTCATAGGGGTGAAGAACACTTTGTGAGTGTCGAGAATGTTGTTCAAAAATCTGTATTCTGCCACTGAATGCAGAAATGTTTGAGGTCGTCTCGCCTAAGAGTAAAAATGAAAACAACAAAAGAAGCCATAAAGTGACAAATTGAAATTGTGCGCACTTGCCTTCTGCAGTGCCAAGAATTATCTTAAAGTACGGCGACAGCTTGCTAATGTAGCACTGCATTTCACTAAACACCAACAGTAAACAGATTTATGCAGTCCCTTATGAACTGCCAGGTGGATGAGATGTGATTCCGAAAGTGCAGTATCATTGGCTGCTTTTCTTTCCACAGGCTGTTCCATACACGAGGCATGATTCAGCCAACATGGTGCACTTGTGTTGCAGCGCAGTTCTGCCAAAATCCCTTTCTGCTGATGTAGGCGCAGACCAGGTTAGTTCTGCTGGCAGCTCCATGGGCTCAGGCTGAGTGAGTCCCCTGAAGGATGGAATGCCGCCTGCCTGCTACCTCCGTCTCTTGCCCCACTGTCAATCCTGATCTTGATCTGAGGATATATATACATCCCTCCCTCCCTCCCTCCCTCCCTCCCTCCCTCTCCTTCCCCCTCTCTCTCCACCTTCCCTCCCTTATTCTTTCTCCCTCCTCTCTTTCTCTCCTTCTCCTTCTCTTCAGCACCAGCCCCTGTGGACAGCTGCCTGGTCCTTGTAGAACAGCGGTTCCCAACTTGGGGATTGGAACCGACAAGGGGGTTGCGAACCGATTTTCAGGGGGCCACAGCAGGCATAGATCTGAGGAGCCCATTGGGGCATCTGGCGCCAACACTAAAGTAAGGGCACAAATGTGCCCTTGTCCCAGGGAGGCTCCTTCCTGCACCCAACTTTTTCTGATAGGGCGCAGGCCTGCCAGCCTGCCCATTCCAGTGCAAGTTAGGATTGCACACTTAGTTTGGCTGCACACATTGCAAAGGTGGTGTGCATTTTCCTTATGAAGTTATATTTTGACTTTCTATTTGTTAAGATTTGGAACTTGGAACACTTTATTCCCCATAGGATGTTTACACATCTTCTAAATGAGCCAGGGACCACTGACAGTTTTAGTAGAGCAATGACCTTTAAACATACCTATGACATTTGTAGGGAAGCAGATGGGAAACATACCAGGCAGGCGTTTTTCCAAACAGAAGTGCGACATGATGTTCCCACAAAGTCCTAGCTAGACATTTCCTCTCTTCGTATGATGCAGCATCTGGCAGTGCTATTAGCAAGCTGGAATCAAATCATTTGTGGAGTCAATCTGAACTATTGCTGAGAAGTTTAAGAGAATCAGAGGTAGAAAGTGAAACTTCACAATGCCGAAGACTTCTTGCAGGTGTCTTGAGTTATTAAGGACCATGGTGCAAAGTTCTTTTAAGTTCAACTTGTCCATCATCATACAAAATAGGGCTACCTCAGGATTAGTTTGAAAGAAGGGGAACAAAATACAGGCAAGCCCCAGTATCCACTGATTTGGTATTCATGGTTTCAGTTGTCCACAAATACCATGGATACTGGGAAGCCTATTAAAAAGATTGGGGAACATTAAATGAATCTTTTTTTAACCTTTTTGCAGCAAAACCACTGATGTTCCCCCATATTTAAAAAGGTGTCCCCAGTAGCCACAGTTTCAGGTATCCATGGAGAGGTATGGAACAAGACCTCGGTGGATACTGGGGCATGCCTGTAATATCTATCTGACCATCATAGCAAAAACTTCACCATGGGTCTCTCATAAAAGTAGTGTTGATTAAGGCACACTGTGGAATCTAGATATTCAAATGAATGATTCAAGCAGTGCTAATGAACAACCCAACTGTATTACCAAGTTCAGATGTTGGTATTGGAGATTCTCCAAACTTCCTTTGACGAAATGCTCAGCTACAATTTGGGCCTTGATTTCAATGCTGTCTTCCCAGGGACATATTCATAGTGTTATAAAGCCAAGGAAGCCACTTCGTTTTTTGTGATGTTTCTAAATTATGGCCATTGTCCTACATATGAATTACCAGGAGGGGGAAGGCTCAATCCAGTGCTGAACATTACCATACAGAAATTCACCTAATAATGAAGATAAACATCTGGTCAGTCATAGTTCATTCATGTGGAAGGTTCTACGTATTTGTATATGGAATGGTGCATGGCATGGTTTTGACAGCTTGTCGTTTTGATTGATGATGATATGTCTGCATTTGTTGTGTGACCTGGAAGTGTCTGTAGGTTGTCATTTGGGGTGTGCCTCTGACGTTTAATGGTATGTTTTATGTTGTTCCCCATGAGCTAGGTGTACACAGGGGCGTAGGGAGGTTCCCGCAGGTGCAGGTAAGCCTGGAGGGCTGTGGCTGTGAAAAACCTCTGCACTTTTTGCCCCTACCCCGCCCTCCCTTGCATTTGGATTGTTCCTAAGTGGAGCAATTACTGGTGTGTGGAGGTGTGGCCAGGCAACGCATGGGGATAGGGTGGCCGCACTGGGGTGTGTGGTGATGTCACACACACCCCAGGCACACTATGAGCCAAGAACGGCTCTGGGTGTACCTCTTTCAGTGTTCAATTTTTTTCTAATTAGAAACTCTCATCCCATTTGTGCTCCTTCTTAATTCTTAACTGATTCTTAATTCTTAATTCTCAATTAATTCTCAATTCTTAATTGACTTGTGATTCAGAGCATCAGGCTGACAGAGAGCTTCTGGAACAAGAATTATTTTGCTGCATCTTCCTAGTAAACAGCTTTGGAACCCCTCTGCATTGTACTTACGCACCAGGAGAGCTTATTGAAAGCAGAAACATGCCCTGCAAATGCCCAATCTCCTCTTCCATTCCCCCGGTCCCTCCTGGGTCCCAGACAGACACTATTTTATTTCATTATCAACAGAGTGTCGTGGGGAAAGTTTAACTTGCAAAATTATGCTATGTAAATGACAACCATTTTTCCCCTCAAGGTGAAGAAAGGCTTGCGGTAGAGTGTCCTGGTTTCCATGGTAACCTCGGGAAACTTCTGCTGTGTGCGAAAATGCCACATTCCAAAGACACAAAACTTCATGGACAAGTGCTCCAGTACATCAGGGTGGGAAATTGCTATTGAAGAAGAAAGCGTTCATTTGCATTTCTGTATCTGGGATTCATTTTTTTGACTTTACAGGGCCCTGACTGCACATTGGTTAGAGGGAACAAAATTCAACATTGCTGATGAATAATCTGGTTTATGATGATGCTCAGGCACCTGTAGCCCATTCAGATTCTTGCGAGTGGCGCATAATGAGTGTTGCATGTGGGTAAACTGGTGTAAAATCAAACAGCAGCTCAATTGGTATGAGTGAAATTGGCGCACATTTACACCAGCAGATCAGAGCTCGGATCCAGTCAATAGAATGTTGGGAATTCACGACACGGCTCGCCATTTTAGCAAGTAAAATTTTACCTTCCCATTCCGTGCTACTTTGATACCATCAATCACCATCCATAGTAGCCTGCATTACGTAGAAGAGCATTTTATGAAGAGCATTATCGTCGTGGTATAGCAAAGAGCATTGTTAATGAAGCATGGAAAAAGAATAAATTCCTCTAATGGGCATATGTGTCAAATTTCAATTAAGGATTTGTTGGATAGTGAAAAAGAGAGACTGAGCAAACAAATTAAACCTTTGACCTTCAGGAGTCAGAAAAAAATAGGGAGGAAACTGAACAGCTTTAGACTTCCAGACGGCATCCTATAGCGTTCATAGAGGAATAAAGATTAAAAATAAAGACATCCATGAAGTTGTAAGAATGTTAATGTGAAATTGGTTGCATTTCCTTGAAAGTGGGCCTATTTATTTCAAACGTTGAAATGCTAGAAATAAATCTATAGAGGACTCTCAAAACTAGTAGGTGTTTTAGCAATTCATAGAGTGACAGGCTGAATTTGCAGTCAAGGACCTTTGTCTCTGACTCAGGGCCGGCCCATTATGAGGCCAATTGAAGCAGCTGCCCTCAGGCACAGATTGGTGGGATGGACCAATCCCTGGCTGCCTACTTGTGGCCACTGCTTGTCCTTCTTCCACTCCCTGGATTTGAAAAAAGAAGAAGGGGGAGACAGAGAGGAAGAGGAAATGTGTGGGAGTGGAGAATCCTGAATTAGGGTGGAACATCATCGAGTAAGGGGGGCAGCATATTGCATGCTGCCATAGGTGTCGGGAGGTCTTCTGCCAGCCCTCCTCTGACATCACATTGAGAATAGACCTCTCTTCAATCCATCCCTATTCTCAGTTGATACCCTCTTCAGTGATGAAGTGCAAATGCCCTATATTTAAAAGCAGATGGATCAATATGGTAGAAGGGAAGTACAGGCATGCCCAAATCCACTGTACTGGTTTGGTATCCACCGTTTCAGTTATCCACGGATAGCATGCATACTGGGAGGCCTATTAAAAAGATAGGGGAACATCAAACAAACCTCTTTTTTAACCTTGTTGTAGCAAAACCACTATCTTTCCCTATCTTTAAAAAGGCATCCCCAGTATCCACAATTTTAGGTATCCATGGTAGGGTCTGGAACAGAACCCCAGCAGATACCAGGGCATGTCTGTATGTCTGTATGTGAAGGTGGGAAACTACAATGAAAACTCAAGGAAGAAAGTGTTATTGTGATATATTACACACATATTGTGCTTAGATACTGCAACATATATGTGATCTCACTAGACAGAATGCACACAGCAGGCCCATGACAGTGTTTTCCAAGCACCTGACCGCTGACAGACACTTTTTTTCTGAATTAAAAAGGTATATTTCATTCTTACATCCCAGAAGATTGTGTAGAAAAATAAGAATGTCCTGCTCCCAGAAGAACTCATGCTGTGTGTTTCTGCATGAGTTGCTGAAAAGAGTGTGACTTCTTATTGAACAGAGGCAAATACAGAAGAGTAACTAGTACAGAGATTCAATCAGCAGCTTCCTCTGATAATTCTGCTGCATCTTTGCACCAGGACTGGTTGAATTGCAGAGGCAAAGATCTGATGCAGAGACATAGCAGAGTTCTATTCCAGAGAAGTATTCTGCCATTTACCAATAAATCTCAAGGTCAACCAACTGCTTCTATTAAATAATGACATTTCATCCTTGCTTCCATTATGTCCTGGTAAAAGTTTGCCTTTATCACGGCAGATGGGTAAATGGCTGTAACAAGTTTCACCACTGTAACATTTCTGACATTTACTGCCTATAATTTTTGAAATCAGCAAACATTAGGCTGCATTCCCAAACCCGGTTATTGGGATAGGCCTTGTTGAACTTCATGGATCATACAGCATGTCAGGTTGCTGGGACATCTTTCACACTTTGGTTGATGCAGTGCGCATCCTGTATCTCTGCAGAAAAATATTCCCAGAGCAACCAGTGGCCCAAAAGCCATGTCACTGTCATGTGAACTGGGACTGTTAGCACAAATGGCCAAAGGTCCCGCATGTGTACAGTGGCTCCCTGACATCACACCAGAGTAGGTCGTAGGTTGACAATGGGAGGAGGTTCAGGGGAGTATCATTGGCAGTTTGGGTGGGAGTGGGAATTTGGGGGGCAGGAGGGAATCACAGTGGTAGTTGCACACACCAAGATCCTTTCCTCTTTCCTTGCCCCAAAACACTCAAGTGGCTTTCTTTGGACCTATAATAGCTAAATAGCTTGCATAGATCCAAGGAGACCTATAGCACAATCCTAACCTGGAGTTAGGCTGGCACAGTTAGGCCAGCAAAGTTTGACCAGCACAAGGGGTACCATAAAGCATGTTTGGATCAGTCTTGGAGTCAGGGAGGATGGCACACTTCTGTGGTCTGGCCTTCCTGACTCCAAGAGTGGTCCAAACATACTTTATTGTGGCCCTTGTGCCAGCCAAACTTTGCTGGTCTAACTGTGCCAACCTATCTCCAGGTTAGGATTGTGTGCCCACTGGCAGCCAGGTGGCCTACAGGGAGGTAAGGAAAATCTTTACTTACCTCTTCTAGGCTGTTTGGTCCCCCCCCCAAAAAAAAAACCACGCAGCACATGCTCCTGCAGTGGTGCTGTGTACTATGGACTGGGGTGATAGGATTGGGCCCTAAATAATGGTTTCAGCTTCTTTGTCAAACGAAGCTGAACTCCTAAGTCATGGAAGGAATCAAATATATATTTATTTCAATTCATGGCGAAATGATTGCTTTCACATTTCACACAACCAAATTCACATGGTTGAATTTCATATGGTAGCAGTACAATTCTGGGCTTTTTTTTTTTTCCTTTTTCCTTTTTCTTTTGAAGGTTTCTGTAAAAATTCCTTTTCATCATTTTTCCTTAAAGTCCAAGAGTTCCGTTCTTAAACCCTTGATCTGGCTCTTGCTGCAGCCTCACCCCTGCAGGAAGTGCTAAATGGTCTCTAGATGTTCATTGTGACAAAATAATTAAGCGCAGCCAACTTGTGAAAGCTCTGTGAATAGTACAGCCTGTCATTCTTTAAAGTTGGTTGAAGAAAATGTTCACCTGATATTCCCCCCCCCCCGCAACATGAAGAGTAGTTCTATTAGATATTGTTAGGAAGATGTCATGAAATATAGATTAATAGCTGCATTTTCATATGTTTGATGTGCCATTTAACAAAGTGTGAACTTTTTCATATTTGACATCAAAAGGCAGTTGCTACAGTTCTTATCACACACATCAAATGATTTCCTTGCATTCACAGATATCATCAGAACTCCTGAATATCTGCTTTTTACAACTTCTGGTGTACATTAAATCAGAAAAAAATCCATCAGTTGCCAGGGCACAATTTGAGATAAACTGAAGCAATTTAACTTTTGGTGAGGTGTTACTCCATAAAATGTCACTATCTGTAAGCAGAATTAAATGAAGAAAATGAATTAGTGTAAAGGCTTTACCGGAAGTTTTACAACAAAGCAAAAATGAATCAAGGGATCCACTATGGCCATGAGCTTCCTGTTCCCTGCTGTCATGGTGTATGAAAGAGCCTTGGCATCGCCGCTCCCCTCTGCCTTCAGAGCCATTTGCAGATCGAAGAGCTGGCTCAGAAACTTTGCTCTCTGAGCCGAGAATGGTTCTGAAGGCAAGGGGGAGGGGCCCCTTCAGGCTCTAAGCGAACACCACTATGGAAGACCGTTGCAGGGGGACAGGAAAGGCAGCACACTGCCTAAGCCACACTTGCAGGTGCAAAGAGAATGACGGGAGTGTGAGTTACAGAGGATGGCTGCTCTGTAGATGCCCTATGGGCCATGCCAACCCATGCACTGGGCTGGGGTGTCAGGATGCCAAACCATCGGTGTTGGCCTGTGTCAGGGTTTCCATGGATGGTCTGACTTGGAAGGACTGCACCAGACTGATTACCAAAGACCATTTATCAACTCACCACTTGCCACCTGGTGGCCTGCACTCATCTAGAGAGGCAGCAAAGCACATGGTATTATTCATTGGCATAGCGCTTTAATAGGCAATACTCGCCCCCCCCCCGTGCATTCTCACAATACTCTCTGGATAGTATTTTACTCTTGTGCCTGTTTTGTAGAGGGCACTGAGCACTGAGTGATTTGCTCAAGGTCATTCAGTGCGCAATCCTAACCTGTACCAGAGCAGCACAGGCCAGCGGGCCTGCGCTATATCCAACGCAGGTCGGCCGTGGCCTGGAGCCTCCATGGGGCAAGGACACATTCGTGCCCTTGCCCCGGGATAGGCGCCAGCCAGTCTATGATCTGCACCTGCTGTATAGCAGACGCAGATCCGAGTTCCATGCGCAGCCCAAATTGGGGCTGTGCAGGACAGGAATGGGGGCTTGGATGCGGCCTAACGGCTGCATCCAAATGGAGTCTTTGCTTTGACACCCTCCTGAGGGTTGCATCTGGGGCACCTTCCCCCACCCCATGGGTAGCTATGCTACTGATTCAGAGCTTAGGTTCTTTTCATTATCAAGCCCAATTCCCAATCCACTAGGACCCAATCCTAAGTGCCCTAGTGTTGGCGGTACACCCAAACCGCCAGCTCCAGGTGTCGCAAAGTGGACCAGAGGGAGGACCGGGCTGGGGAGGGGGTGGAGACAGTGGCAGACTTCCATCAAATGCCCCATCCTGAGTCATGGAGTCCTGTACTGGCCTCCACACTCAATAGGGGTGGAAATCTGAGGAGACCCATTAGGGCTGCCAGGGCTTTAACCAGAGGCGTTTCTACAGGGATGGCAAAGCTCTGAGTTTTGCAAGAAGCCTTACCCTGTCATGTAAATCCCTCCTCTCCCTTACTGCTGTAGCCGGTAAGGAATGCCAAGATGTTGCTGTTCCCTGTGAGGATTGGCTAAAACGGTGCAGGAGAGGAGTGATTTCCACTGCAAGGTAAGGCTTCTTGCAAAACTTAGAGCTTTGCCCTCCCTGTAGAAACGCCACAGGCTTTAACTGGCTAAGTGAACAAATGTTCTGAGGAGGCTCCAGTGGCTACCCCAGCCCCATTGGATACAGTGGTGGCCATTTGAGCGCCGCTGTTCCTCTGGACATAGTTGAGGGTTAGCTGCCCAAGAATTGCCAACACACACACACACACAAAAACAAACAAACAAACAAACCAAACTAAAAAAAACCACGTAAAACTATAGGAACTCCCTACAGTCTTCTGAACTAGCAGCAGTTGCATCCTTGGTTCTTTGTCTCAGAAAGTTTTGGAGGAGTTTTGCAGTAAATCTTGGAAGATTTTGAAAATATTCCAGTAGGCAAATCTACAGCATTTCCTTCTGTGAAGCTTATCTTTCAATTGCTCCTAAGCATGGTATGGCTCAGGGAGTTTTGATATACTTTGGCCTGTTGATGTGTTATATCTGAATGGATTGCTTTAATATGCTATTATATTAAGATTATTCCCTCTTCTGGAAAGCCATTGTATCAGGAAGAATTATTATCCCACATTTTGGAATATAGCCTCTCAGCCTACAGTGCCATCAATATAAACTTTATAGAAAGGTCGCTTGGGACAATATTTCAAATTCTACAGCAGTAAACTTTCAGGGTTAGGTAAGACATTTCCTTTTAGTGGCAAAGCAGGTGTCTCTGATAAGTTTATATTGTTATTGCATGGAGGGTTTCATGCAGAGCTGCCGGAACTGGGATTCAAAAATTTCTGTAATATAAGGGCACAGCTGCCTCTTATAAGGGACACATAAACTCCCCAACCCTTGCAGTACTGATGTGGGGTCTGGGAAAGAGTTAGTGGGATAAGGTAACTAAGGCTGCAATCCATACTTACCTGGGAGTAAGCCCCCTTGACTATAATGTGACTTACTTCTGAGTAGACACACATCGGCTTTGGCCTGTAACAATCCTATGGGCTGCTGGTGCCCAAGGTACAGTGGTGCCAAAATGATCCTGGGGCCAGAGCAGCCTCTGAAGTCTTCTCCCGAGGAGACATTTGTTCCATGTAGCACTTCACTAGCCCCAATGGGTCTCCTTGGATCAGCGCCAGCCCAGCTCCAAAGCTCCGCTGCTCTGGAGGAGGCATAGGATTTGGCACAGGGCCATGCTAATCTTTTCTGTATCATTGCAATTTTAGCTTATGCGTTGCCGAAGCAAGCACGTGGGGTTCAGCATCCTCTGCTGTGGTCCCTGCCCCCTCCGGGGCCTGATCCTCTCCTGGTCCTGCCCTTTCCCCGTCTTCCCCCACTCTCCCTTGCCCCCAAAAGTCTCCCTGCTGCTAGCGGGGATACTCACTGCCCAGAGCTCCTCCTGGGCATCTTCTTGGTGCTGAGGCCCAGCACCAACTGAAGCTGGCCTCTCTGCCAGCACCGGGTGTCTCCTATTGGCAGTAAAGTGCCTTACAGCATTTTTGCGATACACACCACTAATAGTAAGGCTGGAGCACTGGCGGTAAGGTAAGCCTGATGGGATTGGGCTCTTATTCTTCTACCCCTCACTGATTCTCTGATAATGGAAAAGAAGCCAGTAGGTGACAAGTAGCCTGGAGAAGAAATTCAGAGCCTAATTGTATGGTCCCCTCCTCCACTGATGCAAGAGTGGTAAAATGAGGCCGTGTTGGGGTGGGAAGGAGGACGGATCAGGACCAGGAGAAGTCAGGCTTGGCGCTGGCCAAATCCAAATCCCCTTCTTGGGCCTGATCTGCCTTCACAGTCAACGTGAACTCTCACCAGGAATATAGAAGTTTGAAGTTGGGCTGGCAGGGGCTTAACTATGGGCAAAGGAACCAAGGTTAGCTTGCCCTGAGGAGGCCTCGGGGATGCAGAGGAATGCCTCTGTGGGATGCAGTGGACACCTCTGGTAGTGCCTCTGCATTGCTGCATATGAAGTTTCGGTAGACTGCGCTGCAAGAATGATGAAAAATGAACCATACAATGAAAAATGAATGGAATGGAATCAACTTGGCTCAATTTCCACTCAGTCTTCCACTCAGTATTCATTAGCAAATGAATACTGCTAACTGGGCAAGAGGCACTTTTTCTAGTGGTGTTCCTCTTATGTTTAGCAGGGGAGAGTAACTGTCTCTCTTCACCCCTGCGCAGTCTTTCTAGTGGCTGTTGCTGGTGGTCTGCCTTTTTCTTAGATTGTGAGCCCTTTGGGACAGGGAGCCATTTAACTTTATTATTATTACTATTTACCTGTAAACCGCTTTGTGAACTTCGTGTTGAAAAGCGGTATATACTGTAAGTACCTGTTGATTTGAAGCTCAAGTATTTTGGCCACCTCATGAGAAGAGAGGACTCTTTAGAAAAGACCCTCCTGCTGGGAAAGATGGAAGGGAAAAGGAGAAGGGGGCGGCAGAGGATGAGATGGTTAGAGAGTGTCACCGAAGCAATGAACATGAAATTGGGCGAACTCCAGAAGCTAGTGGAGGACAGGGAGGCCTGGCGTGCTGTGGTCCATGGGGTCGCGAAGAGTCGGACATGACTTAGCGACTGAACAACAACAACAACAACAACAACAACAACAACAACCTGTTGATTGATTGAATACCAAGATTTACAGTCATTGCTGGTGGAGGCTGGTGCAGATGCAAGGAGAACAGCAGGCGCAGACACGAGGACCCCATTGGCATGGCTGGCACCTACCCTGGGGTAAAGGCATGAATGTGCCCTTGCCTCAGGGCAGCTCCAGCCAGATCCTAACTTGTGCTGGATATGGCGCAGGCGTTCCAGCCTTGCTGTTCCAGCTCAAGTTAGGATTGCACCCTGAGACATTTGCCCTTGATAAGTAACAAGCCGTATGAAGCATTGCCAAAGTTTTTGTTCACTTGAAAAACACTCCCCCCCCCCAAAAAAAGCAAACCTCTGGAAAATTTAGACACAGCAACTTTTGTCTCAATCAGCTTCTGTCAATTTCAGGAAGTTGCAGGAATGAAGGCAATGACAAAAACACACTCTTTGAGGCTGAGGATCGTTTGGGTGTCATCTATAAATATAATTAATTTTATACAGGTTAAAAATTGTTGTAAACTGTCAGCCAGGTATATGATGCATAAAATGGCCTTCAAGAAAATAGTTCTACAGTAAATTGTTTTTTGTTCATAATGAAGCCATATATAATCTACACAATGAGGCAAACCAAGCCCACGGGGAACTATATTCTAGCATCTAAACCTGCTATTATTACCTCATTATTTTTTATTTTCTTTCCTGCTCAATCCCCTTTGAGTGCTATTATGAAATGTAGGCTGTTTTTCAGCAGAAATTCTCCTCAGAAACAGTTGGGTTTCAACCCTGTCTCCATTGCTCTCACTTCCCTGATTCAGGTGATCCGAGATGTAATTGCAATAAAAGAAAGTGATTTAAATTGCACTGAGAGGGGATGAGTGGCAATTCAGGAGTTTTGTGTTCTTCCCCCCCCCCCCAAAAAAAAATGAAAATAGGGCTCATGGGCTTCTTAAAGGGAATAATTACAGCCCTTGTGGATGCTTATCAGATGAAGACAAGAGCTAGGAGCCCTCAAATGACCTCAAGAACTTATGGGTGATCCATGATTGCACAAAGGCAATTTGTCATGATTTTACAAAGCCTTCTAATAAGAATCAACCATTTTTACCACAAGAACCTGCCACTCTTGTGAGGAAACTGGGCCTAGGAATTGTCATTTTCCTAGCAGCTATTTAGATGACTGATGGACCATTTCTTTGATGTACAATGGATGTGTTATTGGAAACAAGCTCTCTCACCGAACATTAAATTGTATTTATTATACCCATACACTGCCCAACCTTCTAAGCACTTCAGGTAGCACATCTGGGATTGTAGCCATGTTTAAAAAATTCTCACAACAACCATGTAAGTCTGCTTAGTTTGACGGAGAACAATTAGTCCAAGGCTATCCAGCAAGTTTAGGGGCTGAACAGGGATTGGAACACAGATTTTCCCAATCCAAACCCACGATGGCAGGTGCCTGATATTCTCACGGTTATGTACTCTTATTTTTTACTGGACAGGCCTGCAGACCATTTCTGTGTGGCACGCCATGCTTAGGTTGTATTGGTTTATTTGTGGTGTGTGAGGGAAGTAGGGGAGGTGGGGATGTGTATCTGCACATGTATCTTGGTGAGTCTGCAGTTCAGATTTTGAAAAGGCACACTTTGATCCAGAAAAGATCACACACATGCAAACTGAAGAGCTCAACAACAACAACAGAGCTCCTACACACATACTGGTTCAGTTGGGTGACTGGCAGCACATCCATGTACTAATACCCACCTGAGTCCCACTAAACTGGCTAGAAGTGCTCTTATGGATGGGCATCCACTTCAATGCATCCACGTCTGCATCCACATCTGCATAACAAGTTGCATGTGCCACTTTTAAAAACTGGCACGCAGCATTGCTTTATGGTTAAGGTATATGAACTAAGGGGAGCCAGAAGATTGCTATGCTTTATAAAAAGATGTTCCTGAGTATGGAAAGGGGTTTCCAATGAACTCTTTGGTGGCCACATCTTTGCCTCTTCAGTCTCTTGTATACAGACTCAAAATGGATTGGTGCCTTGATTTTCTGATTGTATTCTTCATCTAATGCAGTGGTTCCCAGCCTTTTTCTATTGGTGGCTCCCTTGACCTACTAGGCCATTGGCTACAGCTCCCCACGAGGGCTACAATCCCATACATTTTATGGGGTGATGGGTTTTTGGGGGGAGCATTCTGCAGCTCTCCTGGCTGACTCCCTGAGCACTATGGCTCACAGCTTGGGAACCAACCACTGATCATATGTGATAATATGAAGAGGGATAAAATTAATGCTAAAAAATAAAGCTATGGGGAATGATCCAGTTCCCCACAGAATCCTTTCTTCTCTTTCATTTCTGCATTAAGCAGTCCAACATGTGAGCTTAATGACTGTTTAACATCTCTCTGCTGCGCAAACAGACGATTTCTGCCCCCGCCAACAATTTGTTCAAACTCTATTGCATGTCATCCTTATGAATCAAAATTGGAATTTCTTTTCTTTTCATACAATGCTGATTTCATTTCTCAGATCTGCCTATTTCTCCATGTCATCCTTTCCAGGTGATATTTTCACAGAATGTCAGTTTTTTAAGTAGCAGTTGCAAGCAGATCTTTCATCATGCAGGCTCTTGGCATCTTTGTCTTCTAGTCAAAATAAAGATGCTGTTCAGATGTTGCTGAAACATGAGCTTGATCTGACAGAAGAAACACTCCACCTGACATGACTCAATATCCACACAAAACTGCTGCAGATTAGAAGATAATTAGGTCTATACACTGCACAGAATGGAGTGGTAGAATTTGTCTAAAATATCTATAAGCCACATCTTCTGTCCCCAAAAGGTAAAGAGTAATTTTAAAATGGTAATAAAGCAAAGAAAGCAAAACAACACCACAAAAAAACAAAGCCAAAGCAAGAAAGGGAGGCAGAAGCAAACATACAAGTGAAAACAACAAGACTGATGTCCTAACCAAACGTGCAGTTGTTCTGAGAAAAAAATGCATCTGTGAGGGCGCAATCCTAAACTGATTTAGGCCGGCATAAGCTAAGCCAGCAAAGTTTGGCCAGCACAAGGGTCAATGCAAAATATGTTTGGACCACTCTCGGAGTCAGAGACGCCAACACACAGACCTGAGCCATCCTCCCTGACTCTGGGAGTGGTCCAAACATGCTTTATGGTGGCCCTTGTGCCAGCCAAACTTTGCTGGCTTACTTTATGCCAGCCTAACTCCAGTTTAGGATTGCGCTGTCAGTCACATTTGTGAGTTTCAGTTCAGACGGGAATTCCAACCAAAGGTTTGCTGCAGTCCAGGACTTTCTTTAAGGGAAAAACTATGCCGGTCCCTCCTCTGGTACTGTCAATTATCCTCCAGAAGATTTCCTGTGTTGGCCTGTATCCCAGCAGCACTTGCCAGCTGAAAGGGGTGGGAGATTCCCCTGAGGGTTTGCCCTTCTGAGGACTGTAAAAGTCCTGCCAGCAACAGCAGGATTCTTGCATTTGTTTTCTGTGCCAGTGTGCACAGAGCTGACATGCATGCACTGGAATGAGCTGCTGGTCACTTCTGAGCAAGTGGGCATAGGACTGTGCCCCAAAGCAGGCACTTTTCCCATTCCCCCCCCACATCCATTCACACCCACACTCAAGATATTTTAATTACGTCTTCCTTGCCTGCCTCACTGGTGTTCACGCCCTGCCACTAAGTGACTTTGGCTGCAATCCTATAGACCAGTGGTTCTCAAACGTTTTAGCACCAGGACCCACCGGAAGTGATGTCATGGCTGGAAGTGCCATCGTTGTGATGCCAGAGCCTGCTGCTTTCCAGGGAATGCAGCAATAAGTTGGGTTATTTCTCTGCCATTTTCCAATAGCAAGCTGAATCAGAAAGAAAGAAAAAAGTCTATTTACAACCTTGACAAAAGCAAAACAACCACACCACACAGCCTTCCCTCTTTATCCCATCTTCCCATATTTTCAATATGGCTGCTCTATGTGCTTCACTACACACCTGAAATTGGCTCGCGACCAGTGATGTCATGCAGGGGGTACGCGGGGGTACGCGAGTACCGGTTTCTAGGATTACAGCTGGCCCCGCCCACTCGCCCGCCCACTCGTCGACTCCGCCCTCTGCAACGTTTGAATTTCCTGCATGTTTGAGTTGCCTGCATGTTCTCAGAGCCAGGCAGGCAGGCAGGCAGTGAGCGGAGCCTTTCCTTTCCTTGCCACTGAAAAATAAGTTGCTCTGGGGTTTTAACATGATGCCAGGCCTCCTTAACATGTTCTGGGGGTGCTGTGGAATACTGTTGCAACTGTTGGGTCAGTTTAAAATCATCTGAGGCCTCAAAAAGGGCTTTTTCATGTCACTTCCTGCCACAACATCACTTCTGGCTTATGACGTCACTTCCGGTGGGCGGGTCCCGACACATGCCAATCAAAAGTGAGTACCTGTTATTAAATCATTTAGATGACACCACTGCTCGTGACCCACTGGTGGGTCCTGACACACAGTTTGGGAACCACTGCTATAGACACTTTCCAAGGAGTTAGCCCTGCTGAATATAGTGAAACTTTCTTCTGAGTAGGCAGAAACATGGTGATAAAAACAGAAAGCACCTGCCTTGTTTATCCAGCAGGAAGAGAATTGTACTATTATCTTCCTCCTCATGATTAGCTTTCCCCCAGATCCTAAGACAAAAGATCAAGCAAAAACTGTTTTCAGTGCTGTCCCTCCTATTTGCCACAATCAAGGGGGGAGACGGATGCCCTTTAGAGCGAAAACAAGAAGGGGAGGGGCTAAAGCGAAGAGGGCTCTGCCAGCAGCTCATCTGGGATACTGTCATGCTTACCAAACTCTTGGACATCAAGAACCACATGGGTTTTTCAACCACACGTTTAGAAATCCACAGGGAAGGCTGTGATGCAAACGGGAAAGGAGACAGCATCTGGGTGACATCGGCATAGGATTGGGCCATTTGGGATCAATGACCATGAAAGGCGACTACCTGCATCAGGAGGCTTGCTAGACTGCACCCAAGTGTTGGTGGATTGGCACTTGAGCATGCAAAGGTATAACTTACAAATCAATTTTTATTTTGTATGGCACACTAGAAATGCAGCCATTTTTGTGGAAAGGTTGGCAATGGGAGGTATTAAAATAATAGATCTGGGGACAGAGCATTAAACAAGACAGTGTGACAATGCACACACCCCTTGGGGTCCTTGTATTTACAGACATGAACATACAGCAATCCACTGTAGAGAAACGAGTTGCTGCTTACGCATAATTGAATAGTGTTGTGATTGGACCAGCAGTGTGTTTTGAGCATAAATCTAGGGTGCCGAAGGCCAGACCTGACTATTTCTGTAATATTATTCCCATTAAAATATAACTCCTCTTACATTCTTGTAATGAATGGAATTTATAGTAGGAGAAATCTCAATAAGCGTTCTCTGCCCAGTATTTGTTTGATTGGTGCGTTTCTAAGGACAAGCCATTGGTTTTACATATTTTTTACTTGTTATTCTTAAAACCCATAAATTAAAGAGTTTTAATGGAACGCTCAAAGATTTGGTTGCTAACCCCCAGAAGATCTAAGGATTCTTCAGCTGCCTACCTACCAGTCTAATTTTATTTCAGCCCCCAACTAATCAAACACTTCACGTGTTCCTTTGGTTTGACCAAAAGTCGTTTTCAAAAGAATTTTCCTGCTGGCAAATATCCTCCAAGAAACTCATCGCATTAGTAATAAAAAAGAATAGGGACCAGGGTGCAGTACACAGAAATAAAAAGGTAATATAAAGGTTTCCCCACGACCAAATGGTCTAGTCGTGACCGACTGTAGGGGGTGGTGCTCATCTCCGTTTCTAAGCCGAAGAGCCAGCATTTGTCCAAGGACAAGCTTCGGTGGTCATGTGGCCGGCATGACTATACGCCATAGCACACGGAACCCCATTACTTGCCCACCTGCTATTTATCTGCTTGCCTTTTTACATGCTTTCGAACTGCTAGGGTTGGCAGGAGATGGGACAAGCAACGGGAGCTCACTCTGTCGCGTGGTCTCGAACTGCCAACCTTCCAGTCAAAAAATAGCTAGCTGCATTTGTATTAAGTAGGGCAGTGGCATAGCTAATAAATGTGTAGCCCAGTGCAGAGAGCAAAATGATGCCCTGGAAGTGACTTCATAACAGGAAGAGATGTCACAGTTATATTTTTTTTCTGGATTTTTTGGCCATAGCTTTTGACAGAATGCAGATATTCCAACATGGCTTGTTTCATTGCATTCTGCATTAAATTACCTTTCCAATGCTATATAACAGGAAGGACTTATTGATGCACATCAAGGTTTTCACGGTTTTGGCCACTAGTGCCAAGCTCAGCTTGTTGCTTTCTAAAGCTTGCTGCCTGCTGCAATTGCACCCCGCCTGCACGTCTTTATCTACATCCTTGAAGCAGAGTGTGTCTTTGTTCTGACAAGACTGGTAGCATCCAAACATTCTTCAGATGGTTTGCTCTTCTAAATAAAGTGAATAAACTGGAAGACTAGGGAGGTTGACATCCGTTGAACAATTCAGATCTTGGTTCATGATGACTGCTGAAAGAAGATGTTGGGAGCATTCGCAAGCAACCCTACAAGGATGAACAGAGGAAGCAGCTTTCTTCTGGATCAAGCCATTGACTCATCTAGCTCAGAATTGTCCACACTGAGCCATAAGGACCGAATGTGGCACCATCTGCACGCAAAGCAAGGGCCACTCCATTTCTCTGAAACCAAGCCCATTTCTTCTAGGCTGGGCTGTGAACACCCCAAAAGTCAAAAGTTCAATACCAAACTCAAAGCTGTCATATGGGTGGCAGGAGTATGATGCAGTTCTTGGAGGGGCAGAATTGCAACTTACCTCATTATCTGCATCTCTGCCCTCATTATCCACTGTGCAGATACCTTCCAAAGGCTGCAGAGACCTTCAGAATGGCATCTGTGACCAGCCCTGACCTCTTTAAAATGGTTGGCAGAGGCATCCGCTGGCCATGTTTAAGGGGTCCATGCCGGTCGCAGGTGACATTCTGAAAATCCCTGCAGCCTCTGGAAGGTCTCTGCAGCACCCAGATATCTTTTGGCACTTCCTACTGCACTCTGCTGGCTTCCTGAGTGTCTCTCCTGGAATCTTCTGATGGCAGATAAGGGACCCTTTGCACCTAACCCCACTGAGCTCATAGGTTCAATGAATCGTTATTGCAAATTTCCTATCCGAAAGGACTTCCAGGAGCCTAACCCTAGTGAATAATGGGGATTGACTGTATATTACTCTGTAAAGGGGCATATACAGTGGTGTCATCCGGCAACGAGCTGCCGGAACGCTAGGCAGGACTTACCGCCTGATTGGCTGCCCGTCCGTGATGTGTCGCCGCCTGCCCGCCCACCGCGCAGGCACCCCTGGCTTCGGAGGGGGTGCCTGCTTGCCTGGGGGGGCACGCCGGGTGCCTGGGCAAGCAGCGGAGGGGCGCGCCAACCGGAGGGAGCCCGCACGGCGGGCGGGCAGGCGGCGACACGTCACGGACAACCTGTCAATCAAGCGATAAGTCCCGCCTAGCTTTCCGGCAGCTCGTTGCTGGATGACACTACTGGGCATATACATTGATGGAATAGCAGCAGCAGCAGCAGCAGTAGCAATCACCACCACCACCACCACCCAACCAATCAACCACATAATATATATCCTGAGAAATAAATGTTTAGAGTATTACCATCTAAATTTGCAAGGAAAATAAATTAGGAGGGCTTTTAACGAGAAAGTGTGGGTAGGTCTACTCTGACCCAAGTGTGGGTAGGTCTGTGTGGGTAGGTCTGACTCATGGTTTTGTAAGTCTGGAGCTGACAAAGCTATTATATTTTCTCTATCATTGCAGTGTTAAGAACAATAAGTAGGTTTTGGGTGAGAAGCACAAAAAGAATATAGTTCATGGCAATGCTTGCTGAATGTCAAAAGCCTTTTCTTTTACTCCCAGTGTGAGCACTTTAAAACATTTTTCTTTGGTCCAACCGGTACTTTAAAAGTTTCCAGACTTAAAAAAAAATACAAAAATGCTCTGCCATTATTATCTGAGGCAGCTGCAAGAAGCTCTGGAAACTTCAGAGCAGAAATGCCCATTCATCCACCAGAACCAATGTCTCTCACAGCACAAAGCAGCTGTTAGTATCTGCCAATTGTTTGAAGATCCAGAAAAGGGAGATTTGTGTTTCAAAGCATTGCCTTCATTTGCATAATATGATAAAATCAAACAAACAGCAAAATATTAAGACGCTGTGCATTGCAATGACGTTTCAAACAGTCAGTTGGAGGCAGGAATGCCAACTCTAGATTTGACTAGAGACAAATGTCTGCAATGAAGGCAGCAGCTCCGCATCTTCTTTCTCCTCTGTAATGGTCCAGAAAATGAAGGTAATGCCAAAGAAGGGATTCCCAGGATCAAACCTGGAGGGAGCTTGAGAGAGAAGGGAAGAGCAGCAAAAATCACCCCCCTTCCATGCAAACCACGTTTCTTCTGCAAAGAGAAGAAGCACTCAGGAAACCAGCCATTGTTGTCTGTGGGCTCATACAAAAGGTATACTGAAACAATACAAACTATTTGTTATCTATAGATGTGTAAACACATACACACACTCACAGCATGTGCGCAAGCACACACACTCATGCAGCACACACGCACACACACACACACACACACACACACACACACACACACACACACAGAGAGAGAGAGAGAGAGAGAGAGAGAGAGAGAGAGAGATACTCTACAGTAAACCAAAAAGAGAGAGTTAAAAAACATTAAAAAGCCAGAGGGAAAAAAAACCTAATAAATCCACTTGAAATTGGGGGTGTAATATATAAATACCTGCTCAGCTGCTGCCCAAACACCCTGCACATTCCTTAGCAGGTAAGGCTGGGGGCAAAAGTAGGGCACTGCAGACGCATAACTAGAGGGGGTCATAGCATTAAGTTTGTATGGCATCTCTTCAACTAAACAGAGGAGATGCCTCCATTTTGCTCTAGTTGCCTGGAATGGCACCAAAGGATTGGGGGAGAGACTGTTGCATGGTGCGTTGAGGCAGTGTGCAAAACCCAATGCTGGATCCCTTTCCAGCTATGCTAGTCGTCTTATGCCATTCACAGAAACATACATGCCAAAGGCATAACATTGTAGACCGCAGCAGATGGAAAAGAACTGTTTGGCAGTGAGCTGCCGTGTGACACACACAACTCTCTTTATGGCAAGGGCTGGACTTCCCCAGCTGAAAGGAGCATTTTTGCCAGGGGAGGGACTAGGATGAGTCATAAGGAGAGTGTCCTGCAAGGCAGGGTGCGGATAGCCTGCTGCACAGAGACACAGACTGGGTGTCAGGAAGGACAGGCTGGAGTCCAGGAGAGAATTGGGCTGTAAGGCTACAATCCTAAGCATACTTACCTGGGAGTAAACCTCATTTAAATCAATGGAACTTGCTTCTGAATCGACATGCACAGGCTTGTGATGTCGCATTCCAGCATGTTATTCTGTCATCTTGCTTTTTGGGAATGCAAAACCACGGTCATTTGAATTATCTATCCCTTTTATGAGTATTTTGTCTGCAATGCCAGATTAGGTCTCCCCCCACCCACCCCCGCAGTATTTGAAGAATGCCAGGTTTTATGACATTGCTCGGACATAACTGCTGATGCCCCTCGTTCCAAGTTCTTTTGTGGCTGGCACAATACAGCTTTGCATCAGACAGGCAGTTTTCGGAAAAGAGTTGACATCAGTAAGAAAAACCCTGCAGATATGAGTGTTGTGTGCCCACAGAAGTCCCTTGTAGAACGGTGTAGCCTTTCCTTATCTTCCTAAAATTAGTACTTTAATAGATCACAAACAATTTTACGTGGCAGATTCCCCCCTCCCCAAAGTGATAATTGCTACATTGAGTTTATGGTTCTGTTGGTTGGAGAAAAACAAATCTGTGATGGTCACAGCAATGGCAAGACCTGCAGCCAAAGTCCGTAACTGGCAGATGGTCAGAGAATGGCTGCATAAAGCCAGAAGGCCATAGATTTTGTAGGGGGAAGTCATCCGCATGGACCACTTTTCATATGCCTCTATTTCCAACACTGTATCAATGATTTTTGGAAGATTAACTTTAATAAGTGCATCGCTGAAGTTTTTATTTTTTATTTTAAGTCCGGGAGGCCGGACGAGGAAAGAAACTGAAACATTCATTGAAAGGAGCACCAGAAATGATTATTATTATTATTATTATTATTTTGGCAAGCTCAGCAAATTAGTCACCGCACAGAGGATGCTGACAGTCATTCGGATATCAACAATGAGACATTTGGTGCCCTGCTAGCTAGTATTTCATTCTGAAATAGGAGCAACACTATAAAAGCCAGGTGCAGTTCTGAACAATTGATCTTTTTACTAGTTGGCGCTTCTTGTTTGCTTAGCTGTGTTCTGAGAATGTTGAAAAATAAGCCAAATGCCAACTGAATGGAGGAACTGTCAATATAGCAGTTCTGTTAGATCAGGGGTCAGGGAACTTTTTTACCTTTTACCCCAAAATATATTTAGATACGCCGACGTTACCCCCTTGATTTGATTTTTAATACAGGTACTTACTAAAACTACCAGTGAAAGATAGGTCTCCTCTCAGGAGAGGCACTGTCCTGTCTCTCTCAATGGCGCAGCAACTAGTCGACTACTGAAGAAGTGGGCGGACTTGGGGGCGGGGCCCGGGGCATCACACAGGGAAGCATGTTATATACAAGGGCCTGATGCACTGCGTCAGGTCCTTGTACACTACAATACTGTAACATACACAGCCGGGCATGCATATAGAACAGTGATGGCGAACCTTTTAGGCTTGGTGTGTCAGAAATTTGGAAAATTCATAACTCAGCTCTGCTGGTGTGTCAACCCCCCCCCCCCCGCCAGAACAAAAGAAAAAAAATTACATATCGGAACCCATTGCTTTTGATTTGATTAATTAATGAGCTTAATTAGTGCATGAGGCTTCTGTAGTACGAAGGCACTGCAGGGGGGGTTAAGCCCAATTTATTTAATATTGTAACAAATCTGCGGTTCCTCGGTGGAATTACTTGGGGGTGGGCTCAGCCCTTATTTCATTTGTACTGTAAGCCGCCAGCCACAAACTTCCCTCTGTAAAGCGAGTATTATTTCCTGCCCTTTAAAATTCTCCTGCGCTTGATCAACACCTTGAGCCAGGAGCTGCCAGTGACACTATTGCAGCACAGACTGAATACCAGACACAGACGGGGAAAACGGTCACACTCTGGAGGCGCACTTGGAAGCGCCAGGCAATCACCCAAACATTTCATTGGTTGCTGCAGATCAGAACGCTTGGAATGTCGCGTGCAACAAAGCCTCGTCCCTGGCTCCCTGGTCTCAGACAGCGCTGTGCCTCATCCTCTATACTTGACCCTCCTCCTTTTGTGCTCACTTAAAAACCCAGAAAGAAGCCTTTACTCACCAGTTCAATGGCCAGACCCCCGCCTCCAACCAGCCACCCCATCCCACGAGTGCACAATGCAGCAAGGCAGGCGGCGTGCACTGCAGTCCTGCTATGGAATGCTCAGCCTCTCAGCCACCCCGGCCAGCCAATGAGGGCGCCGAAGGCCCCGCTAAATTCTCAGGCTGCTTCCTCATTGGCTATCCAATTAGCATGGCGTGGCTGATCAGAGTGCGGAAACATGCTGCAAGGCTTGTCGCCCGAGTTTAAAGAGAGAGACGGAGGCGCAGACAGCGGGCGCACGGAGGAACAAGTCTTTGCAGGGAATAGCTTAGATTCATATGCCTGCCCGGCTGCCGTCCATTACCCCCAGGAATTTCATTTTTACCCCATTTGGGGTAATTTACCCCTGTTCCCTGACCACTGTGTTAGATCATGCCCAGGTTCACAGTTGAGCTTTCTTGCCGCTCTTGTATAAGGGTCAGACTATATATGTTCTGTTAAGCATGTGCTCGATGTGAACATACTTGGGGCCCAGTCTTATTGCCGGTGGTATGTATGTAGTGCCTACAAAAAGTGTTGCATATGTGCTGTAAAGCAGGTTTGTGGCACCCAGATGGGGGGGAGAGCTGGAGCTGGGCTTGGCCTCAGTGCCGTGAGGATGGGCCACCACAGCTCCAGCTACTGATAAGAATATTCAAGGTGGGGGGAGGCTGGGATGGGGTGGAACTGGGTGGGAGGACTGCAAAGGGGTGGGATCTGGTGGTGGCTTCCAACTTCGGATCCGACGCCCCTCTTCGGGTCAGCAGCACAACATGGTACTGCTCAATTCTCCACTGGCAAAATAGCTGGCAGAGACTTGAAGAATCCCATTGTAGGGGCCACAATGGGGGAAGGGGACAACCATCCCCTTTCCCCCAAGACCCTGGAGGCTGCCGCAGATCCCATGGAATGCAATGGTAGCCATTTTGCTATTGCTGCTCTTATGGGACATGGGCCATATAGGACTGGGCTGTGTGTTTCTAAAAGCTAAGTCGCACCAAAATAGATTTGGCTCTCTGTGGATTGGGATCCCGTGGCCAATCTGAATCAGGACCCATACAGCGGTTATTTACCCTGGAAAAGGGAAACCTCATATCAGCGTCAAGGTGAAACTTGCAACTTTGTGGGAAATACGTGGATGGCTAAGGATGTAAACATCTCTAAGACGAGAGAGGGGCAGGGGTGGTATCAAAGCTTGATCAAGTTGGTCACTGGCCATGGGCCCATTCATACAGATCACTCACCTGGCTAGGACAACACCTGAAATCTCAGTACCAGAAATGGGCCCAAAACTCCATCACAGACCAGTTATGGGTACCATGAGAAACCCAGGGGAGGGCTTTGCCCAGGGGTTCAGGAACCTGGTGTTGGGGAGGGGATTGATACAATGGCAGCTGATTCCTCAAAGGCACAGTAGTAGGGGAAAGCTGTATTTCCCTATTATAGCCCCACCCATGAGGAAGAGTCCCCCCCCTCTTCCCCCCACAAAAGGTTGCAGTTTCCCCAAACACAATGTATATTATTATCCCAGAACTAGCATTTCATCTTCATTTCTCTTAAGCCAATGAAAACCCATATGTTCTGAGACTAGCATGGCCTATTGCCCTTAGATCCTACCAGCAGAAAAAATTGTTTTTTGACCAAATGATACTAGGAAACAGTGGCGTTTCTACAGGGATGGCAAAGCTCTAAGTTTTGCAAGAAGCCTTACCTTGCAGCGGAGATTACTCCTCTCCTGCACCGTTTTAGCCAATCGTGGCATTGCTTACTGGCTACAAAGCAAGGGAGAGGAGGGATTTACACGACAGGGTAAGGCTTCTTGCAAAACTCAGAGCTTTGCCATCCCTGTAGAAACGCCTCTGCTAGGAAAGTGGTATCATAATCTTGTGAAAAAAATGAGAGAAGGGTCCTTACTGGTCAGGAAATATGGTGATGATGGGGGACATAGGAAGATTAGGTGGGTGTCGTGGCATGCCACAGGGGAAGATAGTTGAAGTTTCAGTGCTCTGGAGAAGGATCAAAAGTGGTTGTAAAGGGAGATCAAGGTAGAAGACAAGGAATTGCTCTGTGAGTCAGACAGCAGCTCAGGCTACATCTGGAGTGGCAAACAGTACTTTCAAACAAAGGCTGGAGCAGAGACCCCTGAGCACATAGGTCACACATTAAATCCACATACAGTGCGGGAGCTTGTCTTCCTGACTGAGCCAAGACTCTTGACTAACCTCATAGGGTGCACCATAAAGGCACAGTAGAAGTTCCGTCCAATTTGGTGCAAAGTTTTTGAATATTTGGTCAAGGGTATTTGTTTGGATAGGTGATTTCTTGGGCTGCCAAAATAATAATAATAATACCCAAAAGAAAAGTGTCACACATTCACAACCACTACAGGAATCTCCAGACCAGGAGGTGTGCTGATGCAATTGGGTGACAAGGAATCAATCTGATGTTGGGCCATGCTTATAATTTCACTCCCACTAACACATCAACCACTGGAGAGAACATTACACATCTCAGTAAACAGTTTATATGCAATGAGGAATTTTGAATTATTTTATTTATGTCTATTTCGGGACACATTGAACGTGTGGCCACAAATCTTGCATGACTTGAAACTCACAGATGTGATTCAGAAGATTTAGTCAGAAGATTTAGAAGATTTAGTCGAGAGGGTTAATGCCTCCGTTTGCCTGAAGATAAGAGCTGAAGATCTGAAGGTCGCCAGCTCGGGACTACCGGAAGTCTCTGTGAGTGGCAGACCTTGTAAATTGCGACTGATTAACAGCTGAGCTGTCTTCGGCTGCCTTGTGAGAGGGGGAGTTGTGCTGAAGTCAGCTGCTTCTCTGGTGGGAGCAGGGAAGACGCTCATCAGCCAGCAGAAGACAAACGGGTGGCCAGAAAGAAGACTAAATCTAGAAAGATCCATCTGTATGTGTTGTAGTTCTTGTAAGATAGAACGTTTCTGTAACTTGTAAAAACCCTTTGGGTTTATGAATAAAGTCTGCCTATGTAAACTGCCTTGAGTTACAGTTATTAGAGAAATCTAGTGACCTAAGAAATAATTAATTCTTAATTAATTAAGAAGGTATATAAATACAAGTATTATTATTATTATTATTATTATTATTATTATTATTATTGGAAGTATTCCCCCCCCCACACCCACACGTTTAGTCTGGGCCTAAGTTATAATGTTCCACATGTGCATTATGGATTTGCAGGAATTAGCACATCTGAGATCAGTGCCCCACTGAAGCTTGCACAATTTGTGAGCCAGCAAGCTGAATGCAACCTACCACCAATGATGGTCCATGTCTGGTTTTCCACCATGTATGGTGGGCTTGATAAATCTCCTTTTCAGATGACTATTGGACACTAGAGGAAGGGTTGAAATTTACCTGGCAAATCACAATGATTGGGTGGTGGTCCACATTTGTTATCTTTTTTCACAAGTTATATAGGCTGGACCTTAATGAAAACAAAAACCAGATATATGAGCATACCCTGGGGCTACTTAGCACAATATTCCCATGTCACCATGTCTCAGATGGCCAGTTTGGTCTTTCTGCTACATTTCCAAATAAACCTGGCTTTATAATATGTTAGCTGTGCAGGGCCCAGAAATCGTCTGTCTGCCCCCCAGCAACCCAGAATCCTTGCCGGTTCTGTTGCTATGGGAGGCAGCAGGGACTTGGCCACAAACCAAGGGCCCTGGCTGTTGTGGATTGGACAAGGCCATCCTCCAGTCCCCATTGCGATCACGTGTGGCAAAGGCCCACTCTCCCTGGCAGTGGGAACATCCTCGTTTCCCACCTGTTTGTAGCCTGGAACCCCGTAACAGCCCTTCTCTTCCATCATTTGTTGAATTCCAGCCAATTAAGCACCAATTAACAGAGCGCTTCCCCATATTGCCTTGCACTCACTTAACAGTAGCCCCCTGACCCTTGACACCTTCACACCACCCTGCCAGCACTGTGTAAGTTTTGTCTTGTTTGCCTTGCTTTGTGTGTGAATAAAGAAGTCTTCCCTCCTCAGCCTTGGACTGGACTGACTCCTTCCTCAGACCCCAAAGAACCCCCGGCCAGCTGCAAGAGCTGCTACAGGTTGAAACGTTAGCCTAACCCCAAAAAAGCCCTCCTTCAATCAGGCTAGACATGAAAAGGGAAGGGACTGTCTATATCAGACACCAGCAGATGTAAAACATGACTGGAAAGGAGTTCAGGAGTCTGTACTTGCCCCAGAGACACTTTGTGACAAGGAATAAATGGGAAAAAATAAAGCATGCACTCCGTCAAATTTTCAAGGCAAAGCAAGTAACCAACCATGATTATTTTCAAATGAAATCTTTCAGCGTGTTATCAACTTGCTCTGCTCCACTTGATGCCTTCCACCTCCTACCCCCACAGAACAGCTTTGCATCTTGAAAAGACGACGACAAAGAAAGGGAGAGTCGGAGGGTGGCAAGGAGTTCATTACTGAAGTGACACGCCTTCAGAGGCAGACCTTGAGGATCGAGGATGTCGCGCTTCACATGGCCTTCCATTGGCTCCCTCTTTCTGCTTGCAGGTCTAGGCTTCGCGCCAAAGGCAGCATAAGGTCTCCCCTCACTTTAATTAGAGAACAAACAATACTTGTGGAAGTGGAGGAGGAAACACCAAAGCAAGCCAATAGCTCTCTGCTCCAAGTGTACATATCTTGCATTCTCTAGACCCAACCAAAAAAGAAGTTTATTTATTTATATACCACCTTTCTCATCAGAATTTCATCAGACTTATTCAAGGCGTTTTACACTAGCAGGCTGTCATAACCACCACCACCCCATAGGGTTTTTTACAATATTGTTCTATATATATTGAACATTCATTCATTCATTCATTCATTCATTCATTCATTCATTCATTCTCCAGATGTTATCCCTCATGGTGTGGTCATCTCTCTGGCTGCAAGTCTCTAGTCTTCCAAGCTTTCTGCAGTTAGCTACGAATCAAGCCAGGCAAGACCATGCGGTTGTCACACTTGCTAACTGACTCCTTTCACATTCCTTCCGCCCTCTCAGAGCCCAATCCTAAGCTGTGCTTGAACAGTGAGGCCGGTGGGCCTGTGCTGTACCAGTGCAGCTTTGGAGCACTCTGGAGCCTCCCTGCGGCAAGGGCATGTTCACGCCCTTGCCCCAGGAGAGGCTCCAGCCTCTCCTATGGTTTCCTCGGATCTGTGCCTGCTGTATTGGGGCTGCACGGCCTGGGGACAGAGGCTTGGATGCAGCCTAATGGCTGCATCCCAACTCCACCCCCAACCCAGGCCAGCACGCCTCCCAGCCAGCCCACCCCTGCCCAGTTTCGCCTTCCCTCTCACCTTCCCAAAGCTGTTCTTGCGCCAGCTGAGTGGCGCAGCATGGCCATGGGCCAGAGCCATTGGTGCTGTCTGCCCAACAGCACTAGCACCAATGCAGGGGTGCTGGTCGGCACCCCCATATTGGCACTACTGCCGTTGGGCCCATGCAAGCAGTTAGCATCAGCCCAACGGCACTTACAGGATTGCGCCCTCACCACAGCTTCATCCTCTCTCTCACAGAGCGCTGACACAACTTGTCAGTGACTTCCATCAAGGCATGATTGAGCTGATCCCCTCTAGCTTCTTTGGGCAGGCAGGAGTTCAAACCTCTGGGCCACGCCTCTTGCATTTAGATACAGGAAACTCCATCCCATACGCCACAGATTCCTCTCCTGCAGTTTCTTGAATGTCTTTCCTCCCATTTTACAAATTCAGCCAATCCTGGGGCTGGCATTTCCACCTTTGGTGACAGACAATCTCAGCAGGATCCTTCTACTTGTCTGGGATATGTGCTTCTGATTTACCAGAGTGTGTCCTAAGCTCAAATACTCCCGTACCATGAAACTCATCTACTTACCAGTAGGAAGTCCAAGCATGCATACGCGCATCCAGTGATGTCATTCAGGGGGAACGGACCAGAACGGGCGTTCCGGATCCTAACGGGCTCCGTGGCTGGTTCCGGGTTCCCGACAAGAGCCAATCAAAAGTGAGTTCCTGTTCCTAAATCATTTGAATGACACCACTGCGCGCATCAGTACAGGCCCTGCCACACCCCCAGCATCTGCAAATGCTCCATTAAGGAGTGAAACCGATGCAGGGGAGGGAGGGCAGGTCAGCCTCCACACCAGCTTCTTCCTCCTCCCCTTTGCCGGAGCGCCTGCCCCTCTGACGGCACCCATGGCAGGCATGACGTCAAGCCCCACCGACACTTCGCCTCTGGTTTTGCTTGGTGGCAATCTTTATGTACCTCAGCTGATGAGGGGAGTGTTTATTGGCAAGCTGCCGCCCCCTGCCCTCCCACACCACCACCACCCCCATACACACACATTCAGATAATGGTAGGCACATCCTCAACTACATATCCAAACCATCAAAACCAAGGAAACTGGCTACTCTTATTTGAGGTGGAAGAGGCCTTTGGTTGGGCCACTTGCCCCTTATTAATAAGCAAGTTCAGACTTTGGTGCAGACCGTAGTATTTACGCAGTCCAGGTTTGTTGCTTAGCTTTGGATAATAAACGTGAGGTAAACATCCTCCGAATTCTGGCTCTATAAGCAATTCCTGTGTTCAAAAGTGTTGTTTAGCAGGCATAATGAGCCGTGAGAAATCTAGGCTTTTTGTATAACATTTATTTAATTAATTGTTTCCCCAAAGCCCAGCTAATAAGGATTTAGAGTAGAGCTGGTGTGGAACTGTTTAATAAAAGGTTATGATTTTTCAGCAAGCTGGAAAAAAGGGGACTAGAAAGAATGCTCTCTCCTGCACAATGGGAGGCAGAATTATAGAATAAACACATGGAAGATAAGGGAAGGAGGGGATATATTTAAATGACCTTTATTCAGGGTCTATTGAATCAGGTGAATAAAGAGGATTTATTCTGCAAGAAACAGAATAGAAAGCAGGACTGTCTAAATAGCCTATAATTCCATGTAAGAAAGCACAAGTTAGTCTAATTATAGTGTGGGAAAAGATTTATTTATTTTCAAACTTACAAAAGAACTCACAAGCTAATATTGCTTGCAATGGAATATAAATAGAGTTCACATGAAAACCGTGTAAACACCATGATGAAAGAGAACTCATATTTTAAACCAAAGGCAGAGGATAAAGCAAAGCTTCCAACTGGATTTCTCTGGTTTGCACCATTACTCATAGGGAAAAATATATATATTTGGACCTCATTTTCTAATAGGCCTCCTAATCTGATGAGATCCTGATACATATTCAGAGCATGGAAAATAGTGAAGGTGTTATACCTAGAGATAGGAAACACGACTTTAAGAAATACAGAAATAATGATTTGCATATCAGAAACCTGAACAGTTGGCATACAAAGCCAGCAGTCCACATATTGAAACTGACCGACGGACAGGCCAAAGCAGGCTACAGTCCTGCTTGTTCAAGGGGGTCATCCAGCCACACTGCTTTGATTGAGAATGGGCAGCCCAATCCTGAACCGGGCTGAAATGGTGACCGCTGGATCCTGGCACTGCTGGGATACCACTGGAGGTCTCCTTTGGGGAAGGGAGCGTTTGCCGGTGGCAATGGGTGTCCTTGGCTCTACCCCCTTGTTTGAACAGGTACAGAACCAACGAGGTCCATGTCAAGCTGCCTGGCTTGGGAGGGGGTTCATGATGCAGTGGCAGGGGCTGCTGCCACCTTCTCCCCCTTCCTGGACATGACCCTCCCCTCTCCCCAGCTCCGCCCACTCTCCGCCTCCCCCTGCCCTGAATCTCCTTACCATTGGCCAGTGCTTCCCAGCCTCCTGCTCAGCATGGAGGCCAGGCGCTAACCAACACGGGCCCAATGCAAGTGGTGCCTGTTTGCTTGGTGTCACAAACCACTTTACTGCCCATTTGCGACAATGATATAGACATATCGCCGGTGTTGGGTCTCAGGATTAGGCCTAAGTGGCTGTAAAGTGGCTTTCCTGTATTGAGCTATTGGGGAAAATGGAAGGGCTCCAGAAACATGGTTTCCAGACAAGCTTTACGTTAGGGGAAGTGTTCTGCGGAACTCAAAAGATCTGCAATTCAGAAGAAGGGTAGGCTGTTCTGCAGACCCTGCCACCTTCAGAGACACGGGTGGCAGAAAGGCACAAAATAATAATAATATAATAATACTTGGATTTATATACTGCTTTTCTTAGGTCACCAGATTTCTCTAATGACTATAACTCAAGGCGGTTTACATAGGCAGACTTTATTCAGAAACCCAAAGGTTTTTACAATTTTTTCAGAAACGTTCTATCTTCCAAGAACTACACACATACAGATGGATCTTCCTGGATTTAGTCCTTCTTTCTGGCCACCCGTTTGTCTTCTTGCTGGCTGATAAGTGGCTTCCCTGCTCCCACCAGAGAAGCAGCTGACTTTGGCACAACTCCCCCTCTCACAAGGCAGCCGAAGACAGCTCAGCTGTTACAGTCGCAATTTACAAGGTCTGCCACTCACAGAGACTTCCGGTAGTCCCAAACTGGCAACCTTCAGATCTTCAGCTCTTATCTTTAGGCAAACGGAGGCATTAACCTTCTCGACTAAATCTTCTGACCAAAAAGAGCCTTTTTTTCTGTTGTGGAGCCTAGCCTCTGGAACGGAAGGGAGGAAGGCCAGCCGAGCAACAAGGCAAAAGGAAAACTTCAAGCTTCAGCATCCTAGAGCGACCTAGGCAGTGGACGCAGCAGAGTTGGATGTGAATAAGGGCATAATCCTAAACTAAGTTAGGCCAGCATAAGCTAAACCAGCAAAGTTTGGCCAGCACAAGGGCCACCGTAAAGGATGTTTGGACCACTCTTGGAGTCAGAGTGGCCAGCACACAGACCTGAGCCATCCTCCCTGACTCTGAGTGGTCCAAACAACCCTTAAGGTGGCCCTTGTGCTGGCCAAACTTTGCTGGCATGGTTTATGCCGGCCTAGGATTGCGCTCTAAGAGAGGCACGTGAAACATGCAAGGGTGGAAATGGAGGGGGCTGACTTCCCTCGTCTATGACCAGCACTGCTGACTTTACTGACAGCCATTCTTCCACTGCAGTGGTTTTTCGACTGGTGGCCCCCTTGACTTCCTGGGCCATTAGCTGCAGTTCCTCATTAGGGCTACAGTCCTGTACATTCTATAAGGCAGCAGGTTTTTTGCAAGGATTTACTGCTCTCCTAGCTAGTTTCTGTGGCTCCCCGGGAATTCACAGCTCACAGTTTGGGAACCATTACTCTAGTGGAAACTGGTCTTAGAGGAGAGAGGTAAGTTCCCTTCATATTCCACAGCAGGCAGGGAGGTGAGCAGACTCCCTGCCCAATCCTATGCACGTTTACTCAGAACTAAGTCTCACTATATAATAATCAACGGGGCTTACTCCAATAAGAGCACAAATTGGAGGAATAGACATTGGGGCATTCTTCAGGTGGCAGTTTGACATGGGCAATCCCTGCCTGGGAGATAAATCTGAAGGTGTTTTGTTACCAGTTGAAAATACGTTTGCTCTTTGATTTTATTTTGCCTGGCCTCTTCTTCTTTCCTTTGTTGTTTAATTGATGGCTTTATGTTGCTCGTTACTGGTTGTTTTTCTTTAACTGTTCTTATAATGAAATGAGTTGTTTTTAATTTTGAGATATTAACAGTCCTGAGTATTCCAGTGGTAATGAAAAGGTGGGATGTTTTGCTTGTCCTCATGGGCTATGAATGGCTCTTCCATTTATCATGCACTTGCTCTAATTCTTGTGAACTGGCCCCAGAGGATTTGACTATGGGCCCTATTGCTTTTAAGATGGCTTTCTATTTCACAGTGGCAGAGTGGGCTCTTCTGGGCTATAAACAAAGACACAATGTGGAAGAATTACATATATGCGCACTATCAATGGGATGTACAATTTCATGTGCTAGGGGAGCAGTGAATTCGGCCGCAGATGTCAGGTCCATCAGACTTGAAAGAAAAGGCCTTTCTTTTCACAATTTTCTGATGCAAAACTATGTTTGGCAGAAGACAAAGGTCCATCAGGTTTTGATTTAGAGGGCAATAAAGAAGGCAAGACCTTCTGCAAGTGATTGGCAGGAATGGATGAATGAAGAAGAGCCTTTTCGTCTAGAAACTTCCAGGCAAGTAGAAGGAACAGTGCTTGCCACAGGAAATGTTTCTCACCATCACAAGGAGAAAATTTCTGGAATGTCACAAAAAGGAAGCAAGGAAAAGTACCCTTGGAATAGAGCAGATATCCTTGGTGGAAGTGACAATAAGAAAGAGAGGCAGGATAGGTTTATCTCACTTGCTACACTAAGGAAGAACTGGATAAAGAGAGCTGCAAAATGAAATGTCACCTTCAGGAATCAATACAGATCAAACTGGAAGCTGTACAGCAACCGTGTAACATTGTGCACAACACCGTTCGTGGTGGAGATGAGAAGAAGGATTGCAATGAAACCAAAGTTCAGGAGAGGATCGATTCACACAAGTGCGGATTCGCACCAGCGAGGGCAAAATGGAGACACTGATGGAAGAGAAAGATACAACGGTACATTTAAGCTCTAGAGCTTGTAGAGGTGTAATTATTCATTGTGAGGGCTGGAGCTTGACATGGGCTAAAGGAACCAATGTTCCCTTACCCTGAGAAGACTCTGGTACCTGCTCTGGCCCTGCAGGATACAGCGGCAGCCATTTTGGCACTGCTGCACCTCACGATGGCTCCATAGCATAGGATTGGGCTGCCTGGTTGTAGAAAAATGAAGCCAGGATGGTGTAGCAGTTCAAGAGTTGGACTTTGATCTGGAAGGTCCAGGTTCAAATCCCTGATCAGCCACAAAGCTTCCTGGGTCTCCAACTATCAGCCTCACCTACCTCACAAGGTTGTTGTGAGGACAAAAGGGAGGAGGAACTAGTTATACCACCCTAAGCTCCTAGGAGGAAGGACGGTATAGGAAATGTGAAAAATAAATAAATGAAGTTCCTTCCACGTTTGCGGAAAACTATGTGTTTTTGGAACATGTAGTTTGATTTAAAAAGGGGGGGAAGGGCAGTGCAGCCTGCATTTGGGTACCTTGACTGTCTGACACATCTGCTTCTCCCCCAGGGCACTCCATGGGTTTGCACATGGGTGGTCAGGCAGTGGCCTTCCAGAGTGGGGCAGATATAGCTCAGGATTACCTGCTTCCAGTATATCCATGCAGAGCTTTGCAGATATTTCCATACCCTGAACTGCCATCTAATGGCCATGTAGCATTATTAGAGTGCAATCCTAAGCTGCGCTGGAATGGCGAAGCCAGCGGGCCTGCGCCATATCCAGTGCAGCTTAGGTGCACGGGGGAGCCTCCCTGGGGCAAGGGTACATTCGTGCCCTTGCCCCAGGGGAGGCTTCAGCCTCCCCATAGGGTTCCTCAGATCTGACCAATGCAAGGTAAAGGTTTCCCCACGACAGAATGGTCTAGTCGTGACCGACTGTAGGGGGCGGTGCTCATCTCCGTTTCTAAGCCAAAGAGCAGTCATTTGTCTGAGGACAAGTTTCCATGGTCATGTGGCCTGCATGACTATACGCCAAGGGGCACGGAACGCCGTTACCTTCCCACCGAAGTGGGGTTTATTTATCTACTCGCATTTTTATGTGCTTTCGAACAGCTAGGTTGGCAGGAGCTGGGACAAGCAATGGGAGCTCACTCTGTTGCGTGGTCTCAAACTGCCAAATTCCGGTCAGCAAGCTCGCAACTCAGCAGTTTAACCCGCTGCACCACCATATCCCCCCAGAGCATAGCAGAGCATAAATAGCAGTCACAGGGCTGAGAAGGCTTCGTGGCCCAAAACGTGGCTGGGGATGGAGTCTTGGATGCTAGTGTGGGCCCAAGAGCACTAGTCCTGATGCAAGGGTGCTGGTCGGCACCCCTGCGTAGGCGCTAGTGATGTTGGGCCGATGCTGTCACGTAGCATCAGCCCAACGTGCCTATTAGGATTGCTCCCTTAATTACATTACTTCCTTCAAGGAGCTCAGGGTTAGGATGAGTGAGGCAGGTTTAGCTGTGAGAGACAGGGAGCAATTAGCTCAGAGTCGCTGAGCTGAGATTGGAATCTAGGTCTTCCCTCTCTAAAGCTGCAATCCTATGAACAGTTACTTGGAAGTAAGTCACATTGGACATGATAGGTCTCACTGCTGTCCATGCATATACTTATTCTGAGTAAACATGCATAGGATTGGGCTGCCAGCTAGCCCTTGCTCCACAATGGCAGTAAGGTGAGATGTTTTCAAAAGATGTTAGTGCGATGATTAACAACATTTGTACAATAGACAGGTGTTCACTTATTCAACACTTTAATGCCAAAATAATTAAAGCCAGATTTCAAAATCTGCACTTGGGAGTCCAATGCTTTGTAGACTTATAGTATATGGATCCTAGACTTATATGGATCTAGACAAGTGGTTCCCAAACTAGGGGTAGGGACCCACCAGTGGGTAGTAAGCCAATTTCAGGTGGGTCACAAAGCACTTAGAGCAACCATATTGAAAATATCAGATGGGATGCTGGAAAGGGGGAGGATGTGTGGTTGTTTTCCTTGTGTCAAAGTTCTAAATAGGCTTTTTTTCTTTCTGATTCACTTTGCTTTTTGGAAAATAGCTGAGAAACAACCCAACTTCTTGCTGCATTCTCAGGAAAGCAGCAGGCTCTGGCATCACAATGATGGCACTTCCGGCCATGGCATCACTTCTGGTGGGTCCTGGACAGATTGTCATTCTAAAAAGTGGGTCCCAGTGCTAAAAAGTTTGAGAACCACTGATCTAGACTGAAAAACAATGACAGCTGCAAAGAAGAAATGGGTTTTGATTCTTCTCCATTCCAAGCGATGACCTTCAGTTGTGGAGCACACCTTTCCCTTTCAGGCGTGGTCTCACAAACACCACTGAGCATAATTTTCTGTACAAAGCAAGAAAATTATATTTCATGTACCTTATGCAAAAGGAAGAGAGGCAGAGAGCATAAGTGACAAGCGAATGGAATTCTGAGTGTTTGTACCCTTGAAAAAGCTTCAGGTAATGCTAGAATTCTGTGGTTGCTTTTGTAGAAATCCTTTTGCTTTGTTCCCGTTGAGTGAGCTGACAAGGCGAAACATCAGTTAAAGAAGGAGCTGTAAAACTCCCGCTACCCTTAGCAACAGAGCGACTGTAAATAAATGAGTGGCTGGAGAGGGAGTTGATTGTTTATTCCACCACCACCCCTCTCCCAAAAAAAGATAAGGTGGTTGGAGGAAATGTTTTATATTCGACTAAATGTATGGTGAGAACCATGTAAAAAAGCTATAGAATTCATGCTATCAGTGTGGAACCAAACATTTAATGGAACTGTCAATCATAACTAGTTGAACTAGTGATAAAGATCTTCTCTGCAAAAAGCATGTTCACTCAGTGCTCTGTGTGTGTGTGTGTGTGTGTGTGTGTGTGTGTGTGTGTGAATTAGAAATGAAGCGCCGGATTTTGGAATCTAAAGAAACAGAAGCAGCAAGGACAAAAGAATCACAAAAAGAATCGCTGCTTTAATAATAGCCATGTGGAATGAATGGAGAGAGGTTGTGGTCAGATAGGATCATTAACAGGAATGCTGGCTGGGATTCCCACCTCCCACCCACCACCAGGCAGTTGAAAGTGTGCTTAGGAATCTTTCTTCCTGCTATTAGAGAGACTGAGGGTGGACGAACGAGCGCATGCAGGGGTTGTAGAGGGGTGATTTGCAGTCTGTGGCACAAATGAACGCTGGGCTTTATGTGCTGTGTCCTCTTGGTGGGGATGAAGCACCATAATATCCGAATGTGGCAGGTAAATGGCACATGGCCAGAGCCATTCACTAGATTTTCAGCCACTCATGTAAGTTATTATTTTTATCAAGCAATTATATTTTACTAGCTAATTAAAACACAACTTGCCCTGATCACATAAATTATACTTGCAGGTTTAGTATGATATCTCAAGAGCACTCTGTTGATTAAATGTGGCAGGGGCTGACTGTCTCCGGAAAACCATATTCAAACTGCTTGATAGGTGAGTGTGTAAAGCAACATAAAACTGATCCTTGGGGCTTTTGTATCTTTTATTAAAAAAATTTGACATTATAACGATGGTCAATATACGGTGATATGTAAGAAATGTCATTAAGAGCTGAGTCCTGTACATATCTACTCAGAAGTAAGCCCCTTTTTAGTCAATGGCATTTACTCCCAGGTAAGTGTGGATAGGATTGCAACTTAAGTAAGTAAAGTAGCTCCCTGTGCAAAGCACGGGCAGCCCAATCCTGAACAGACTGGCTCCCGAAGGAGCAGCGGTACCAAAATTGCTACTGCTGTATTCTGTGGCAGCCAGGAAGTTGCTGGAGGCTACTCGGGAGAAGGGGACATTCATAGGTGTGTGCTAGGAAGTGATTGCGAATGCTATGGTGGGGGGGTGGTGGTGATCAGACAGCCAGCTAGAGGTGAGACGTAATTCAAGTATCTTGTACTTTCCTCCTGGTAGGCCACCTGATCACCATTGGGTCTCTTAAGATTCATGCCAGCTCTTTTGCTCTCACCCTGGTCGTAATCTGTTTGAACTTCTTCCCTCTGGACATCGTTATAGGACATTGTATATTAGAACAACCAGGCACAAGAACAGTTTTTTTCCCCCTCGTGCTATTGGGTTACCAAATAGCTGATTGTGTGGTATTGATTATATGTGGTATTGAGTGTATGTTGATGATCTAATTTGGATAAATTTAGAGTTAGTGGGGTCTTGCTATTGCGATGGTATATTTTGTTGTATTATTACTTATTGGTTCAAGGTATATGAGAGAGCTTTTGTGTCGGAGTAAAATTCCATGCATGGTGAAATTCCATGTATGGCCAATAAAATTCTATCTAATCTAATCTAATAAAACCAAGGAGAGGAAGGTGGATAGGTCCTGGCCAGGAAAGGGTGCTAGGATCCAGTGGGCATGATTCTTGCCATGATCTTAGCCCTTGAACCACCAGTTTGTCCCACTCCCCACTCTAAACGGCTCACTCCTCACCCATTCTGCCACCTTACCTGGACCTGAGGAGCATCAGGGCCATTATGGCATGTGCAAGGAGCCTCCAGGGATTTCTGCTGGCGGCTGCATTGCACATGATGGCAGTGTGACCATTGCGCCATGGCTTGGTCATATATGGCAGCTGATTGTCAGATCCATTGTTGTAAATGTTCCATCGGACTGGGCCACATCAAATCACCTGACCTGAAGCCCCACCATCCCAGACCTGTGGTGCCAGACCTGGATTCTCCGAGGTGAAGGGAAAAGTTGTACAGGGTCGTCTTGACCAGTCCTTTACAGGGCTGAGTTCTGGCGCCAAACCAGGTTATTCACGATTTGTTCATGGACTTGATTGACAGATGTTTAAGCCACCCTTTGATCAGGGCATCATACAGTTTGAAAGAACAAGGGCATTGAAATAAAATCACAGAGAGCCAGCCAAAGTCATTACAGTCTGACAGAAGCCGTGCAACGACATTAAAAGGGGCTTGAAAGCATGCCCGGGCAAATAGAAAAAGCTTTCATCTACACTGTGATGAGCCCGGGCTCAAATGAAGCATAGTTGTGTACCGGAGGAAGGAGTCATGGCTAGTGGCAGCTGGTGATAAGGGATGGAAGATCACTTGTGGTAGGACTCCTACCTGGCCAGCTCAGAATGAGAGTATTGTACAAAGCAGCAGACAGTATATGGGTGAAACAAACTCACGCATCCTCATGCATCCTCATTGAGAAGAATTAGCTCTAATGAGATCTGTGGTCTGCTTTAGCAAATCTCTCCCACGAGGCAGGAGGAGAATCTGTTGATCTTTCTGGCCTATAGCCAAGGACATCCATCTATGGAAATAAGCTGGATTTCCCTGTAACATTCCATGTAGCACATTTAGGTGGAGGTCCGGCTGCTAGCAGGGAGTTACAGCCCTTCAAACCCTATGATCCTATGAATGGACACTGAGGAAGACCAGAACTCTTGGCTGGAATAAGCAAAGCAATCAGCAGAAGAACCCCTTTTCCTATTCCATCATCCAGCTAGCTTGCTGCTCTCGACACATACATTGGAGCAATGGCAGTTATGGTTTCAAAAGAAAATACTCACAGTTTACAGCTGTATGCATCTTCTGGGATATCAAGCTTTCTATAACTTTGGGAACAAAGAACCCTGAGTGCTGTTTGTAAAAGGATGCTCTTGAGCAATGGCTGCCTGCCATTCAGGGCCAAGTTCAGGGCCTTTGATGGTCTAGCTAATTAAAGTAAGTAAAGTAAGAGAGAGAGAGAGAGAGAGAGAGAGAGAGAGAGAGAGAGAGAGAGATTAGGGGAAGGAGGAGGGAAGTGACATAAAGGACACATCTCCTACAGGTACCACAGTGGACAAGAGAAAGGGCCTCAGGCATCTGGAGAATACACTGCCCTCTAGAGTCCTGCAGAGGGTATTGGTCCTCTATTTGAACACTGATTACACGTCACGCACATTCCATTTCACGTGAAGACACTGGGAGGGCTTCAGCAAGTGCAAAAGACTCCAACATATAATATCCAAACTATCCCTCTGTGTTTATAGCAAAGCTTATTAGCTCCTTTCATGTGCTATCTGGAATGATTGGTTGAGAGAAAATTACACTGGGTGTTCTATATCACGACAAGCGATAAATCATCTCAAAGACTGAATACGGAAAGCCCAACAAGGGGGGTTGCCACATGCTATGAGGCGTTGAGACTGACACGTGCTACGTCTCTCCTAGAATCATAGACGCTGAAGCATCATTTGGAAGGGAAGGATTTCCGTACGAGATTTGAGAGACATCACAACCCCCAAGCAACATGTGCCACAATTGTCCAGGAAACAAAGTAGGATGGTTTAGCACATAGTTGCAGCCCAGGTTCAATTCCAGCTTCAGGAAAGCTTTCTGCCCTCTCCTTTTCCCCACTGTCAGGGAGAGGGGGCTCTCTAAAACTGAGGGTTGGGAGAGTTAAAACAGATAAAAGGAAGTACTTTTTTTACCCAGCAGGTAGTTAATCTGTGGAACTCTTTGCCACAGGAGGTGGTGATGGCATCTGGTCTAGATGCCTTTAAGAGGGGATTGGACAGATTTCTGGAAGAAAAGTCCATTGTGGGCTATAGGCAATGATGGGTTGTAACCTCCTTACATTAGTAGTAGGCTATTTCAGAGTACCGGGTGCAAGGGAGTGGCAACAGGATGCAAGCATCTTGTTGTCTCATGCCTCCCTGGGGCACCTGGTGGGGCTGCTGTGAGATACAGGAAGCTGGACTAGATGGGCCTTTGGCCTGATCCAGCAGGGCTCTTCTTATGTTCTTATGTTCTCTCACTGTCTTTCACCATGATTGACATAAGATAAGACCATGGCTGCTGCTTCCATCAGCCTGCTGAGTGCAGCAGGTAGCACATCCCTCTTGCAGGTTGGCCTCAACTCGGTCTTCCATAGTTAGAGGAAGAGAAGCATAGTGGCTCCTTGTGCCCATCTCTGGTGGTCTAGTGCTCCGGATTGGGCGTTTTCACCATGTTGGCTTGGGTTCACTTTTTGAGTAGGGAAACTGTTTGTTAGAGTGCAGGACTGGTGGCAAGCCCTGCCTCTGCCTACGTCGTCATGTACTTGCACTGTTAAGTGACTTGCTATGACGCTGGGTGGCAGAGGCTGTTGCACAGCTTTCCCCCGATAGCCTAGTAGCAGTTGCTAGGAAGTGATTGTGAATGGCAGCCAGTCCTTACCAAATCTTCCCCGCACACACATCAATGCAGCCAAGCCAACTGAGCACATGATGTATCCTGTGGGCAGCCTCTTTGACTTAAGGGAATGTTCATTCCCTTGTCTTTGGGTAAGCCTCCACTTCCCTAATAGGTCTGCTCAGACCTGCTCAGGGCCTCCTTGGCTGGTGCAACTCTGAGGGCACAATCCTAATTTGGAGTTAGGCTGGCACAGTTAGGCCAGCAAAGTTTGTCTGGCACAAGGGACACCATAAAGCATGTTTGGACCACTCTCTGAGTCAGGGAGGATGGTACATGGCCCCGCTGACTCCAAGAGTGGGCCGAACATACTTTACGGTGGCCCTTGTGCTGACCAAATTTTGCTAGCCTAAGTGTGCCAGCCCTTTCATGGATCACTGCCTTGTCGTGGCGAAGGGGCTTGA
>JAJKFI010000015.1:8868456-8950731 GCA_029204185.1 Lerista edwardsae | reverse complement strand
GGTATCCGAGCCTCCAACTCTGCTATTATTCACACAAATACACAACAAATCGGGCTGTACCTGTGCCTGCAAAACAGCAGGCGCAGATCCGAGCAGCCCCATTGGGATGACTGGGGCTTACACGGGTGTAAAGGGAAAACCTCCCCTTGGCTTGCACTTCTCTGCCGCCGCCTCCTCCTAATGGGCTTTCGGATACAGCCCTGTTATGTTGGCCTTATTTAGGATTGGGCTGTCACTCACTCACGCACTCCTTTTTATAACTACTATACCACCTTCTTAAATACCACCTTTTGTGGGTACCACGTTAGTGAGTACCACTACTAGCACCAGAAACAGCAACTATGCCTGGGAATGGGCAGTTTGACCCACAGTTGAGCTGTCACTCCTCAAACCTCTCTTTTGAAGGACCATGTACAGCCACGCCTTGACTATTGGTGTGCCACCACTGCAGGTATCTCCATTTCCAGTGGGGCTGCCAGGTGAAACAAAGCCATGTGGTTCCAGAGGCCAAGTATCACCCGCCGTCTTGTGAGGCATCGTTAGCCATAATGTGTCACTCATTGAAAAGCACTGCTCCGAATTCTCTAGTGGGGTTTACTGCGGTGAGAGTCTCTAGCCCTGACTACTTCTCAAAACTTTGCAGGCCTGATCCTCAAAACCGTGGCAGTGCTCCTGCAGCCGACTTGAGGTTGGGGCATGTTGTTGCAACTGCATTTCTGGATTCCAGCCCACTGCTGAAGATCTCTGGTCTAGTGCAATATGTTGTCTTATCTAGTGGATAATCACTGAAAGCTCACAAGCAGAGCCTGAAAGCAACAGTTGCTTGTTCTCCGTAGTTGTGATCAAAGGCATCTTATAGCTCAGCTGTGAGCCATATGATGAAATCAGAGAAATTAGTGTCTGGGATCTGGACTCGGGTTCCGCTCACCAGCAGGCTTTCCCATGGGGACCACAGCAGCAGCAGCCCAGGGCCTCCCTGCCCCCTTGGTGGGTCGGACCATGAGAAGCACCAGGCACTGCCACAGCAGACATCAGCCAGGACAGGCAGCCCACCCTTCCCCCTTGATTGCAGTCAGGCAGGTCCTGTTGTGACCAAGGGAGAAGTCCACCTGGCCTGCTGACGCCGGGAGCAGGGGAAAGAAAGCCCCTGGCTGCAGAGGCAGAGCGTGGGTGTAGCGTGGGGTGGTGCGAGCCATGGGCGCCGGGCAGCGGCAGGGCGGCGGGGGGCCATTGTGCAGAGGAAACCGCCCACTGTTTGGCCCCTCTCCCTCACCTCCATTTTGCTCCAAAATGGAGCTATTCTGGGCGCAGGGAGGCATGGCTGGACGATGCATGGGGGCAGGGCAACGCCCTGGGGGCGTGGTTTCGTCACCCTGCCATGGGCGCGCTTGGGCCTCCGTTTGTCCCTGCCTGGCTGCAAGTGCCAGAGAAGACAGGGGAGTAAGTGCTGGCAGGATCAGGGGCCTGGAGGGTTGTCAGCCTGGACTTATGCAGCTTGGCTGGGAGGAAGAGGTGGAGCTAGAGGCCGGGCCACTCCATATAACCCCAGGCAAGCCAGTGATGAGGGCCGTCTGGAGGAGGCTAGCTAGCAAGCAGGCAGGATGCTGGCCATCCAGTGAATCCAAGCAAAGCTGCTGGAAGGGAGGAGGACCAGTGGGCGAAGGAACTCCCTCCCCCTTACCTATCTGAGGCTGCTGGGTCCCTCAACAGACTGGGAGGCTTGAGGGAGTCTAGACACACTTGGTGCCTGCTCTGGTTGCTACCTCTCTCAATGCCCTGATGTCGGCTACTGCGAGGGTAGGTGCCTCTGGCCCGACAGCGCCGACAATTAGATTGTGGGGAAAGACACTGATTTATTTGGATTTTAGTCCCACCGACTTTCTAGATCCAACAAGTTACATAGAATTTACCAAGGCAGAGATGTTCAGTCGCTTACCATTTCAGTTTGGAAATAAATACATACTTGCACTTCCTAATAACCTTTGTGTAGCAAAGAAAGATTAAATATTCATGTAATTTAGCTTAGTTCCAGTTTGTTTTCAATTAACAGGAGAAAATCCTCTCCAACGCATAATGTGCCATTTTATGTATGGCTTTGGTTTGTTTAACTAACAAAATTAAGCTGCGAGGCTTGTGAGTTGCAACCATTAAGGCTGTTGAAAATAGAGTTTATTAAATAAATGGATAATAATGAGAAATAGGCAATAACATGCATGCAAATATTGTAAATGTAATTATTCTTTCTCCTTCCCTTTCAACGCAAATGTTTTTGCTAGATGTCAGCCCAAAACAAGAAGGGAAAGACATTCAGCATTCACATGCCCTCTACTACCAAGTGAGGCTTCTGACATTACATTTCCAGATTCATGTGGGGCCTAGAGAATGGTCTCAGGTCACATGATACGGGACCAAGCCGGTCTGCTGGATGAAAGGCTGCAGAGGCATCAGGTGTGTTTAGGGAAAATGCTGGTGAATGTTGTGAGTACAGGGGCTGTCACAGTGGCGTTGCTAGAGGAGGTGGCACCCAGGGCAGTGACGTTGTGATGTCCACTCGCCACTCCACTCGCCCCACTGGCTTACAGCCCTCAGAGGTTCTGGCGGTAGCAGCAAGCAATCAGCTTGTTACACTAGTGTCCCCCGCCCAAAAAAAAGCATCGGGCCCAATTTGATGACATAGGCCACATTGACTTAAGACTGGCCCTGCTGAAAGCTGACTAGTGGTGAGTACAGTGTTACACACACACACACACACACACACACACACAAATTCCTCCAGCCACTGCTAGTGTCAATTTATCCTGTGCCACTGAAACTTCTGAACATACACTTAAAGTTGCCCCACATTCTGCAAAAATGGGTGCAAGTATCTTCCTGATAAGGACACATTTGAGGCTCAGAGACACATCGGAGGAGTATGAGCTAAAGCTTCTGGAACCTTCCATATTGCTCCCCACTCCAAAATTCACATCTCGCCATTCCAACAGCACAATTTCCTTGTTTTGTTTCTCCATCTCATCCAGATGGAGCTCATAACCTAGCCTCGCCACAACCCTGTGAGGCAGGTCAGGTTGAAAGAGAATGGCTGGCCCAAGGTCCCCAGGTGTGTATCACAGCTGAACAGGAACAGGTCCTTCAGCTCCAGGTTTTGAGAATGGTTTGCTTCTGCAGCCATTTGCTGCCTTTCCCCTTCTGAATGGTCTTCCAAGTGCAAGCAGGGAAATGAACGCTGGCAGCTCCTCTCCCTGCTCTAATGATTTCCGCAGCAGACACAATGAGGCACACTGGAGAATTTACAGACTTCACCCCCTCCCCTGCTGCCAGTGCCTTAGGAACGAGTGTCTCCAACAAATCAATTCTTTCAGAAAATACAAGCGGCATCATATCAGCTTGGCTCACAACACAAAGATAATGTACCACTTTGGTCTCGCTTCCTGGCTCCCTTCTTTCAAAAAACAGATTCCATGTTTACCCTGACAACCACTGTGGCCCAGAATTTGGGTCCTTAATTAAAGAATGGCTGCCACAGTGCATGCTGTGCAACCCCATTGATTCGAATGGCTGAGAGGAGATTAGGCGAAATAACGGGAGGCCTTTTTTACAGAACCTGTGGCAAGGCTATAAGGACAGAGAAGCGGCACGGCTAAGACGACAGAATAATAGCGCTTGGGACAACCGTGGTTCGGCTGCAGAGCTTTGTTGCACGGCAAAGGCAGAGAATCACTGCTAAGGAAAAAAACCTGACATGCAAAGTGTGTATGTTTCAAACTGGCTACAGATGACAAGAAAGAAGAAAAAGGAAGCTGGATGTCAAGATTCTATTCAGTGGCACATGAAATAGAAACATAGAAAAAAATATATATGAGTTTGGGTTGCCTGTACAGTCATTTATGTTTTTGGGGGACTGATGGTTTTGATCCGCCTGTGATGCCCATATTGACATGATTGTCTGAAGGGTTTTTTTTTTTAATCACCACATGTGCAAACTGAGATGTAGCTCCCACACAAGCATACCCACAGTGAGCAGTAGAATCCAAAGTTTATACTTTTAAAAAAATCAGCATAGGACTTAGCTATGTTTCTTAAACTGATTATCGCAGTGGTATTCAAACCTTTTAGACTGGGACCCGCTTTTTAGAATGGCACTCCTATCTGGACCCACCGGAAGTGATGTCATTAACCTGGAAGTGATGTTATGGCAGGAAATGACATAATCAAGCAGGAGGTGCTGTCATTGTAACATAATGAAATGACACCCCCTGAAATGTAAATTGGCATTCTTGGATTGCAGCAATTGTACAACCATGAACATCCCTGACAGAAAGCAAGATTAGGACAAAATATGATGTCAAAGCACTGAACTAAAAACTGAAAAAAGCAAAACAAAACACAACACCTCACTTGAAAATTCAACTGTTCACACTCACAAAAGGAATATAACAAGAGTCGGGTCTGCAGTTTCCAAGATGGCTGCTCTCAACATTCTGTGACCCACCTGACATCAGTTTGCCATCAACCAAGTGGGTCCCAACTCACAGTTTGAATAACACTGGATTATCTAGTCTTCTTTTCTCCAGACTAAGCTAAATAAGTAAGGCTATACACAGTATGTTCCAGGCCAAGGCAGCACATCGCGGAGATGGCAAGAAGCATTTTTCAGTTGCTAAAAGCAGGAAGAAAATACAACTCAATTCTTTCCATTTCCCACTTCTATTTAGCATGCCGGTTTGTCTCTGGCCAGCACTTCTTTCAAACCTTCTGTGGATTTTTACAGCCGCTCTGCTCCCCACATCCTTCTCCTTGCACAGTCAATCACACTAGGAGAATAAAAGCATCTGGCAACTAATTGCTCCCTCCATTTGTGTGCTTTTTGACTGGCACAATACCTGAATGGTGCCAAGATACAGCTCTTCCTCCTCCTCCTCCTAGATTGACAGAACAGGCATTGTGAGTAGCAGCCCATTCCAAAAGTAATGGCTGATATGTAGGCATGCCAAGCTGGATGACTTCGAAGGCAGCTGAGACGGAGCTGCCTAGCAATGCAAGATAATCAGTCCCACTAAAGCCCACTAGAAACCTGTGTGTGTGCTCAAGGCCACCCTGCATAGGATGTTTCTGCCTGCCTCAGGTAGCAAGGTAGACTCTGATGTACCATTTAAAGGCAGCATCAACTATTTAGTCAGGTCAGATCATTTGGTATGACTCTGACGTACGACTCTGATTTAAAGTCAGGTCAACAATTTAGAGTGCAATCCTAACCTAAGTTAGGCCGGCACAGTTAGGCCAGCAATGTTTGGCTGGCACAAGGGACACTGTAAAGTATGTTTGAACCACTCTTGGAGTTAGGAGAGGCCAACACACAGATGAGTCATCCTCCCTGAGTGGTCCAAATGCACTTCACATTGGCTCTTGTGATGGCAAAACTTTGCTGGCCTAACTGTGCCAACTAACTCCAGGTTCGGATTGCGACCTTAGTTGACTATTGTAGTTTTCCACAACAAGAGGGAAGGCTCTCTCTGTGTGAATTTCCTCCAAAATGTTCTGGGGCTTCTCTGTATACACTTGATTTGTCCCAAGGGTAGCATGAAGGATGAGGAGTGTAAAGAAAAACAAAGGGCTACTCATAGTATCTCTCCACTAGTATAGCTAAGAGAGCTGGGGTGGGTTGTTACAGGGCCCTGGGCACTATGCCTTGGGGATGTTATGAACTGCCCCGCTGCAATCCTGCTGTGGCCATGCAAACAGCTTATTGTCCTCCTCCAATGGAGTCCATTCAGCTCTGTGGCTTCCAAACTGCTTCCTTGCACTCCCTGCTGCAACTCTGCCATGTGACCTGAGGGCAGAGCCATCCTGCTCCATGTCATCTGAGCAGCTTCCTTGTTCCATTATTCATAATATACTCAATGAACGTCAATAGTCTATTTTATATGAATTTTTAACTCATACTTATTGTGAACTTCTAATCTACTTACATAATTTACTTATTTATTTATTTATTTACTTACTTACTTACTTACTTACTTACTTACTTACTTACTTACTTACTTACTTACTAAGAGCACAATTCTAAACTGGAGTTAGGCTGGCATAAGCTAAGCCAGCAAAGTTTGGCCAACACAAGGGCCACCATAAAGCGTTTTGGGACTACTCTCAGAGTCAGGGAGGATGGCTCACGTCTATGTGCTGGTCTATGATTCCGAGAGTGGTCCAAACATACTTTATGGTGTCCCTTATGCTGGATTGCTGGACAGTTTAGGATTGTGCCCTAAATTTGATTTCATTGTGGGAGGCACATTTTTTGTGCCCCGGGTGACTTAGTTATGACTCAGTTATGCCACTGAGAGCGCAATCCTAAACTGGAGTTAGGCTGGCATAAATTAAGCCAGCAAAATTTGGCCAGCTCAAGGGCCACCATAAAATGTGTTTGGACCACTCTCGGAGTCAGGGAGGATGGTGCACATCTGTGAGAGTGGTCCAAACATACTTTACGGTGTCCCTTGTGCTGGCCAAACTTTGCTGGCCTATCTCCAGGTTAGGATTGCGCCCTGAGTCTCTTCTTATCATACATAGCCACACACAAGCCCATCTATCCCTAACATATTTTGTATATTTGTGATGGATTTTAATCACCCTAAGCCACTTTGGAAGACAATTTTGGAAGAAAAGCAGGGTGTCCATAGATATTTTCATTAAGGCAGTGTTTCTCAACCAGTGGTACTTGTACCACTGGTGCTACCTGAGGTGGTGAGTGGAGGTATACATGGGACCCCCAACCCCCCTCCACCTGGCCATGAGACCAGCAATGCAATGTGACAAGCAGCAGTAAGAGGCTCGGCTCAGCGGATAGAACGCCAGTGCAGATTTTTCATACTCTCAAAAAAGCCCTCCCATCCTCTGTTTGGGTACCACTACCCTAGAGGATAGTGTGTAGTGTTGCATGTCTGGAGAGTGGGAATATTATCAGTCTTTGAAGAATTTATTCAGAAGAATTGAATATTGTAAACCATCTTTTCATATCCTGGATTAGACTTATGCTTTCCTTTAATTGGAGACAAGGTTTATTATTTGTAATACCAGTAGGAGGAGATGGTGCTGTTACTGATTTGTTAGGGGCCTGGGGGCGAAATCTTATATGGGGCCTCCCATTCGTCTCTTGATTATATAGTGGGAATGACTATTGCCATTGGTACTGAGGGCTCAATGGTTACCTGGCCCAATGGGACCTCGGCCCCCATGGGACCTTGGGCAGCATCCAACCTGACTGATCTCTGACATCATCCCAGGTAGGAAAAGGAGGGGAAAATGAAGATATATTAACAGTATATTCAATTCGGAATTATGAAGGAATAGGTTTCAGTGACTTCAGAAGTTGTTCACATCTCCTTCTGCCACCTACAGCTGGTGATGATGAGGATGACAAATATTTTTATGGCACTTTTCAAGAAAAAAGTAGTTCACAAATTAGTTGGCATAGTAAAATAGATTAATAAACAACAGCCCAATCCAAAGTAATTTCATTGTAATATATGCTGGTCTATGACCGTACTGGTAATAAACCAAATGAAGAGCATTGAGGAACGAAACTCCTATACCAAACATCTGGTGGGCTGTGACACCACATGTGATGGTGGTGGTGGTGGTGATATTGATAATGATGATTATAAAAGTGCTAAAAAGGATCACTTGCAAGAATACAGTTGGTTCACCATGATAAACACTATCACAATATAGTCAAAAAATCAGAGGCAACTGTAATCTCCTTGCAAGGAATCATGTTTTTGATTCCTTTTAAAACACTGTTGCTAAATATTCATATATCTATTTCTTCAATCAACCATTGAGAGGATATGTTTTTCTACTGAAGCTGCTTGCTGGTGCACAAATAGCAAACAGCCTTTCTGATTTTTTTTCATTGTGAATTTCAAAATGCAACACTTCATTTCTTCCAGCAGAAAATCAAAATACTATACCTTTCATATTAAACAACTTTAAATGCTTGACATTGTTGGTGGACATGAAAGGACAACTGTAAGGCAGCTGGAATGGTCCTGTAAAAGAGAGTGAATTTAATATATATAGCAATAATGAGCAGAAATAGAAACCTGATTAGAAAAACCTTCTAGAAACCACTCTAGTTTCCACCTAAAGCAACTGTTTAAAGCTTATAGAGGTTCCTTTCAGTCACAAACACATACACCCAGGGAAATAACAGCTAAGAAGATGTTTCAGAAGGTAGGGGAGCATGGGTTCATCTGATGTTGCAATTTAAATTCTAAATGCCAGTGAAGCTCATTGAGTTCGGGCTCAGATACAAACTAAGGAGGCTTGCAAAGCTTGCCTCATTTGTAGAGAAAAGCTTTACAAGTCCCAAAACTCCTCTCTGGTTTGGATTAAAATCTGAGCCAGAAAAGAATTCCTGGCTTCCCTACCACTCTCCTTTCCAATCCCATGCCCCGCAAAACCCTTTCCCCTTCCTCTTAAAAGTATTAGACCATTCATATACAACTTTCCAAAAACAAATTCTGAAAGCAGTTTTGAAGGCAAAAAATAAGATTGTTCCCTTTTCCAAAAGGGTTCACAATCTTAACCACAATGAGAACAACAGCAGCAAAAACACAAAGGAGACACAAAGGGTCGTCATGTCTATTCAGGAAAAAGTCCCATTGTATTCAATGGAGCTTACCCCAAGGATAGTCTATATAGGATGCCATCCTTTCAGAACTGCTTAGAAGCAAACCTGCTTGTTGTGCTTCCAAATCAGTGGTCCCCAAACTTTACGCTGTGGCATCCCAGGGCACTTCAGTGAATTTACAGGCACCAGCTCTCCCAGACTCCACCATTTTGGCCGGGCCACGAATGTGTCAAATCTTGTGAGATTTCCCACGATCTTGTCCTCCCTTGGTGCGGCACCATCGCAGCATGGCACTGTGAAAGAATTTCTGCAACACTAAGGGTGCTGTAATGAGGGTAAGTTTGGGAACTACTGCTTTAGGTTGATGATAGGCAGTGCATGACGTTACATCGATGCTATGTCATTAGCGCTGACGCAGGGGCGCCGAGCGCTAAAACTCTCAAGCCGACGCTACGAGTAGCATGAGCTTGAGCGTGCCGATGGGGAACCTCCCTCGCGCCAACTGAAGCTGGTCGGCGTGAGGAAGGCTCTGTCCCGTTCCGGAATGGGGATTGGCAGGGGGAGGGAGATTGTGGGTGGGGAGAGGGTGGGCTCCGGATTCAGGCTGTGTGGTCTCCTCGGATCTGCGCCTGCGCCTGCTATGTAGCAGGCACAGATCCAAGGAGTGCATTGGGGAGGCTGGAGCCTCCCCAACGGTAAGGGCACGCAAACGTTCCCTTACTGTTAGGAGGCTCCAGCCTCCTCAAAGCAGTGTTGGATTTGGCGCTGGCCGGCCGGCCTTGCCAATCCAGCACTGCTTAGAATTGTACCTTCATAGATGTTTCTTAGAGTTCATTTGGCAGATTCTGTATACCTATTCACTACATCTTCTATTCTAGCAAATATCTAGCAGAAATACCTGCTCATTTTGACCCAACGTACCAGTCTTTTCAAAACCCATCCACTCCACGACTGATGTAACAAGAACAACTTTAACAGGAAGAACTATGATGGAGAAGCTCAGGCCTGGGGAATTTCAGAAAACATAGTTTTAAATTTCCAGTTGAAAAATGATAGTTTTGTAGAAGCTGCAGAGAATAAAAGGAGTCTTTTCCCACTAATAAGACTCAGATACATCTGAAAGGTGTAGCGTGTGGACAAAGGTGCTCTAGAGCGTATCAGGGGCATAAAGCAACTTTCTCTTTATCAGTGAAAGCTGCCTATATTTTTTCCTGTACAAATTACATCCAGAAAGCTAACTGTATTTTTTACTCTTCCAACAATTACTTGCTAGCTTTAGAACATGTTACCAGTCACCTCTTGGCATACAAAAAGTATTTTTGTTGTTGCAGTATAATGTCATTTTTTCCCCATCTCTCTGTGTCTGGATATCCTTCTTGCCTTTATCAGTCTTATGATCAGCCCAAAATAGTTGTGGTATTATTCCACTCCTGTGCTGCTGTATTGCTGTATTCTCTTCCTTATGAAAATGCTGAGCAATAGAAAGCAACCCTTTCCATCTGAGAAGGCTTGGTTCAAATTCAGAAAGAGTTTCTCAGAAGCCTAGGTGGAATGCTGGAGACATGCAGAGATCATATAATTCACAGCATCCAGAAATAGAAAGAAGTCATTTTTTTTCACAATGTGATTCGTAATTATTATTTTTTTTAAAGAAGCTTTACATATACATGCGTGCCCTGATATCTGCTGGGGTTCTTTTCCAGACCCCACTGTGGATACCTGAAACATGGATACTAGGGACACTTTGTTAAAGATAGGGGAACATCAGTGGTTTTGTTGCAACAGGTAAAAAAATAGATGTTTAATATTCCCCTATCTTTTTACTTTTGGAGGGACGCGGTGGCGCAGTGGGTTAAACCGCTGCTGCTGGGCTTTCCGACCGGAAGGTTGGTAGTTCAGGACTGTGCGACGGAGTGAGCTCCCGTTGCTTGTCCCAGCTCCTGCCAACCAAGCAGTTCAAAAGCACCTAAATGCAAGTAGATAAATAGGGACCACTTCGGTGGGAAGGTAACGCCGTTCCGTGTGCTACGGCGTAGAGTCATGCTGGCCACATGACCATGGAAGCTTGCCCTCGGACAAAACCCCGGCTCTACAGGCTTAGAAATGGAGATGAGCACCACCCCCTACAGTCGGTCACAACTAGACCATTCGGTCGTGGGGAAACCTTTACCTTTATCTTTTTAATAGGCATCCCTGTATCCATGGTATCTGTGGATAATGAAACTGTGGGTTCCAAATCAGTGGATACTGGGGCACACCTATATTTTCACATGTTTGCGCCAAACAACTGTGGGTGTCCACAAGGCTGCTGTCTGCTGTGCTGAAATGTTCTGACCCTTTAGAACAGGGGTGTCAAACTTGTTGCATACAGTGGGCCAAAGTTAGAATCCAAGGTGCCTGCTAAGGGCTAGGAAGTGACATCATTAAGTAGGAAGTGATGTCATTAAGCAGGTAAGGCCTGAAATAACTAAGCACTTTGTTCTCACCTGATCTCTTTAGCTGCAAATGACGGAAGAGAAAATATACAAACCTTGATCATGTTTTCAAGATATGAGAGAGTCCAATTATCAAGCGGGCTGCCCTTTCAGCAGTGACCCTCCTGCTAAGTAGTGTTCCCTCTAATTTTTTTCCTCCCATGCAGAGCAGTTAATGACCTGAGCAGCACATAACCAATGTTATCTTAAAATGGGCAATGGCCAGTCTTAACTATAATGACCTGCCTCTACCAGCAGTCATCCTCAATCACTGCTCCCACTGCTCAAGTTATTGACTTTCTTAGGGCGCAATCCTAGGCAGTGCTGGACTGGCGAGGCCGACGGGCCAGTGCCATATCCAGTGCTGCTTAGGACAGACTGGAGCCTCCCCTATGTGCTCCTCAGATCTGTGCCCGCTAAAGAGCGGGCGCAGATCCGAGGAGACAGTGTGGCCCAAATTGGGGCCGTGCGGCCTTGCTGACAGGCTTAAGATGTGGCCATACGGCCATCTCCCAAGCCCACCCAGGTCCCGCCTCCCCCCTCCCCCCCACCAATCCCTTGCGCCAACCGTCTTCAGCAGCATCGGCTTCAGAAATGGAGCGCCAACACAGGGGTGCTGCTCAGCGCCCGCGCGCCGGCACTCCGCTCCTTGCATCGACGTGATGACATCGCGTCGACGCAAGGGGCACGCTAGGATTGCGCTGTCAGAAGCATCACTTCTATGAAAGATCTGCTCACTCTGCCTGGTGCCAGCCACCAGAGAGATTAGCCAACAAAGGAAAAAGATAAATTGGTGGCTTCCTTCTTGTTTCAGCTCCTATTGCAACTTCGTGTTGCTGAGGAGTCACTTTGCAGCTCAATTACCTGAGCACACCCCCAAAAAGCACACAAGACAAAGGCTTGGGATTGTTATGGAAAACATGGGAAAGACTTGCAACTGGGAAAAACCACACTAATTAAACTCCCTGACATGCTGGCACTAAAGTCTTGGGGAAATGGCACTAGCCGTCTACAACTCCCATATCCCCAAAGGGCATCACATCCTGGCTCAAGGCATCACCCAGTCAGGGACTGGGTTATCAGTGCCAACTCCAAAGGGTTGAGGCATCTGGTCATCACTGACCCACACAGGCCAAGCCAGGTGTTGGCCTTTGCTTAAACCAGCCAAGGGGCTTGCCAGCCAACCCCCCCCCCCCCACACACACACAGACAAACATTGTGAGAGTGGTCCTGGTTCACCCTCTGACATTGCTTACCTCAGAAAGTATGCCAGGCCCATTACTGACTATCCTGCCAGCCTGCCACCTGCCCACCGACTCACCCTCAGGAGATATACCCAACTTACCCACCCAACATGCCTGACTGGAGTAGGCAAAAAACTGCCACCCACAGCCAATCAAGGTAACGGCCAAAAATTCCTACCTGGTCCCTAAAAAAGGCAACCAGATAATCTCAGACTGTACATCGAGTGGGCAGGTGGGGCTCAAAGACACACTTCCTGGCAACAAAGGCAGCCCATAGGCAGCCCAGATCTTTCTAACTCTGCCTTCCCAGTGCAGGGGAGGAGCCATGCAAATGGCATTGGGACTCAAGAGGCCCCAATGCAATTATCACAAGCCGGATTATCATGCGGGCCAGATAAGACGCTTCAGCAGGCCTGATCAGGCCCTCAGGCCTTATGTTTGACACCCCTGCTTTAGACCTTATCAAAATGCAGCTCTTGTTGAAGACCCCTTCTCAAACCACTGAAACTGCCCACATGAGGAAGGGCACGAAAGAGGAGGCCTGTTTTTTTAAAAAAATGTAGACATCTTTGCAAACCAAAAGCAAAGATAAGAAGCATTTCAAGAAGCTGGAAGGGATAAAAATATGTGCCCCCCTTTCTCCCTCAGTTTCCATAGAGACATTTTTTGTGAATGTGTGGAACGAGTTGTTCTCAGCTGGTTTTTTCCCAGAGTTTAATGTGAGTCTTACCCTAGAAAATGAGGGGTGTATATGAGCGGGTTCGGTTCTAGTAACGATCCTGCTTTGCGCAAAAGCAAAAGGAATGGCTTTTCTTCCTTGCCCTTTCCATTCGTTCTGTTCCAGAAAAGAAAAATATACACATAAAATGTTAATTAAAACACAGAATGTTCTGTTCTGCAGAATGATGAATGATGCTCGCATCGGGTGAAAAGCGGAGGGTTGTGGTTTTCTTATGAGAGATTTGCACGGTGAGGATAGCTGGACTAAGCTGCGTTCTTTTTCCGAATGTACTGAACATTCAAGTCTTCAGACGAAATGGTTACTGTGCTTTATTTTCATGATGTTCTCTGCTAATGATAGAAGCCATTTAAGATGGGCTAAACGTCAGGCCAAAATGCTCGCTGATGGAGCAGGTTTCTTTGGAGATGACCTCCCCAGGTCACATCCTCCACTACAGTAGTACAGATCAACTAGGTTCTGAAATCCAAATGCTGCATTTTGAAAAATTCAAAGCTGGAAAATGGAGAGATCATATAGACCAGGGCTGTCAAACCCGTTTCATATAATGGGCTGAATAACATTGGTGGCACCTGCTGAGTGCCAAAAGTGACATCATTAAGCAGGAAGTGACATCATTAAGCAAAGGATGGCCAGAGATAAGCACTCTGTTCTCACATAGAAACTCATTAGCTGCAAATGACAGAAGGGAAATGGTGCAAATCTTGTTCATAATTTCAAGATATGAGAGAGCCCAATTGTCACACTGGGGATGCAATCCCCAGGCTGGCACTGTTAGGGCAGCAAAGTTTGGCCAGCACAAGGGACACCGTACAGTATGTTTGGACCACTCTCGGAGTCAGAGAGGCCAGCACACAGATGTGCGTCATCCCCTCCTGACTCAGAGAGTAGTTCAAACATGCTTTCTGGTGGCCCTGGTGCCAGCCAAACTTTGCTGGCCTAACTGTGCCGGCCTAACTCCAGATTAGGATTGCTCCCTGGGAGAGCACTATTATAATTAGGGCCAGAGAAATTGCTTCCAGGGGTCACATCCAGTCCATGGGCTTTATGTTTGACACCTGATAGAGAAGATCGAAGTAGGATAGAGACAAATACCAAGCTACAGGTACCACTATATTTATTATAAAGCATTTACCTATGTAAGCCCAGACATGTGAGTGCAGTGACATCTTCCTGCAAAATGTTTGCCTATAAGCATCTTGCCTGAGCACAAAGTTGCATATAGTTAGCATATAACTGCTGCCAATGTGTGTATGTATCATCAGATGGGAAAAACCATAATTAGAACCTTACAGCCTAAATGGGGGGGGGAGGAGTTAACAGGGAGTCCGCAATATTGATAAACACGGCTTCCAAAAATGCAGTGCTCATGAATATAGAGATGAGAGAATAAATTCCGAATACTTTGCTCTGAGCGCTAATTGATCATGCACCTGTGTAGCGCAGACACAATTACATTCCAAGCCCTGACACTAGAGCCTCCTTTCCAAGCTTCCTGTTCAAGAGATATTCAAATTACATAAGAGGAGAGAAATCTGTGTCATTTCCATCTATGCAATCATTCTGTGAGTCGTCAACAACTTCCTATTTTTTTTTAACCATGTTTTAATATTTGTCAATGACTCTAGCGTTGCATTCTTAAAGCCATAATTTGGGGTTCTGGGTGATCTGGCAGTTGCTGTTCCATAAAACTCTGAACCAGCTTCCTGCTTTCCTCCTATCAAGGAGGTAAGGTCATGAGCACGCTCCTCAACACAAATGGAAAAATGTCACACAACCGCATGGCACAACATGCAAGAATGGCTTGCAATTAAAAGTTGTACAGGTTTTGATTGAACATGAATTTATCATGAATTTATCCACAGGCAAAACCACCTTAGAGGATAAGGGCTGCCTAGCAGAAGAATGGAAGAAGGTAACTGGCATAAGGACCCACCAGTAAATGGGGCTGTGTCGGTGGAAGCAAACATCATACACACATTTCCAAATTTGGTACAAGATTTATATTATCTCTGGAGTCCTCTCAGCAGATTTCCATAGCATGAGAAGGATGGGTCTGAAGCTACAACCTGTAGCCTCAAATCAAGTACTGGGACGGGTCCTTACAGCTCATGCAATCTTTATTCTGCAATATCAATGCTCATGTGCTGTTTGTGATGCACGGCAAGTGTATTGCATAAGGATAATGGGGCAGCATGGCAAGGCTGACAAAAGAGCAGGTTGTGCCAAATGTTGGGTTCTTAAGCCAGTTATCGCCTTGCCATTCTACTTGTAGGCAGCAGACATGTCATGTAGCGGGTACGCGGGGGTATGCGAGTACCCATTCCTAGGATTAGGGCTGGCGCCGCCCATTTGCCTGCCCACTCATCGACTCCGTCGGCGCTCCGCTCCCTGCAACGTTTGAATTGCCTGCACGTTTGAGTTGCCTGCACGTTTGAGTTGCCTGCACGTTCTCTGAGCCAGGCAGGCAGCGGAGCTAGGGAGACCGACGGCAGCAGAAGCGTGAGCAGGTAGGCTGCCTGGGGCTCCCTCCCGAGGAGGTGCGGTGGTTCCTGGGGGGGGGAATCAGTAGCCCGGGACTCCAGGGCCTACTCCTGGGCCGCCTCATGGCCTACCAAGGAGGTGCGGTGGTTCCTGGGGGCGGTTCCTGGGTTCCGGCTATGACCTCACTTCTGGTGGGCGGGCCCGACACAAGTGCCAATCAAAAGTGAGTACCTGTTGCTAAATCACTTAGATGCCATTACTGGTAGGCAGCCCTTGCAATCAGGTTGTTTTGCCTGTGGATGAGTTCAGCTAGTATTCTAAAGCCTGTCTCTGTCCACACAATGCCTAATTTTAACAGTCTAAGGACTCAATCCTGAGCCCTTCAGCATGGGCTGTAAGAGCTTACCACCCATGGTGGTGTTGCAAATGTGCTGTAAGGCATCTCTCGTGCAGGTGGTAAGGGCTTACTGCCTATGCTGTAGGGGCCAGATAGCTCAAGATTGGCCTGCCTGAGCCCTATCCTATCCTTCCCCCCCCCATGCACTGTATCCAGCTGGGGTGGGGGGCTGATTGGGAGGCTATAGAGGCGAAGGGGATTGAAATCCCCTTACGCCTCTGTAATGAATATGAATATTGAACTGCAAGGCCTCTGTGCCAACACCCCAAAACATTGTCCTTGCACTTTCCTAGGGATCATAACTTAAAGGGAGACATAAAAGGTAAGCCCCGCATTTCTGCACAACTCAGTTAAAACATAATTGCCAAGCCAATTAAGAGGAGGCAAAGCAACAATTACCATAAAGGAGGAAAAAAAAAACCCTACAAAAAAACCATTAAATGCATCAAAGGTCCATTGGAACAAAAAATTATTTGTCCTCTCTTTGGACCACGAGCAACAGAAGAAGCATTCATGATACTCCTCTAATAAGGGCATCAGATCCCCCTATTCTGCCTTGTAAGCCTACCTAGTGTAAGGTTACACTAGCAAACTGCTAGTGTGAATCACCGCTGCCTGTAGTGGCATATCTAGGGTGTGGCAAGAGGGGACATCTGCCCTGGGTGCCACTTGAAGGGGGGCATTGGGCACAGACTTACCCTTATTCTACTGATGGTGTATTTCCCCACCACAGCGGATGATATATATTTTTACACCACAGCTGGTAATATGTTTTTGCACCAGTTTTTGCACTCAGGGAACCTCCTCCCCCCCCCCCCCCCGGAAAAAAAATGTCTGTAGAAAAAAAAAATTGGAACTTGCTCCCAGGCAGGAGGGAGCTTCCAGGGCTGGCCATTGTCGCAGGGTGATGCAGCAGACCAATCTGCTGCAGGTACAGGTACAGATGCGGGTACAGAATCCTATTTTTCATTTCTTTATTCAGAGCGCAATCCTAAACTGGAGTTAGGCTGGCACAAACTAAGCCAGCAAAGTTTGGCCAGCACATGGGCCACCATAAAGCGTGTTTGGACTACTCTCGGAGTCAGGGAGGATGGCTCATGTCTGTGTGCTGGCCTCTCTGACTCTGAGAGTGGTTCAAACATACCTTACGGTGGCCCTTGTGCTGGCCAAACTTTGCTGGTTTAGTTTATGCCGGCCTAACTCAGTTTAGGATTGCGCCCTTAAGGGGGTTAGCATCTGTGGAAATCTCCATAAATTCACTTGGTGGAAATGGCTTCTCCTCTCTCCCTCCTTCCCCGCGCAGCCTGCTGAATAAATTCTCTTGGTGGAAAGGATAGGGCTACCTTCTCACCCCATGATCTTCTCTGTTTGGACAGAGGCGCAATTTCAGTGCTTGCCATGGGCCACATTTTCCCTAGATTCACCACTGGCTGCCTGATTCATTTTTATTATTTTTATTTTAAGGAAAAAAAAAAGGTATCTTGAAGCTGATGGTGGGGGAACTTCCTTAAAGCTCTATTACTGAGAAACTAGCACTTCTTCCATGTGCAGGGAACAGACATAAAATATGTATAAAGATTCCAAAGATTTGTACTGAAATATTGAAGTCAGAGGTACGTTTTTAATGAAGTGATTTTTTTAAAAAAGTTTGTGAATATTTTCTAGCTAATTATGCTGACTGCTTTCACTCTGGAATATTTCCTTTGTATTAATTCCATGTTTAGAGAGTGGAGGGAGGGAGATGGGAAAGTACTGTGAAAATTGAACAAAGTACTAATAATATTAACTTCTTAAAAGATCAACAATGACAAAGAAACTCCTTAGAAAAAGTGCTACCAAGACTTGACAAGCAGATTTTTTTTTGCATCCAAGATAGACCTAATTTATTTCTAACCTTCAATCATCCCAAAGTGTTTGCATATGAAAGGCCTTTGTAATATTTGCTTCCGTTGCTCTGAGGCTTGGTTGCCCTGACTTTGATATTGTAAACTGTGGAAACAAAAAAGGAAGAGAGAAAAGCTGTACGTATAAAATTTTGCTCTCTGCACTATATATGGAAAAAAACTCCTAAGGTGCATGTGTGTGTGTGTGTGTGTGTGTGTGTGTGTGTGTGTGTGTGTGTGTTACAATGAGGGTATATAATTGAAATGCACATTGAAATGAATGGGGACCCACCTGAAATTGGTTCATGACCCACCTAGTGGGTCCCAACCCACAGTTTGAGAAACACTGGCACAAATCAAAACCATAAGCAGAGCCTACCTGGATCATAGCAAGGTCCAACCCATTCAGTGTTCTGTTTCTAACAGTGGCCAGTCAGATGCTTTTGGGATACCCAGAAGGCTGGCTATGAAGATGACAGACCTGTTTGTGTCTGGCACCTGGAAATCAGACACTCATCAATCTCCTACTATTCAGTGGATGTTGGCTGACCAGATGGTTGATCCCACCAGCCTGGAGAACTCTGGCACTTAACTTCTAATCTCATAGACTTGGTATGGTTTGATTCATTGATTCTCTGACTTGGAATGTGAATTGAATGAGTGCAGGCTGTGAACTGAATGACTATACCCTCACACACCCACTGCTGACCACATGTCAGAAGCCATTACTAAGAAACATTAAAAGAACTGCCTTCACTAAAATCTTAGAACTGGGCGGGGGGCAGTTTCGATGGTCCATTTCATTGCTCTCTGAGTGTAAGAACATGCTGATATAAGAATACTTTGGGTAGACTAAGATTCCCATTGATGTCCTCACCATTTCTTGGCAGTGACCTCTGTGCTTATCAATCACTGTGATTGTGGGGATCAGCCCTGAGAAATCATAGCCACGTTGGTTCCTGTTCTTGTAAACATTTGAGGCTGTCAATCTTGTAAGGATTTGTGTTGATTTTTAGCTTTATTATAAATCCATCAGATTAAACTGGTGCCTGATTGAGGGGAAGAAAATTCTGATAAATGTGAACTTTTGTGTTAAACGTAGCTGAATGTTTTGTTTGCTGCTATTGGATGCTAAAGCCCTGGGATAATATACTTCAAGAACAACATTCGCCATTCAAGCCTAAGATCTTTGTGAATAATGGCTCCCAGTATCTGGAATAACCTCCCAAGAGAGGTTGGCAGCCTGGTCCCTTCTACCTATTTCCCAGCAGTAAAGTAGTCCCCTGTGCAACACCGACATTGCAATGTTTGCTCAGGCTTACAGCCCAATCCTTAGCAGCATCGGCATAGTAAGGCCGACGCAGCAAGGCTGCATCCTTAACCCAGTAGGAGGCAGGCAGCAGCAGCACAGCGCAGGGCAAAGGGGTTTTTTCCCTTGCACCTGGGTAATCTCCAGCCAGCCCTACTGATTTGCAGGCACAGGTCAATATGCAGAAATAAATGAATTGGGGCTGCCAAGGCAGGGGACGGGGCTTAGGATACAGCGCAATGGCCATCGTCCATCGCCTCCCACTGTGCTGCCCCGTTACACCCACAGCACGCCTCTGGCATGCCTCCGGTGAGGTCCTGCACTGACCGAGCATCGCTAGTGCTTGATGCAGTGGCACCCAAGTGCTGGCACTCAAGCTGGCGCTGCTGCTTGTGCTGGTCCAGCACCCGACTCACTGGCGCAGATGCGCTTGACGGCGTGTTTGCAGCAGTGCCGATGCAACACCAGTATAGGATTGTGCTCTTAGTTGCATGGGGTGTTTTGCCATTGGCTTCCCTTAGGCGCAATCCTAACCTGGAGTTAGGTCAGCACATGTCATTTGTACCGACCAGCCTCCCAGACTCCAAGAGTGGTGCAAACCCACTTTACTGTGTGTTTGCGACACACTTGGGCCAACACAAGTGACTTGTGCTGACCTAACTGCAGGTTAGGGTTGTGCCCCCCCAGTCATCTTTACCCCAGCAAGATGAGTACTCATTTTACTGACCACAGAAGGATGGAAGGCTTAGTTGACCTTGAGCCAGCGATCTGAGAGCGCAATCCTAACCTGCAGTTAGGCTGGCACAGTTGGCCAGCGACATTTGACTGGCACAAGGGCCACCATAAAGTATGTTTGGACCACTTTTGGAGTCAGAGAGGCCAGCACACAGACGCACTTTACAGTGGCCCTTGTGCCAGCCAAACTTTGCTAGCCTAACTGTGCCGGCCTAACTCCAGGTTAGGATTGTGCTGTGAGAAACTGACTTCCACTGGAATCCAACTCGGGTTATGAGGAGAGGTGCTGACTGCAGCACTGCCGCCTACCACTCTGTGCCACAGGAGGCTCTTGCGGTGCAGCGTGTCTTTCATGTGGGCCTTCCTGGAATGCTGAAGATTCCTCGGAATGCTGTCGGTTTCTCCTGTACTCGAGTGAGCTTTTACCGACATTACTTTTAACATTGTTCTATCATATGGCTATGTTTCCATGTCGTGAGATGCCTTGTGCACCTGTGGTTAAAATAAAAAAAGATGGGGCAATAAATCCATAAAATAAAGGATTATAAATCACAGGACACTTCATCCCCCCCCCCCCCCGCTCCTCATCAAGAGTTTGTGGAAATGTGACATTTTCAAATTGATACTGAAAACATGGGCGTGAAAGGAAAACAGCAAGTGACCATGGTGTTCCCCATGCCAGGTTCTGCTCGAAGATAATGTGACCTGACATGTCAGAAACGACATTGTCATCAACAGAAAGATGCAAATTGTGCATTGAGTTTGACACCAGCAATCCATCAGGGCTCTTTTGCAAACACAATAGTAATAGAGCAAACACTGTTTAAAAAAAAGGGACACAGATCTCCAGAGGTTGCAATGACCATGTTTTTGGGATATTTTTTTTTAAACAGAGGAGCTATTTTCCAGCCATCCTGTCACTGTTCCTTTTAATGTTCCCATTTAAACTCGCCAGCCAGCTGACTGATGAAATGATATGGGATTACCCTTTGGCAACCGCTCTCCCCATTGCTGAATGAAATGACCTTCAGAAAGCGAGTTTCGGGGGCAATCTATTCTTCAGGGTGACCCCATGTGATAGGGGAGCGGTTACTCCCATTATAAGTGGAAAGCTTAAATGCTTCAAGTCCTCATCAGACCAGAGGGGAAATGTCAACGTGTTCAAAGATAGAAGGTTTTGCACAAAGAAAGCAATACAAAAGAGGCTTAAGACTGTTCCACGGATCGGCTAATACCGATGGCCGTTCATTCAGATTCATGGCAATGCCGTGTTCCTTGTTCACTGCCTGGAAGCTGAATGTTTGCTTTGTGCAGCCCAGACAAGGCTGATGGAACCCCCCGCCCCCTTGTATTGCTTGAAGTGATGAAATGCAGGCATTGGCTGGCTTGAGCAAAGCGGTAATCATATTTAAGGCATGGGCAGCGATTATTATTTTGACTCAAATTATTCTGAAGCAAATGGATCAGCTGCAAAAAAAAAAAAGCATATCTCAGAGGCAGGGGATTTCCTTGAAGGATCAGTTTGCTTTATTTGCTTTCTTCTCTATGTGTATGTGAAAGGGAATCAGGATATAGCTGCACCACCAGAGCAGGCCGTAGGGCAATTAGACCCATTTGGCAAACTGGGTACCATGCCTAGAGAGGCCCTGCACTGGGGTGGCTGAAGCTGGTACCTTGCTCTGCTCCTGACAGTCTGGCATGGAATCTTCCATGCTGAGGCATCCTGAGGAAAGTGTGGGGAGGAGATCATTGCTGCTGGTCTGCCCTCCCCAACTCTCACTCACCCCTGGACCTGATTGGCTTGAGGTCCCTCCCAAAACATTTGGTAGTCATGCAGATGCCGAGGGAGGGGGCCTCATCACTGTTGCTCATCCTGGTGGGTGGGGGTCTTGCAGGGCTGGGGGCTCCTGTAAAATTGACTGCAGTTCTTCAGTCCAGCCCTGATCAGCACTACCAACGCAGCAGTTTTAGATCAGTTAGGAGTTAGGCCGGCACAGTTAGACCAGCAAAGTTTGGCCGGCACAAGGGACACTGTAAAGTATTCTTGGACCACTTTTGGAGTCAGAGAGGCCAGCAGACAGACGTGTGCCATCTGAGCTTTCCAAATGAGTTGTATGGTGGCCCTTGTGCCAACCAAACTTTGCTGGCCTAACTGTGCTGGCCTAACTCCAGGTTAGGATTGCCCCATAACTGATATATTAAAAAATAAGGTTATTTCACCCATCCCTTACTCTGGACAATTTGACCATGTTAGAAGCTCCTCCTCCCATCCATCCAATGGGTTTTTCTTGTATAATCCGAGCCACACGAGAATTACTTCTATTTCTTTCTCTCTCCCTTCCTAGGCCATTCGGTGCCAATACTATCACCAACTGCGGCCATACTACTCTGCTATTCTCTGAAGCCTGGTTTATTTAATTAATTAATTCATTCATTCATTTAATGCACTTATACCCCGTTTTTCACTGAAAGTGCAATCCTAACCAGGAGTTAGGCCAGCACAGTTAGGCCAGTAAAGTTTGGTCGGCACAAGGGGCACTGTAAAGTGTGTTAGGACCACTCTTGGAGTCAGAGAGGCCAGCACACAGTTGTGCACCATCCTCCCTGACTCAGAGAGTGGGTCCAAGACATACTTACCATGTCCGTTGATGCTGGTTAAACTTTACTGGCCTAACTGTGCCAGCCTAACTCCAGGTTAGGATTGCGCTCTGATTCAAGGCAGCAAGGCAGCTTACAAAATTGAAAACATACAACAACAATAATAAGATAATAAAACATTAAAAAATTAAAACAATAGAAGCAAGACAAACACATCCCGTGGTTTGCATAAAACTAAACAATTAAGATCACACTCAATTAAAATTAAAATGCCAGTCCATTGTGTCAGCCATCAAAAGCCATCCTGGACAAAAAGGTCTTAAGGCCCCATCAAAAGGCCTCCAAAAAGGGAGTGGTTCTTAATTCTAGGGGAGGGAATTCCACAATCTTGGTGCCACCAATGAGAAGGCCCCGTTCCTCACCATCATCCCCTTCGCCTCCATCAATGGTGACATGGTTAAAAGGGCCTTCAACGTCAACCTGGCTTAGAACCCTAAATTCTGCAAGATGATTGAATTCTATCAAAACCATATAATTTGAGAAATTCCACATCACTCTTATTAAGACTGAGAACGGTACTGATACTTAAGTGGCTGTGCCCATTGATCCTTATAGTGATAATCCAATTTGTTTTAATGAATGCTCCTCAACCTTTACATCAGGGTTACGTCCAGTGGTGTCATTCAAATGATTTAGGAACAGGAACTCACTTTTGACTGGCACTTGTCAGTAACCCGGAACCAGCCACAGAGCCCGTTAGGATCCGGAACGCCCGTTCTAGTCCTTTCCCCCTGAATGACATCACTGTTTACGTCCATGTCATCCTTACTGAACTGCTGAAGACAGTTCAGTAAAGCACATAGGACTGGACTGCTACAGACAAGACAGAATGCAGAATGAAACAAAGGTTTCTGTGACAGATACTGCCCCCCCCTCTCTGTGCCTCTGTCCCTCTTTTTCTCAGTTGCAATCATCAGATTATGCCTTCATGAGCAGACAGCATTAATTGCCATCACGAAGACAGACGATTCACTTCACTTTTATGGCAGCACAGCTGAGAACAGAATTCAGCCTATTTGTCTACACACCATGAAACAACATTGAGATCCTGGCACTTCATAAACCTCCAGCATGGATCCTGTTTTCCATGCTGATCGCACGCTTGACTTGAACTTGTCCTCAGAAGATTATGCAGGGTTTGTTTAGCACAGAGTACCCTGCCAACAGCTAGAGCAGGCATTGCTTACTAAAGAGGGAAAGGGTGTTTAGAACAAGGCTTCTCCCCCAACTTGTTGACCCAGCTACTTTTCTGAAGCTGGCAAGAAGAAGCTTACAATTCTCTCCCCAACCCACTCTGCAAACCCTACTGAGATTCATGTTTGAGGCCTGGCCGTCCGTCGTCATTATGCCATATTACATGAAAACAAAATGAACCAACGGAAGCAAAAAAAATATGGGCAGCGTATTACCCCAAAATAGTACTTCAAAATGATGAACACATGTGGCTGGAAGAACAGAGTTTTTGAAAATCAGCGCCAGAGCAACTTGGATTAAATTATGCAACACATTCATGCAAAATTCAGACATGATTGCAAATGTTCTCATCTGGTATTCACAGGCTCAGTTTGCTTTCTCTTTCAAGTCCTATTTGATGTTGCGGTCAGCATTTGCGGTAGGAGTGATGCAGTGGCCAACGGGATAGAGTGCAAGGTGCAGGAGGGACTGTAGCTGGGGCAGCCTGCCCTATGTGTGGCCCCAATATGTCTCTCACTTGCCTGGCATTATAGGTTGCCAAATGCTTCATCACCATATCAAGTTCGAATTGTCTCAGACAGGCAGCAAACACCTAAGGGTTTATTGAGTCCCTGGTGGACCACTTTGCACAGTCAGTGGGCTGTGTTTGGTGTGATGGGTTACACGTTGTGCAGGCCAGTCTAGAAAAAAAAATCATAACTGGAGATTGAACGCAATGCTGGACATGGAAGCAAAACCTGACTGTGGCCCATTTCATATGGCCACTGTCTCCTTTGAACGGTGCTGTTCCACTTACACAGTGGGGTTTCCATGCTAGGAACCTGGGGTTATGGCAGGCACCATTCTAGTGGGTCAATGATGGCCCAGGTTATACCCGTAACTGGCTGCAGGGAATGCCACATGGTATTTTCTCTTTTTGCTCACCCGTAACTGGCTGCAGGGAATGGCACATGGTATTTTCTTTTTCTGCTCACATCATGTTTAAATTGGTCCCAGTATCTGTGTTCTGACAATGGGGTATCTTATCCACTTGCTTGAACAGAAGGTTTCAGGATAACAACAGTTAGGGATGGGTGGAACCATTTGGTTCTGCTCTAGTTTAGCTTTGGCTGAATCAGCCTTCCAGAGTACAGGTGAGTACAGAGTACAGGTGAGATCTCTGGCATACTGCTCAGGGCAGTGCCATCATCAGGTTACCTCACTGCATATGGGCAAGGCAAGCACTGTGTTGATGTGAGCTGATCACAGTACTACTCACACAAAAGCATTGGAAGCTTCTGTAGCTGAGTGGCAAGGCCCAGTGCCACCTGTGAGTGTATCAGAACTCATTGGACCAGCAACAAAATCTAGATTTGGTTCAGTGGTACCCAAACCCCCTTTGGTCTTCAAAATATGGCATTACGTGCTCATCGAACAGTTCAGTTCTGATGTTACATTTTCTAGCCTTCTGCATGGCCCATTATGGTCTGGTCATATAAAACCATTGAGGGTGCAATCCTGACCTGAAGTTAGGCCAGCACAGTTAGGCCAGCAAAGTTTGGCCTGTACAAGGGACGCCTAAAGCGCTCTTTAGACCACTCTTGGAGTCAGGGAGGATGGTACATGTTTGAGAGCTGGCCTCTCTGACTCCAAGAGTGGTCCAAACATACTTTACGGTGTCCCTTGTGCTGGCCAAACTTTGCTGTCTTAACTGTGCCGGCCTAACTCCAGGTTAGGATTATACCCCGAGTCCTGTATTTAACTGGGTGTTTGGTGCTTCCTTTGTTAAAAATAGATAGAGCATTCCCTTTCTACAACCAGTGGGAAATGATGTCTGATTTCACAGGTATGAAGTTAAACAATCAAAGGACATCCACACTCACCTCCTTTTTTCCTAAAATCACTTTAGACGCACAAGAAAAACGTTTGGAATCCGATGCAAACTGCACTCCTTTCTGTTTCACTGGCATTTGAAATGACAAACAACTGTGAGTCTAATGATGCAAAATATGTTTTTCTCTCTTTGAAGTCTGATGACATGCAATGCCTTTGAATATCCCCTGTTTAATTATATGCTTCTTGCTGTGAAGAGTTACAAAGTGCATCAGCAGTGCAATGAGGATGGGAAAATGGAAGAAGTTTGCATGAGAGAGGGAGACTTTCTGAACCATAAGAGTCAGAGTCAATCCAACGTGCAAAGAAACTGCCCTCCACAAAACCACAGCTCCCCTGTTCTCCATGCTTCCTAGTCTTTGCTGCACTTTCTGAAGACCTGTAATACATCAACAAGTGGGTGTCTAATCATGCAGTATTAAAAAGAAAGTTCCCAAGTGTACTCTTTTGTAGCATTTTGGAAGGCCTTGTGTCATTTCACCATATGGGCTTCATTTGGTTTTGGAAAAGAGAAAAGAAGCCCAGACTCATTCTCAGCATGATCAACCATCAGGAAGATTCTAAGTGACTAAACAGGAAAACTGCAGACCTGTTCATACATTACCAAGGCAGCATGAGCTCAATGTGGAAAAATCATTTTCCCATGGTCAGAGGAATAGCTAGGGTGTGGCATGTAGGGGCATGTGCCGTGGGTGCCATTTGAAGGGAGAACCCTGACCATCTCCAAGAAACGACTGCTCCAAGTTGCGGTGCCCTGCTCTTGTGAGCACTTGCGTGAACAGGAGGCAGTGACTCAGGAAAACTCACAGGTGTATCACCCTAGCTGCAGCTGTGAGTGTGAACATTGTCTAGTTCAATGATGGCGAGCCTTTTTGGCTCGGCATGTCAAAACTTAGGCAAATGCTTAACTTGACTCTGCTGGCATATCAATCCCCTTCCCAAACAAAAGAAAAACAAGTCTATATATTCATTTATTTAAAGAAAAAAAATACAGTCCAATCAAATGTGATGCTATGTATTATATAAAGAAACATTAAATAATTACAAAAATGAAAAATGAATTTAGGTGTGTCACCTAAAACGTTGCGGTGTGTCACCTTTGACACGCGTGTCATAGGTTCGCCATCCCTGGACTCTAGTCACTTCCAGAGTCAGGAAGCAATATTTGATGGGCTTCATGTCCTCCAGGAGAACCCGCAAGTGACATCATGTGCCATAATGATATTGTGTGACATTGTAACATCACGACACTGCGGCCCTGGGCAGTGCTGCCCCTGAGTACTCGGCTGCCCATGGTCAAAGCTCTATATCGAATGGTTCTGGTCATGCAGGTGGATCACATGGTTAATTACCATACTAATTACCAGTGAGCCAGCTGGACCAGGGTGAGCAGATGTTGTAACCACAAAGGAGAACACAGCACCCCAAAATGTAGGACATTCAAGAAAAATGTAGGACGCTGCAAAATGAAATCTGCGAACACCCATGTATAGATTTTGGGGTGTCTTCTCCTCCTTTACTGCAACCTGACAAAGGAATGAATGAAGGACAAACATGCAAGCCCGCAACATGGGCAGACCCTCTTGACACCCTGTCAGTCTTGAAATGTAGGACATTTTGAAATTTACCTAGGACAGAAGGTTGAAATGTAGGACATGTCCTGGGAAAAAGAGGACACCTGGTCACCCTGAGCTGGACCCACTGGACTGACTTGTACACGTCATCACATCATGTTTTGCTGCCCCTCTGACTGTCTCCTTCCAGCGGACTGTTATAATAAAACATGACATATAATGCACCGTATCCACAGAAACTGCAGCAAGTTATTTAATTACTTTCAAATTAAGGTCATAAGTTGGAGGTTGTCTCTTATTTTTCCCTTTTGGGCCCTATATTGATCAGCCTCCTTTTTTTTTCTCCAGGGAAGATGCTGAGTGAAGTGATTGGTGGTCAGCCGTGAGGATTTTGAAAGACAGACTATTCATGCTTAATATCTCACCTGGCCAGTTTGATCAGTTGTACAGACAGGACATTATGCTTTGAGATAAAACTTGAGATAAAACTGGGCTCAGGGCCTCCACAATTTAATGTGTCTGCCATTTGATCTTCAGTCTCCCTGACTCATATGGATTTCTATTGATAGCAATATACAGTTTTGGTTTTTTTTGCAAAGCACTGTGAGCTTCTTGCCCTTTGATTTAAACAAAGCATCTATCAAGAATCAATGCAAACGTTGCATATGTCTTCATTGTCATAAATTTCCCAGGGACAGCATTTGCCTTCTTGGAGATTAAACATCCTAAAAGGCAGAGCCCTGGCTCTTGCCCCTGAAATAATGGCAGGCCTTGTTTATGACGGTTCTCTGTGTCTGCTTTTTGTGCTGCACTGCATCCCTTGGCTAAGCAATGTGGTCTTTCATCCTGTGTTCTGAGCATTCTGCGGCATCATCTTCACTTTTTAATTTGCCAACGTACACAGTGGCAATGATTTAGGCATAACAGAAAGTTCCATCTGAGTCCTGAGATGCGAGACTGAGATGCAAAGTTGACACTTTGAAATTTTAACGAGGACAACACTGCGGCAGAGCTGGAAAAGGTTGTGGCCAGGCTCCCTCCAGCCTCTCAACCTGTTGAGGGATCCAAACACTCTCAAAGATAGGTGGGGGGGGGTCCTTCACCCACTGGTCCTCCTCCCTTCCAGCATCCTGCCTGCTAGCCAGCCTCCTCCAGACAGCCCTCATCACTTGCTTGCCTGGAGTCTCTACAGGGAGGGCAAAGCTCTAAGTTTTGCAGGAAGCCTTACCTTGCAGTGGAAATCACTCCTCTCCTGCACCATTTTAGCCAATCCTCACAGGGAACAGCAACATATTGGGTTGCTTACTGGCTACAGCAGCAAGGGAGAGGAGGGATTTACATGACAGGGTAAGGCTTAGAGCTCTGCCCTCCCTATAGAGACGCCACTGTATATAAAGCCTCCCTGCCCTCTTGTTCCGCCTCTTCCTCCCAGCTAGGCTGCACAAGCCCAGGCTGACAACTCTCCAGGTCCCTGATCCTCCAAGCACTCACTACTTCTGCTTCTCTGGTGCCTGCTGACAGCGGCTTCACTCCTCTAGCTCCAGGCGTCGGCATTGGCATTATTATTATTTAACTAGCTGACAGGAACTACCAGGAACCCAGTGATACCACACACAGTCAGGTGAACGCTATTTTAAGATAACTCCTTTGCCATTATATGACTTTTGCTTTTTGGACTCTCTGATCCCTGGCATTATTTATTGCTAACTGTTATTGTTTGCATGTCTGTATGCCAATAAAGGTATTGTATGATTATGATTATTGTCATTTTTGACAGGATTCTGTATCTCCCCAATGAGTCCTGGCCGACCTGGCACTGACTAAGAACCCAATCCTATGCATGTCTACTCAGGAGCAGGTCCCATTATAATAAAAAAAGGGTTACTCTCTGGTAAGTGTGGATAGGATTGCAGACTGAAGAAAGAGACAGAGGGATTAATTTTGGCTTAGTGATCAGGCACTAAGAACAAATGTATATAGTGTATCATCATCATCATAATCATAAACAACTTTTCATAACACCTGTTTTCACTGGAGAATGCTCACCTGACCATACACCCCTGATACGCAAACAAATGGACCAATGCAGTGCCTTTAAAAACACACACACACACACACACACACACACACACACAAACACTATAACGTATGGTTGAAGGTGCAATCCTAACCTGGAGTCACACCAGCACAGGTCATTTGTGCCGGCCCAGGAGTGTTGCAAATGTGCCGTAAAGTGCGTTTGCAACACTCTTGGAGTCAGGGAGGCTGGTGCACGGACATTTTGTGTTGCAACTCTTGTGTTGCAAATGCACTTTACGGCGTGTTTGCAACACTCTTGGGCCAGCACAAGTCACCTGTGCTGACCTAATTTTAGGTTAGGAATGTGCCCTTAATGCAATTTGAAAACATGTAGTTAGCTTTGCCTCACAGAGATCCTTCCTTCTCTTTTGCTTTGAAAGTGCCTTTGTGATTTGAACAGGCCAACGACTGACCTTCCATTCCACATTCTTGATAATCTCACGGTGCTGCTTCAGTACCAAACATATAAAAGGCACACATTGTTCCTAAATCTTGAAGCCCATGCTCAACGGATAGCATATCTGTGTTGGATTAAAGATTTGCTCATGTGCCTATAAACAAAGCGATCTTTAAAGTCATAAGATTTCCACTTCATTTAAAAAAAACACAAAAACAAACTCTGAGGAGTCCTTCCCTAGGATTAGTCTCAGCAAGAGATCAGTTTTATCAGCCAAGCATCAGCATAGCGATAAAGGAAGATACAGCCCCGCTGCAGCATAAAACACCACACTGACTTGCTTAGTGGTGCAGTGAAGTGCTTCAATAGCTGATGATTGAAAATGGAAGCTTAATGGGCTGAGCGTGAGCAAAGAATTAAAATAAATGCCACCTTTTGCAACACAGCACAAGCTGCTAAACAGACCTTGTGAAGTGGAAAAGCAGGTTTGAGCCAGAGCAGTTTGGGGGTGGGAAGGCCAAAGACAGGATGCTTTCCAAGTCATCGTCCTCAATGGCTGAGAAACCGGGATCGTTTCTCACTTGGTTGAAGCACTTGGTTCTTCGTTGTCAGGCCAAGAAGACTCCATTGGCATCTGGCACCTGCAGCAGGCACAGCAACAAGAATCTATATACTTTGAAAAGGCAATCATATTTTGAATGTGTTGCAAAATAGGCAGTGGATACATTTCAGGGTGTGTGTGTGTGTGTGTGTGTGTGTGTGTGTGAGAGAGAGAGAGAGAGAGAGAGAGAGAGATGGGGGTATGGGGGCAAACACATACCCAACAAACTAGCTCCAAATTGCCTGACAGTGCAGGTTCTCCCAATAGGGGTGACACACACGCACGTGCGCCATGCCTGGTGATACTCCAATTGGTCCCAGTCAACTGGTCACATGACCAGTCAACTTGGGAGCCCTGAGACACCCACTGCCTCACTCTCACTGGAGCCTGAGCAGGAAGCGGAAGGGCTAACTTTAAGCCTGACAGTCAAGACGTTCCTGGATTTTCCTCCCGTTCTGACTCCCTTCTTGAGGCAAGACTGAAACAAGGGCATCTGCTAGCCTCTAGAAACAACAACTGTGACAAAGCCTGTGCTGGAATAGGCAGGGCAGCTCACCTGTGCTGCATCCTAACCATGTTAGGAAGCAGCAGCAGCTCAGCATGGGGTATGTTCCCCTTCCCCAGGGTAAGCCCCAGCCAGCCTCATGGGGCTGCTCGGATCTGTTCCCGCAAAACATCAGGGGCAAGTCCATGCAGGCAGGAGTGGCCCAAATTGGGGCCGCCCAGCCTGGGGATGGGGGTTAGGATACGGCCCAACAGCTGTGTCTTATCTCCGCCCCCTCTCCACCCGTGGTGCTGCCCTAATTATCCTATGAAATTTAACTGATAACTTAGAAGGCATTAAAGGGGGATTGGACATGCTCATGGAAGACAGGCCTATCAATGGTTACTAGTCATGATGGAAACATGCTACGTGCATGCTCTGATAATTTTCAGTGGTCCCCCTTTCCTAGGAATTCTTCTACATTCCTAAATAGGTGGATTAGAGTTTTGAGTTTTACTCTTAAAACTGTTGTTTCAAGCAAAAGTTAATACAGTCCCAGATGTTCAGCGTATAAAATATTGCATTATTGCCATATTCTGTTGTTCTCTTTAAAAGCATCAGGGTGTGTCTATTAAACCAGCGATATTCAGCCTTTTCCATCTCACAGCATACTGACAAGGTGCTAAAATTGTCTAGGCACATTATCAGTTGTTTGACAATTGGCAAGCACACGGTGCTGTATAGGTAGGGGGGACCATTCATGGCACACCAGTGCGCTGTGGCACATTGGTTGAAAATAACTGTATTAAACAAACTTATATTGGGTGTCCCCCCCCCCAAGATCATGCCTATTTTTCCCCAAAGAATTCTGGGAATTGTAGTTTGGTGGGGTGCTTCATAATTAAAGATCCCTGCTCCTCACAGAACTACACTTCCTTAGGGAGAGGTAATGGCTACTAAATCAGTTTAAATTTGTAGTATAGATATGCCTTCAGACCCTACCCTTTCCCTCTCTGGCCAATTAATAAACATCACTAGACTCTGCTGTAAACTGTGAAGCAGAGATACATGCACATGAGTTTCTTTGAAGCAAATGCATACCTCTGCTTGTCCACTGCTCATTTGTGCATGCCCCCATCATTTTCTTCCATGCTTCCATTTTTTTGAAAGATCAGTTATGATCATACTTGGTAGGAAATTCTAACCTTGGTAGATTGGGGGAAATTTATTAGATCAGTGTTATTCAAACTGTGGGTCGGGACCCACTTGGTGGGTTGCAAACTGATGTCAAGTGGGTCACGGAAAGCTGGGAGCAGCCATCTTGGAAAATGCAGACCTTACACTTTTGTGAGTGTTAACAGTTTGAATTTTCAAGTGAGGGTTTAAAAAAATGTTTGTAGTTCAGAGCTTTTATATAATACTAGCTTTTATGTACCCGGCTTCACCCGGGTGTTTATACGTTCCATCACGGACCCCCCCCCCCCACTCACCAGGCATACAGATGGCCCTGTATAGGTTTCCCTGCAGGAAACCTATTTGCGCCCAGGTGTTTATATGTCCCATCCCTGACCCCCCCACTCACATCTGTGCCTGGGTGTTTATATGTCCTATCCCTGCCCCCCCCCCACGCTCACCAGCCATACAGATGGCCCTGTATTGGTTTGCCTGCGGGAAACCTATTTGCGCCCAGGTGTTTATATGTCCCATCCCTGACCCCCCCACTCACCAGCCATACAGATGGCTCTGTAAGGTTTCCTTGCGGGAAACCTATTTGCTGCTGTTTGTCTTCAACTGTAAAGAGTTCAGTTGCTGCCTGAAGATTCTGCATGTCATTTGCATGTACTTTGCATCTCATTGTGACATCATCAGAGCCTCGGAATGCAGTGGCTCAGCCCATAGCCACCCATAGACAATCACAAATTCGCTTTTACCCCCACCCATGGGGGCACGAGCCGTTCCAAACCCCCGCAGCGACGGTCTCGGGGGGACAAGGCACCCGCGTGCCGAGTTTGGCGCATGTCGGTCCAGGCGTTGCGGAGCCTATGTGGAACATACATACATACATACATACATACATACATACATACACACATACGCTCTTTTATATATAGATAGATTTTGTCCTAATCTTGCTTTCTCTCAGGGATGTTTCATAGTTGCGCAATTGCTGCAGTCCATGAACGCCAATTTGCATTGTCATTTTATTATGTTACAATGGCATCACTTCCTGTTTGATGATGTCAGTTCCTGCCACAGTATCACTTCCAGTGGGTCTCGATATGTGTGCCATTCTAAAAAGTGGGTCCTGGTCTAAAAAGTTTGAATACCACTGTATTAGATTATTAAAAACGGACTTGAGGAAAAAAAACCTCAGAAGATAGAAAACAGCCCAAGATACACTTCAGGTCATCACTAAGGAATAATGTATTTTTGTGTCACCTCCCCTTGACAGAGGAAACCGCTGGTATTCCATTCTTTTTTCACATGCCAGAGTAGCTCCTTTCAAATATCAGTAGATATAATCTATAGGGGCTACCTTTGCTTACAGCGATCTCATTCCTAAGAATAGTTCAACATGTGACAAGTGGCCTCAAGGGTCAGAATCCTTGAAATGCTATTGCTGAGACTTTCAGACACATTTTCTGGACAGTAACAAAAGAGGGAAAGTTGTGCTGCTATTGGCTCCTCAAAACATTACATCACTGGTACACTTGGAATGTAGCCTGACTCAAGTTCCCATCCTCGCATGGCAGGCAACACTGGTCTACATGGACCAATGGCTGGCGCGGTATAAAGCAAGCACCTTAACATCGTCATTCATTAGTCATGTCCCATACATGCGGACATAAACATGTTCCAGTGTAACAGCTTTCACGATGGATGATGTGCAATTGCATGCTTTGTTTCTTTACACAGATGCAGTGCTGCTTTTCCAGGTAGTACATTAAAGAGCAAATTAGTCCAAATTATTCCACTGTTGCTGCTGAAGAAAGCTATCGGAGTGTCCAATGTGCTGGACACAGATGCCTCCAGGAGCTATAATTAAACCCGTCTGTTCTCATTTTCAGTACCTGTCAACTTTTTCTTCCTTTTAATGAACAGACACATGCTGTTTTATGTTGAGTCTGATTGATTGGCTGATATAAAAACATCATGTGGTGGGACTTCATGAAGCTTCTCTTTATCCTTTCCGGAAAGATCAGCGGTGGAGGGGAATAGTCATCTCTAATAGTGTCAGCTATTTTAGCGTTAACAAACGATGCTACCTTCACAGTCAGATTAACCATTATGTTGTTGAGAAGTGGCCAGGCTAGCCTGAAGGCCTGCAAGTATGTCTTTCCTTGAAAGAGCCTCTCTGGGAAGAGTGAGCCTGTTCCTCTCTCTTTGCTGGGCCTTAACTCGCTATGTGAAGGAATACAGCCTATTGTGTCAATAAAGGGATGATGGATGATGATGATGATGATGATGATGATGATGATGATGATGATGATGATGATGGAATACAGCTTGGGAACAGAGCAGTCTAGGGCAGTGGTTCTCAAACATTTTAGCATCAGGACCCACTTTTTAGAGTGATAGTCTATCTGGGACCACCAGAAGTGATGTCATGGCCAGAAGTGCAGTTATTGACACCAGAGCCTGCAGCTTTCCTGAGAAAGCAGCAATAAGTTAGGTTATTTCACAGCCATTTTTCAAAAGCAAGTGAACCAGAAAGAAAAAAAAAGCCTATTTACAATCTTGACACTAGCAAAACAACCACACAGCCCTCCCCCTTTCCAGCATCCCATCTTCCCATATGTTCAAAATGGCTGTTCTAGGTGCTTTGCGACCCACCTGAAATTGGCTAATGACTCACTGTCCTGACTCACAGTTTGGGAACTACTGGTCTAGGATATATGACAAGAGCATCTTGGCCATTGAGAGACCTTAGCACAGTGGTCTTCAATCTTTTTCATGCCACAATCCCAACATAATTTTGTATGTATGTATGTATGTATGTATGTATGTATGTATGTATGTATGTATGTATGTATGTATGTATGTATGTATGTATATTATTTCCAATATGCATGCTAGAGTGACCAGGAGCAGGCAGAGCTGGAAGTTGAAGAGTACCTATGGTGGTATGGGTGGTCCAATTGGTTGATGCAAGGCATGCTCAGTAGCAGAACTGAAGCCAGTGTGTCCACCCTTTTGCAGTGTTGCCAGAAGACAGAGATACAAAGTGAAATTGAATAAGCCAGGCAAAGGCAGCATCTCCTCCCTGTTTGGCTGTTTGCTAGGAGGACCTTAGAATAGTCTTTAAGAGGCACAATACTGATCCTTCACAGTCTTCATGACCCCCCCACATGAGGCATCACGACCCTGGGGGGTTGCGACTCAAATTGAAGAACAAGACCTAGCAGATTCTTATCACACTACTGACAGCAAGCCATAGTTGGAGAAGGACTGCACTTAACAATGAAGTCTAGAGGCAGGCATGTTTAGAGAAGAAGGTCCTTGATAGACCCTGGTCCCAAATAACATAGGGCTTAAGTACACAGTGACATGGTCAAGTACATCAATGGATTATGCCACAGTTGTAGACCTGCAAAGCAACCTCAATACATTTCAGAACAATCAGGTTAAGCTTGCATTTGCACAAATCACTCGGAATATTTCAAGAGTCTAATCAGAAGCCTTTTATAAAAGGCTTACAACCCCCGTGTTTTATTACAATAGCTGTCAATCAGCATTTCATATATAGGTGCTTACTTAAATGAAGATAGACAAGACAGACAGAACTTGTTATGGAAATGCTATTGTGGCATGTCAAGTGCACTGATAACCACCTCTAGGCTTAAAAACAAAATCGCTAATAGCTAAGCTTTAATGGCTTTTGTTGGCAAGGGGATCCTAGCTCCAAGCAAGCCCCATCTGCTTAGGAGGGGGCTTGGAGAGGAACAACTTGGCAGTTGGGACATAGCCAGTTAGAGTGAAACAAGTTTGAGTTTAGCAGCTCGCTGGGAAAAGGACCGCGGGGGGGGGGGAGGGCTTGAGGCAGTAGATGGTGTTTGCTTAGTGGGGAACTGATGCTGCACTGAAGACTAGCACTACTTGAGACAAGACATGTGTCTTTTCTGCTGTCCCATGCTCAGCATGTATAGTTGTACAGAAACATACCACCAAAACATCACTCCTTTTTCCTCACAAGGGAATAATCCTATAACAGGCTCCCCTTTGAACTTTCTTGCTGCTCAGCAATGGTGGCAACATAAAGAATTGGGGAACAAAAAAGGCAGCAGAGTACATTTCCGGGGAAGGGGGTGAGCTGTATCCTACATATTAGATTTTTGAAAAAGAAATGACAGTATATACTGTGAAGACAGAAGCATTCTGATCCAAAACACATTTTCTCTTGAGTCCTGAGTCTCTTGAGTCCTATTGATTTCGATAGAGTTAACTATCAAGCAGTGGCATATCTAAGGTATGTATGGCATGTAGGGTGTATGCCCTGGGTGTCATTTGAAGGGGCGCCACTGAGCAGCACTGCTTTTGCTGAGGTGCTGCAAAGTTACAGCACAGCGTTGTCCTTGGGGGCCTGCAGTCCCTTGGCAGAAGCTGAAGGTTGGCCAGGAAGATGCTGGAGAAGGAAAGGGGGAATGGCAGCCACATTGCAAAGCTGCCACCACCTTCCTCTGAACCCAGAAGTGATGTCATGGCATCACTGGATGTCACTATGTCGCATGACATCACAACCTCACACTACCCCAGGTGGCTAGAGGCTGCTATCAAGTAAACCTAAGGCTTGCAGCCTTATTTCATTCCAGTATATGATTTTGAAGGGGGGCACACATGGGGCGAGAGTGCTTGTCAGGGAAGTGGGGAGACATATGCTCAAAAGAAGAATTGAATTTAGGATTATCATAGTTTAAAAGCACATTACAGCAGTGAAAATAATGTACAAATAGTGTACAATTTGGAGGATTTGACAGTTCAAGTTAGGCTGGCACACGTAGGCCAGCAATGTTTGGCCGGCACAAGGGAGACCGTAAAGTATGTTTGGACCACTCTCTGAGTCAGAGAGGCCAGCACACAGATGTGGGCAGTGGTGCAATTCAAATGAATTAACAACCGGTTCTATGACATCATAGCCGGAGCCAAAAAATACCCGAAGCCAGCCGCAAGTGGGTGTGGCCGGCCATTTAACAACCGGTTCTATAGAACCTGGGCGAACCCCCTGAATTTCACTACTGGACGTAGGCCATTCTCCCTGACTCCGAGAGTGGTTCAAATGTGCTTTACAGTGGCCGTTGTGCAGCGATGGGATTCACAAATGACCTGGGGGAATGCTGGGCGGGACATACGCCTAATTTGCAGCCCATTATTGGCAGCCCGTGCGATTGGCAGCCCGTCTGTTCTGCCCTGCTGCTGTCCCCACCGGCCACGCAGGCTGGGCCCGCTGCCCCCGGTTGGCATGCCCCACTGCTGCGTGCCCGGGCCCCCGCCCCCCCCCCAGGTGAGCAGGCACCCCCTCCGAGGCCTGGTTGGCCTGCGCGGCGGCGGGAAAGGCGGTGGGGCAGAACGGACAGGCAGCCAATCGCGTGGGAGTTCCGCGTACATCCCGCCCAGCGTTCCCCCAGGTCGTTTGTTGATCCCATTGCTGCCCTTGTGCCAGCCAAATTTTGCTGGCCTGTGATGGCCTAACTCCAGGTTAGGATTGCATCCTCTCTCTCTCTCTCTCTCTCTCTCTCTCTCTCTCTCTCTCTCTCTGTGTGTGTGTGTGTGTGTGTGTGTGTGTGTGTATCTAATCTTGCTTCTTGGTGAGAGCTGCCAACATTTGTGTACATTTGAAGCTCCAGCTTTGCTTTCTTCGCTTACCCATCTGTGAAAACAAACCCCCAGGAAAATGCAGTTTTGAATAAATGAAGTTCTTGAGAACGGCGGCGCATTTGGTATAAATAATTGCGTTTATATCTTGTTGCTACATAACACAGCTAGAGAGGCGAGCAGGGGAGAGTCTCTTATCCCAGAGCAAAGGCCCAGTTCTTTAGACGACTTCACAGGGGAAATAGGATCCAGGGTGACAATGGAACGTGAACCGTTTCCCCCACGCTGCTCTCATTTCAAGTGCGCCCCTGAAATCAGTGACCAGCTGCCTGTGGCGATAAAAAGTGCATGAAAAGTTATCTGCAAAAAAGGCAGGCAGAGGCTCCGGATCGCAGTGGAGCTGGCTTTGTGCCTTGTCAGAGGAGTGCTGGAAGCTCCTCCATTGATCTCTTTGCTTCTGGCCCGACATGCACCAGGGTAGTAGCAAAGGCACCTCAGCAGCCAGCCGTTCCTGGAGCCAGGCAAAAAACAATGACTCAGTGCTGGGCATGAAGGATACATGGTCTTCTTTTTATTCCGTTCTTGTCTCTATTTAAGATTTTTTGCCTTCATCACAGAAATAATGGGAAAATCCTCTTGATACTTCCTGCCGTAACCTACTGCCCATTCTTTCTTAGCCACCATTCAATGCTTTTGATTGCTACTAAAGACCCCTCTTCCTGCCAATATTGGTTCCTTCTCCTTCTGTGAATAAAACACCATTTTGCAAGGTGACCTTTGCTCCCTAGTGACCACCATGACATTGGTGCTAATTACATTGGACCAAGACTTTCTGACACCCAAGGTGGCATACCAAAGGCTGACCCCCCTTTGCCCAATGATGTGCCAGCCTTTGCTCCTCCCACTCCGCAGAGTTCTACTGCAATAAAAGGTAAAGGTTTCCCCACGACCGAATGGTCTAGTCGTGACCGACTGTAGGGGGCGGTGCTCATCTCCGTTTCAAAGCCTGTAGAGCCGGCGTTTGTCTGAGGACAAGCTTCCGTGGTCATGTGGCCGGCATGACTAGGCGCAGGGAGCGCCGTTACCTTCCCAACAAAGTGGTCCCTATTTATCTACTTGCACTTAGGTGCTTTCGAACTGCTAGGTTGGCAGGAGCTGGGACAAGCAACAGGAGCTCACTCCATCACGCAGTCTTGAACTCCCAACCTTGCGGTCGGAAAGCCCAACAGCAGCGGTTTAACTCGCTGCACCACCACATCCCATAAGTACAGTACACAAGTCCCATAAGTACACCACAGTACAGGTGTGGTTAATCAGGGAGACCTACCTGGCTACAGACATGGGTATAAATTTGGGTTCCTGACCTGCTTTATGGGTTGTGTGACATGACAGGCTGAAAGTACTAATACTAGTATCTCTTTACTGAAGCTTTTGGCTTAACATGTTATGCCTCTCAACCAGAGTGAAGCTGAAGTACAGTCAAGTCTTCTTTATATGTGAACTCACTATCTGCAACCTTGCTACTTTCCTTGTTATCTGTGCCTCTGTCCTCTTTATCCACTGTGCAGAGATCTTCCATAGGCTGCAGGAAACCTCAGAATAGCACCTGCGACAAGCACTGACCACTTTAGAATGGCCAGCAGAAGCATCCACTGACTATATTTAAAGGGTCTGTGCTGGTCGCAGGTGTCATTCTGAAGACCCCTGCAGCTTCTCAAAGATCTCTGCAGCACTGAGATCTTTTGGCACTTCCTGCTGCACTCTGGTGGCTTCCTGAGGGTCTCTGCTGGATTCTTCTGATGGCAGGTAAGGTACCCCTTGCACCTAACCCCACGGATTGCATAGGATCAATGCTTCATTTGTGAATTTGCTATCCACAAGGATTTCCAGGAACCTCACCCTAGCAGATAGAGGACTGACTGTATAAGCATCTGCTCACATTTCTTCCTCCTTCTTGGCCGTCTCTCAATTTCTGGTCCCTGAGTCTTATTGTCACATTCATGATTAACATTTGAGTTGTAGGCTTCTCAGATCAGGGACCTGCCTTTTCCACTGATGAAACTCTTTAAAGTGTCAGGCATGATCCTGATGGCATTTGATCTATAGCACTGACTTGCTCAAGCAGTGGGAAATCCCAGAAGCAGGGAGAGCTGGACAGTTCAGCTGCTTTGGAGTGAGAGAGCACCAGAGATTGGGGACATCTGTGTCATATTTGTTTTACTGAGAATATAAATGTAGAGCAGAGTGGAGGCAAATGGATATCTTATGCAAGTAGCAAAATCCAACATCAGGTCTAAAACTGCCCCCCCCATCCTTTAGTTCCAGCCAATTAACAGCTATCTTTTGGATCGGTGTCTGGGGTCTCCCCAGACCCTGGCCTTACCTGGATTCGAGGGTCGCCTCCACGGACGAGGAATGGCAGCAACCTCCAGCTTCCCACCAGGGCCCAAGCAAGGCCCTCGGGCAGTGGCGTCTCTACAGGGAGGGCAGAGCTCTATGTTTTGCAAGGAGCCTTACCCTGTGATGTAAATCCCTCCTCTCCCTTGCTGCTGTAGCCAGTAAGCAACGCCAAGATGCTGCTTTTCCCTGTGAGGATTGGCTAAAACGGTGCAGGAAAGGAGTGATTTCCACTGCAAGGTGAGGCTTCTTGCTAAACTCAGAGCTCTGCCCTCCCTGTAGAGACACCACTGCCCTCAGGGAAAGCAGGAGGAGTATCGGCCAGGGCGAGCCCGGCCAAAACCCTGGAGACGTAGGGCCAAGAGTGATCCTGCAAAGCCCCGTGCCCTTCTGGGCAGCTAGGCCTGTCTCAGGAGGAGAGGAAGGGGTGGAGTCACAGGGGCAGGACCTAGCCATAAAAAGCAGGAAGCAGCCAGTGATAAAGGCAGTCATGTATGGGAAGGCAGAACAGGAGGTTGTGGAGCAATAGCCTCCTGGGTCTCCGAGGGTAAAGGACCAAGGGTGAAGCAACCCACTTTCCCTGTGACTGGGCTGAGGCTGACTTTACCCTCTTGAACAGGCTCAACCTTTGTGGGGCTCCCCACTTCCTCTTGTTGACAGGTACCGACACACCTGGTAGGGTACGAACCCCTTTGGACCCCTTGAGCCTGCCACCCCGGGGACGTGACAATCAGATTTTTTTCCACATTCAAACTGGTCCATGCTGTTCCTTTGTCCACAGGTAGATCACCCCTTATACAGACACCCAAAATTTGGATTATTCCAAAATTCAGATATTTTTGTCCAAGGCTTGTTTTCTGTGTTGTGAACACTAGAAGGACTTACGTACATTCCCATGTACAGTGTGGGTACACTCTGTGAGTTCTGTTCTCTGCTCTGTGGTGTATGCCTACCTGTACAGACCTTGATGAATAATATCAAAGAGGCCAGCAGGCATTTGTATGAGTAACAGTGAAACGAGGTCGAAGAAGCATTTCTCATATATCTACATTTTTTTCTGAAATCCAGACACCTTCCCATCCCAAGCAGTTCTGATGAGGGATACTCAACCTGTACATGTTTTAAGCACATTTTTCTCCATTTACAGCTGAATGCTTGAATGAAACATAGGAAGGTATTGTACAGTCTATAAATGCCTGAGGGCACAATCCTAACCTACTTCCCAGTACTGGCATAGCTGTGCCAATGGGGCATGTGCTGCATCCTGCAGTTGGGGAACAGTCACTTTGAGAAGGAAATATTTGTTTCCTCATCTAACAGCTGTATTGGAAAAGGCAGGAGATACCCCGAGGAGATAGGGAATGGTATCAGCAGTGGCCCCTTGTCCCAGATTATGCAGGAAGTACGGGGTTAATCCCAGAGTTTCTGCAAGCCTCAGGAGCACAGCTGTAGCCTAGGTAGGCTGATGAGGGCCCTGGCTAGGAAGGGTGATTAGCACAGGTGCAGATGGGTGTGGCTGATGTAGAGCCTGCCCAGCAACAGACACTGATTGGCCTGCCTCAGTATAAAGTTGGAGGCAGGAGCTGCAGTAAGTTAGCACCAGGTAGGTGCAGCACCTGTTGTAGCACCAGGCAGGTGTATGAAGGAAGGAAAATGGCAGTGGATTGCTGGATGGACTGACTGTCTGTTGGATGGACTGACTGACTGACTGACTGGATACTTGGTTATTGGAACTGTGAGGGGGTTCCTTTGGTGCCTTGGTTGGAGAGTTGTTGTATGGCTGCCGCGCCCCTGGAGCCACCAAGTGGAGGAGGCAGTTGTGGCTTAGGCAAGCTGACTGCCTATTGTTTGGTGGTGGGGTTTGTTGGTGCTAGACTTAGGGTACTTTGGGCTAAGCCAGTGATGAGGGCAGTCTGGAGGAGGCTGGCCATCTGGTGATCCCAAGCAAAGCTGCTGGAAGAGAGGAGGCCCAGTGGGTGAACGAACCCCCTCCCTCTTGCCTATCTCTGAGGCCACTCTGGAGGGGAAACTAGTTAGCCTAATGTGGGCATTGGGGCCTTTGGGGAGGCCCAGCAGGGAATTTGGCAGAACAGCAGGTGCATTGCCTTTACCCTGGTGCTGAAAACTTGGTTAGGATTGCACCCTGAGCCTCAATTCCCCCTTTGTTCTTTCTTTTCAGAAACTCTCAGGACGCTATGCCTTCAGCCATGCTCCCCCCCCCAAGCCAAACATACCTGATTGCTTCAGTATTCCCTTTGAGGACACTTCCCTGGAATCCAGGTGATTCTAAAATGACTGGAAAGGGCATTTCCGTTTTAGAAATAAACAGCATCACTGAAATGTACAAATACGCCTGATGAAGCTTGCATATCCTCATTAAATGACGTTACAAGTGAGATTCCAGTTTTACATGAATGAGTAGAAACTCTTAGAGGTCCAATCTCAATATGATAAGGTCAAAGGTTTGTGGGTTTTTTTTTTTTAAAAAACCCTGATTTATTAGAAGAGCTGCTGCAACTTAGGGCACAGGCCAGGGGTGCAACCCCCAGTCATGCAAATGCGGCAGGGCCGACGCAGGGAGGGGGGGTCCCCCCCGGCGGGGGCGGGGGGCCCTCTCAGCCCATGCGGTCCCAATTCAGGCCATGCAGAGAACTCAGATCTGCTCAGGCTATATAGTGGGCACAGATCCGAGTGCCATAGATGCGGCTGGCACTTGCCCTGTTGAGGCTCCAGGCAGTGCTAGATATAGCGCAAGCGCACCGGCCTGTGCTGTTCTAGCACAGCTTAGGATTGTGCCCATAACAAAAAAAATAAATATTCTCCTTTAAAATAATCTTACTGTCAAGTTCTGTTGTAGATCAATGATTTGACATTCTTGCATGAAAAGGCCTAAAAGTGTTTGCCTTACTAAGCTCCTGATTCTGGAGCATAAATCATTTATAGCAGGATCTGTTCTCTGTGTCTATTCAGTGTTGTTGGATCCTTAGCTTTGATTCCGGTCTCGGCTCCTCATGAAATACAGTCAAAACTGCATCTTGCCCAGATGTCGCCCGGCTGAGGCATTTATGGTCATTGACGGACCCAATTATCACTGAGGTTATGGGGACCTTCTGAAATCACTTAATGAGCCATTGCTCTTAGGGTAGCAACTGGGAGCTCCATTGTCATCTCAACCAATTTACTGTTTGATAGCAGGGCTGGCTCTAGGAGTGGTGGGGCCCAATGCGGGGCATTCCTGTGGGGGCCCCCCACGTTCCCCACAGGGCCCCCCACTCACCAAGAAGAGCAGTTGTGGTGCCACACACAAAGTGCTGCACCTGGAAATAGTTGGTGGTGACAGGATGACGTCACTGCCAATTGCTTCCAGGAGGCCCATTTCGGGCACTTCAGAAGCTGTGGCAGGTGAGAGGGCCCAAGGTAAAGCTGCTCTGCTGGCCCCACTGACCTACAATCCTAAGAGATCCTGACTGCAGCAGCAACCAATGTGCTCACTGCGCTGGTGTGGGGGGCCCCGAAGCACGGGGCCCAATGTGATGGCATCTGTCAAATTGGCTTAAGGCCGGCCCTGTTTGATAGTATGCTCTTGCTTTTACATTTTTTGTTTGTCGGTCTGTCTTATTTGTTGGTTTGTGTGAACTTTTGTCTGTGTCTGAGTGATGATGCCAATAAAGGTTTCTGATTCTCTCAGTCAAAACTTTAGTTCTGCTTCACTTTCCATATGAGAATGACATGGTATGAGAGGCGCATGACACGTTAAAAGCAAGGCTGACACACCTTACTCCCCACTCCACCCCCTGCCAAGCACAGAATTTCATTAAAAAGGAAAGAAAGGATCTTCTGATGGAGTAATTTTGGTTATTGGGCTGAGAAAATAGCCTCTATTTCGTTTACTGTGGTCTGGTCTTCCTTCATAGAAAACTAGCTCAATCAACACCTTCATAATGCACATAGAACTGCAATCTATTTAGTTCCAGTGCAGACTGCCACACCATTCGCCTGGTTAAAATTGGATTATATAATGGGTCATCTGGGCCATGGTGGTTTCTGGTTCTGCCAGGCCGTGTGTTACCTGAGAATCTATTTAATTTATTTATTTGACAGCACAATCCTAACCTGGAGTTGGGCCAGCTGTGTCAGCCTAACTCCAGGCTAAGATTGCACCCTGAATGCATATAGGAAACATGTGTACATGGTTCTGGGTGCCTGCCAGGAGAGCATGACTGTCAGTAATGTGTTGCTAGAAAAACTGAGTTGATGGCAAGAAGAGGCCTCAAATCCAACAGGAAGGCCACACTTTTTATTACCGGACCAAGAACTCCCCCTCCCCAACAGTCTGACAACCTTTGTCAGAATGACTGAAATGGAGCATTGCCTCTCCAAAACTCCATAAGCAACCACACACTGCTTCCACAGCCTGTTTGATCTAGTGACAAAAGCCACTTCCTCAAAGCTTCCTGACTTGGGAAGACAGATCAAAACAACAAGAGGATCCCCAACTCTGCCTGTCCTCACCAACTCCATGGCCAAATTCAATCAAAGCATCAAATTCTAATGAACCAACCAATTTCTGGAGCTTTGCCCCTCCATCAACTGCAAAGATAAAAGAACTTGAAGGAGGGCCAAAGAGCTGGAGCTGCATTCCAGGGGAAGGGGCATGCTGTTCCCTTCCCACCGAAGTGGTCCCTATTTATCTACTTGCATTTAGGTGCTTTCGAACTGCTAGGTTGGCAGGAGCTGGGACAAGCAACGGGAGCTCACTCCGTCACGCAGTCTTGAACTCCCAACCTTGAGGTCAGAAAGCCCAGCAACAGCAGATTAACTCACTGCGCCACCATGTCCCATTAAACTCAGAGGGGCTTACTGAGTAGACATGCACAGAATTGCACAGAGAATCATGTATTAGAATTCCAATGACTGTCCTTGAATTCAGGCCAGACCTGCAAAGCTTGTAGGTGAGCCATGGATATTGGCCTGCCAACTGCCTGATGTGTCTTCCTCTGTTTGCCAAATGGAAGCTTTATTAAGCTCCTGGTGGGCTGCCATACATGGCTGATGGGCTGCATTTGGCTTGGTGAATTGCAGGCCTGGCTTAGAGTGTCACAGATCTCTGTGTGTTTTCCATTCTGACCTGGCACTTAAAAATTATGACAGGGCGGATAGTTTATTAGAGAAAGAGATTTAGAATGCAGTCCTAATCTAGAGTTAGGCCAGCACAGTTTGGCCAGCACAAGGGCCGCCATAAAGCACGTTTGGACCACTCTTGGAGTCAGGGAGGATGGTGCACATCTGTCCGAGAGTGGTCCAAACACACTTTACAGTGTCCTTTGTACTAGCCAAACTGTGCTGGCCTAACTCCAGGTTAGGATTCTGTCCTTAAGCTATCTCCTCTCTCCTTTTTCCCCTCCAATTACTTTGAATTTCAATAAATCTGACTTTTTTAAAAAAAGAAACAACTGCTAATCATACTGACAAGAAACAAAAAGTTTTCAGAAGCAAGAATAGCAGAGTCAACATTACATCCATGTGGCCACTGTATGATTATTTGAGGGGGTGATTGGTGTGGTGAAACTATCACATGTTGGTGTTCTTCTGCATAAGGACTGTGGATGCTGTGTCAAATTGGTGACACATGTGGAGACTATCATTCACCATCTCCTGAAAAAAACATGTCCCCACCAATGTTGGTTGAACTATATAGGCTCATCCCAAGTCTTTGGTGTGTTTCAGGCCCAAACAACACAAGATGTTCAATTTTGTGACTCACTGATTTTACTTTACAGAAATAGTGGCAAAAGCAGAGTTTTTGAGTTGGGGGGGGAATCACAGGTTTACCTGTATCCTGTCATTCATGGGGCAATGAGCATTGTGGGAGGGCCAATTCTGAGCGGCAAAATGGGCAGAAGCAGACGAAATAAGTAGTCCCATCATCCCCTCCACACAAGACTTCAGCCACAGTGGCTGCTTTTGGAATTTGAAGGGTATAGGAAAAATACACGTGACTGACCATTTTTTTGGGAAGAAATAACCAGTGTGAGGATCTTAACCTATTATCCTGCACCGATGCAGCCATGCCAGTACGATATGCACTGCCTCCTTCAGTGGAGGGGAAGTCATGGAGGCCTCCTCACGATGTGAGAATCTTTGTTCCCTTACCATGGCGTTGCATTGTGGCTGCATTGGCACTGGAAAGTTCCATAGGATTGAGCCCTGAGTGTAGTTTCTTAGCCAATCCACCACCCTGTGTTTGTGGAGGAAAATGAGTGTGTAAGGGAAGGGTTAAGCACTCGTCCTTCTGTATCTCCCCTGAAAGTGCCTCCTTACCTCTCCCTTATGTTACTCCTCTACATTCTGGAGCAAAATACGGGATTTGGAAGTCAGTGTTTGCCATCATCTATCTAGTTCCAGCTTTTAAAAGTCTCCGAGGAGGTCTTTACACATTGCGGTAACATCTGGCATCATTCCAAACTACACCACTCACGCAATCAGAAAAATGTTGTACTGTATTATGTGTTGGTCTTTGGTCTTGAATCTTCCATGAGGAAGGTTTTCTCCATTGCTCTCCCACATTACGCCAATTGCTCCACAGTAGTTGTGGGGTGTCGTGGAACAATCATCCTTGAGCAGTGATGTCATGCAGGGAGTACGCGGGGGTACGCGAGTACCGGTTTCTAGGATTATGGCTGGCCCCGCCCATTTGCCCGCTCACTCGTCGACTCCGCCCCCTGCAACGTTTGAGTTTCCTGCATGTTTGAGTTGCCTGCACGTTCTCAGAGCCAGGCAGGCAGGCAGGCAGCGAGCGGAGCCTTGCCTTGCCTTGCCACTGAAAAATGAGCTGCTCTGGGGTTTTGGAACTGTTGGGACACTTTAACATGATGCCAGGCCTCCTTAACATGTTCTGGGGTTGCTGTGGAATACTGTTGCAACTGTTGGGTCAGTTTAAAATTGTCTGAGGCCTCAAAAAGGGCTTTTTTCATGTCACTTCCTGCCACGACCTCACTTCCGGCTTATGATGTCACTTCTGGTGGGCGGGTCCCGACACGTGCCAATCAAAAGTGAGTACCTGTTCTTAAATCATTTAGATGACACCACTGTCCTTGAGGCTTAGGTTCTTCTGAAACAAGCTTTTCAGAGTTAATGGGAACATTTTGGCACTGGAGACGAGTGTCAGATTAGTAAAATTTGAGTTCCCCTGGAGTTATTCTAGGACATGCTGCTGTAATTAACAGAGGACTCTCTTGTATAGATTTCACCTGTCAATTACTTTAGCTGCCCTTTTACAGACAAAAGAATTCTTCTCTGTTTATTTGGTACAGACCCGCTGACCTGTAAATCTGACATTTACCGTTACGCACTTAGGTGCATTTTAGCTACTGTCTGAAAGTCATGCTTGGAGAACTAGCAGAACAAAGGTCCAAACAAACAGATTCAGCATCAAATCAAGGTGCAAATGCTATCAAGAAGACTGATGCCATGGCTTGTGTTTTTAAATAATAGATGACACCGAAGACACTTAGAAATTGGCAAGGAAGACGGCAACTCTTCCAATGAACTCCTGCATTTCAAAACTTCCGGAAAAACTGTGCATGCAACTACTGAGTCAGAAAAGTCCGTAAGAAGTTTTTGTTTTGCTTGAAACTACACATCTCCACAACATTGCCCCCGTATTTCTCGCATGTTTTGTCGCTGTCTCCACTGTTGCTGTCACTGAACACCTGGTAGATTTGAGAGCTGTGCCAACTGGAGATCTCCCAAGCTCAGTTGAAAATATTCCCATTGCAGTTTTGCTGAAAATTGTGGCTTCAAACCATGGGGGAAGTTCTAGGAACTAATAACAATTTTCTTTTCTTTTCTGCATAGTATGTTGGAAGATCAGAGGGCTAGGTCGGATGTGAATGGTTCAATTTTGTCCCCCAACTCCATATGATTAGGAAGTGAGTGCCCCATATCCCACCCTGCTCCTGGCATGCAGGGGGGCATTTATGTAATCATGTGGGGTATGGGTTATCCAAGGTATCCCCTCTATGGGCAATCCACCATATGATTGGGCAACTGTTTTCCTGCATACCAGGGGCAGGGGGTAAAGGGGACATGCATGCTCACATTTTAACCACAAGGGGCAGGTGAGACAAGTATTGTCCAAACTGGCTCAGTTTCTCATATGAAACGATCTGCTGTTTACCACATTTTCAGGACACTGGTCCATTGATCAAGAACTGTGCTCTCTGAGAGCACAATCCTAACCTGCAGTTAGGCTGGCACAATTAGGCTAGCAAAGTTTGGCCGGCACAAGGGACACCCTAAAGTATGTTTGGACCGCTCTCGAAGTCAGAGAGGGCAGCACACAGATGTGCGCCATCCTCCCTGACTCCGAGAGTGGTCCACCCATGCTTTACGGTGGCCCTTGTGCCGGCTAAATTATGCTTACCTAACTGTGGCGGCAACTGAGTGAAAACACATGTTCATGATGTTGGGTAAAGTCTCTTTCCAGTCTTGCTACTCAAGATCCTTTAAATAAGTGTTCTTGGGGTCAGGACCTCACTGGGGTTGCAAATCCTCAGTTGTGGAGCTGTGGCAACTTATGGAAATGAAAAAAGTTGAAGACCACTGGACTGGAGCACCACCAGGTAAATGGGAAAGCAGCAGGCTTACCGCTTCAGGCACGAGGAGATTGTGTCTCAGGGTGCAATCCTAACCAACTTTCCAGCACTGACGTAGCTGTGCCAATGGGGCACGTGATGCATCCTGCAGTTGGGGGGGGGGCTGTCACAGAGGCCTCCTCAAGGTAAGGAAATGTATGTTCTCTTATCTCGGAGCTGCATTACCCTTACCCAGTGGTGTCATTCAAATGATTTAGGAACAGGAACTCACTTTTGATTGGCACTTGTCGGGAACCCAGAACCAGCCACGGAGCCCGTTAGGATCCGGAACGCCCGTTCTGGTCCGTTCCCCCCTGAATGACATCACTGCCCTTACCCCAGTGCTGGAAAGTTAGTTAGGATTGCACCCTCAGTCCTGCTCAGGTTCTTAACAATTGTGTTAAAATAGCTTTCACTAGTGCCAGAATTCATGGTAACTCTGTTATCTCTAATAAGAATATTTGGTTACAGTGCTGGGAGGGCATTACTGGGATGGGGAATGGGTGGCAAGTAGAGCAGGATGGGCAAATAGGGCCCAGGAAGGGGGACGGGTTCGATGGTGGATCCCCAGTCTCTCTCTCTGTCTGTCTCCCTCCCTCCCTCCCTCCCTCCCTCCCTCGATTGATTGATTGATTGATTGATTGATTGATTGATTGATTGGGGTCATGGGACAAAAAAGGTTGAAGATGCTGAAAATTGCCCCAGGACCTATTACATGCACTGCAAGTGCTTCATCATTTGTAGAAGTTGAGATCTACAATTTCTGTGTTAAGCCTCAAATGTGGCACCACAGCACTGAGCGAAATTAAGAAAGCTGATTTCCCCCTTATAATTACGTACAGCCTCCTCCTCCCTTCTAAATGCTTAGTCTGTGACATGATAGCAAGAAGAGATGGAATATTAAGTGTGGTGAACTGTTGCTGAAGGGCTAAGAAGCTGTTGAGTGCAAGCAATCTGTCTGAAGTAGGCTTGTAAAACGTGTGACCTTCCACGCCCCCCAATACCCTAATGTAGCTCACAAGCCACATATTTTGACCTGCCAGACGTCTGACAACCAGTCTTCAATCACTGATTTTCATAAATATGTTGTTGCTGAATAGTCTTGTATGCTTATTGCACACAGAGATCTATTAAGCCAAAAAACTCACTGTGCCTAATGCATTGGAAAAAAATTCAGAAAAAAAAAATAAGGGGTTGGGAGTCAGAGTGCAACACCTGGTAATGTTTCAGAGATCAACCAGACCTCAAGCAGCCAGATGTTTAAGTGGCATAAGCACCCCCATCTAGCTATCAGGCATTCATTATTTCATCTCTAAAGGAGAAGCAAAGATCTGAAACCGGCTTCTTTGTTGGGCTTCTCAAAAATGGATTCTTTACCTCCTCTTGTATTCCTTAAAACATTTTACATAAAAATTAAGGCTTTTCAAACCTATTTCAGAGGCTTTCGTATCCCTTTAGTTCATCCGTCTTCCTAGGGTGGTGGAATGGAGATCTCCACCACCTCATCTGCTGCTGGTGCTAAGTTGAGGAAGGCTCTGGGACAAAGTCACACACTTCTTCCCGCTCCCGGCTTCCCAGCGGTGTGTTGTGACTCCTCCCGCCCTTCCACTGAATGAAAGGGGGGAATCTTCTGTGGTGAGGGCAGGCAAAAGAAGGACCTTAACCCACCCCCATTTGCTGATAGGGACATCCGTCTCAATCAAAAAACTTCAGCTTGTTTTCCTTTATCCACCTCCAAACTGACACAGAGCAAGCATAAGGGCTGGGGATTGTTTAAAAGGATAAGTTCAATCCTATCCCACACTGGCACAGCAGGCCTCTGGGCCCTTGTGGTACCCAGTCCTGCATTTGTGCAGGCAGGAGGTCTCTTCAGGATAAGGAAACATTTGTTCTTTGAGCCCATGTTGAGCCCCAACCTGACTCAGTTCTGGGTCAGAACTAAATTGCTGATACAGAACCAAGTAGTTCTGTCTAGGATATTCAGGCCTGGGATGGAGGTTAGGGTGCAGTGGAGGCATGCTCCGCCAACCTCACCCCTCTTGGGCCTGAAATGCCCCCTCCCAGGGGCATATTTATGGTGTGGCAGGGTGTGGCACAAGCCATGGGCACCATCTTGCAGGGGGCGCTGTTCGCATGACGCCCGCCCCCCCCAAAATGGCGCCCTCCCCGCCCCCGCAACTGCCCAGGCCCACCTTAAGTCCACAGTCCAACTTAAGGCGCCCAGATTATCGGAGAGGCGTGGTGTGGGCAGTCCCTAGCTAGCATGTGGCGGCAGTTACCAAGTAAGCAAACACGTGGACAGAGCGGTTCAGCGGAGCGGAGCGGCGGTGGTGGCAGAGCAGTAGAGGCGTGTAACGACCACGACCAGAAAGAGGTGAGTGGCTATATGGTGGTGGGGGGCCTGCAGGGAGGGAGGGAGGGAGGGGGTTAAAAAAAGACGAGGTAGGGTGGGGGTTGAGCCCGGGCCCCTTCGCAGCTGTGCACTTGAGCCCCTTCGCAGCCATGCGCTTGAGCCGTTGAAACTAAGGAGCCCCTCCGGGCCAGGCCGATGTGGCTGCTGGGAGCCCCGAGGGGGGATGACAGACGGGGACCCTGCCCTGAAGCACCCCTCCACATTTCCAAAATGCCTTTCCCATGCCTGTCCACCAGCACTTACCTGTCCCAGTGGTTGTGGGGTGGGATGTAGCGCCTGTTGAATGGCATAGACCTTCCCCCCGGGGGCAGCTTCCACAGGGTTTCAAAAAGTGTTTAGGACTGGGCTGTAAGGCTGCCATTCTATGCCTACCTTCCTGGGAGTAAGTCCCACTGCGCACAATATGGCTTACGTCTGAGCAGCCATGCCTAGAATTGTTCTGTAAAACTAGAAGATCAAGCGTCTTCCCCTATCTCACCATCCTGCTTTGGGAGACTCTGAGGGCGCAATCCTAACCTGGCGTTAGGCTGGCACAGTTAGTTAGGCCAGCAAAGTTTGGCTGGGACTAGGAACATCATAAAGTATGTTTGGACCACTCTTGGAGAGGCCAGCACACAGACGTGCACCATCCCCACAGACTAAGAGAGTGGTCCAAACACATTTTATGGTGTCCCTTGTGCTGGCCAAACTTTGCTGGCCTAACTGTGCTGGCCTAACTCCAGGTTAGGATTGTGCCCTCAGGTAACCATGCTTGCCAAGAATTTATTCACAGGCCACATTATGTAAAACACTGCAAAGTGTTTCAGCAATTTTTGCACAACCTTTTTGTAGTTTCCACACACATTGAGCAGCTGCCTTAACTTCACAATGCTAGCAGTGATGTGTCACACACTTAGGGTATTAACTAGAGCACTGTTATTCAAACTGTGGGTTGGGACCCACTTGCTGGGTCATGACCTGACATGGTGGGTCGCGGCAAGCTGGGAGCAGCCATCTTGAAAACTGCAGATGTTACTCTTGTTCTATTTCTTTTGTATTGTAAGTGTTAATAGTTTGGATTTTCAAGTGAAGGCTTTTTCTTTAATTTTATTTTTAGTTTAGTGCTTTTACATCATATTTTGTCCTATCTTGGTTTCTGTCAGGAGTGTTGTGCAATTGCTGCAATATAAGAATGCCAATTTGCATTTCAAGAGTGTCATTTTATTATGTCACAGTGACAGCACTTCCTGCATGATGATATCACTTTCTACCACAACATCACTTCCAGGTTAATGACATCACTTCCAGCTGGTCGCGATACGAGTGCCATTCTGAAAAGTGGGCCCGGTCTAAAAATTTTGAATACCACTGAACTAGAGAAACAAAAACCTGCCAATCTGTAGAGGAGTCAGGGCTCGAGCTACAGCTGCAGCAGCAGTAATGCTTAAATGGAACTTACCACACGCCAAGATTAGCTTTGCAAGGTTATACAAGTTTTAAACGTGAACCCCGCCCACATTTTTTCCCAAAAGCAATTGCATGTTTTATAAGTCATTTATAGACATTTAAAATTAAACATTATGTCTTGCTGAAGTTGCAGCGTCGTCGTATCCTAATGGCAAAAGCTAGTGGAAAATCTAGTTAACAAAACTTTAGAAAAATAGAGCCGTATGAAAATAAGCCAAGCTTATTTCTTTTATTATCTGTGAGCTGTTCAGTCAGGAATTGTCTGTAATAATTAGCATGAGAATATCTCCTTGATGACATTCAAACTACATAAAAGAGGTCTGCGTTTCTTCCATCAAAGTGCATATTTATGAACTTCAACTCCAAAAGGCTGAGGCTCGGATAGTATTATTTTAATGATAATTTCTGCATATGATTTTTGGAATGCGTGAAGTTCAACTTCTAGAAACTCTAATAGCAAAAGCCCTTCATTAGGTCCTGCCATTTTCCACACAAAAAGAAAATATGGTAAAAACAAACAGGGAGGGGAAAAATGGTATTCAGATGTGAGAGCTGATAATGCTCTACACTGTAAAGAAATATGAATAAGTTTATCTTTTGATCTCCCCCTAACAATTCTATGAATGGCGAATAGGAAAAATCCTATTCTGGAATCAGAAGCCATTATGCCAATTGCATTTCTCATTTGCTTAGTGGCCATGATGGCCGCTTTCAGACTACGGTTGGAATATATAATGCATTCCATTCATTGCTTCATGGGTCATAAGGCCGTATAGATTTATTGAAGCAATTAATGCGGTTCTTTTCATTTCTCGAGAATGAATCGTGGAATTTTTTTTTTTTTGCATAAAGAAGTACAATCCACTGGGGATGCATGTGGATGTTGGTTGGCAAGACCTCAAGTAGTTTCTTTTTCAGAAGCCGATCCTTAAAAAGTTTTCTTTCTGATGCTCCAGGCTGAAACTTTGTGGTTTTCCCCTTAAACCACTCTTGTGCCAAATTCTGGAACCAAGGTGGTGGTGGTGGTGATGTGGTTATTGTTGTTGTTGGCTTTTGCTTTGAAGAACATAAGAAGAGCCCTTGCTGGATCAGACCAAAGGCCCATCTAGTCCAGCTTCCTCTATCTCGCAGTGTCCCACAAGATGCCTCAGGGAGCACACGAGACAGCAAGATGTCTGTGTCCTGTTGCCACTCCCTTGTGTCTGGCATTCTGAGGTATATTTCTGAGGTAAAATTTTGAGGTAAATAATAACTTGCAACCCAATCTGGGCCTTAAGAACATGAAAATCTTGCTGGATCAGGCCAAAGGCCCATCTAGTTCAGCTTCCCATATCTCACAGTGGCCCACCAGATGCTTCAGGGAATACACAAGACAACTAGATACGTGCATCTCGTTGCCACTCCCCTGCATCTGGCAAATAATAAAATATCAAAAGCAAAAGCCACCATCAACATCACCACCACCATCTTAGTTCTAGGATTTGGTATGAGAGTGGTTTAAGGGAAAACCACATTTCAGCCTGGGACATTTGGAAGCAAATGTAAAAATGTTTCACATTTTATACCATCCTGCCTCCAAGGAGCTCAGTTTGGGAACTCCATAGCTTGTAAATAATTTCTTCCCTTTGGCCTCACAACAAGCCTATGAAGTAGGTTGGGCTGAGAGTTAATGACTGGTCCAAGGTCACCCAAACATTTCAAGGCTGTAGGAGGATTTGAACCTGGATCTCCCAGGTCTAAGTCCAACACTTGAACCACTACACCATGATCCTCCAAACCAAGGACTGTGGGCAGGATCCTGTGTTCCAGGATAATCCTTCTGGGTGCAGTGGTGGCGAAGCCTTACCGTCCCATACCCCAGCCACCATTTGTCATGGTTAACGTTCACAAAGCCTCTTGCTGGGCAGCCACTTCCACTGCCTGTAGCCCCAGAAGGCCCAGTGCCTCAATTTCAGGGTGCAAGTTTTTGTGTGAAGATCAGGCATGATGAATGATGGCTGCAGTGCAGGTTTCACCACTGCCACCGTGCCCACAAGAATTATCCCGGAGCATAGTGGGCAGCGGTGTTATGCTGCCGGAACGCTGGGCGGGACATCCGGGTGATCGACAGCCCACCCGTCGTGTTCCTCAGCGTTACGGCGTTTGCGTAACGTACACAAGCGGCGTAATTGGTTACGCAAACGGCGTAATGCTGCAGAACGCGACAGGTGGGCTGTCGATCACCCAGATGTCCTGCCCAGCGTTCCGGCAGCATAACACCGCTGATAGTGGGCTGTGGTTTGGAGACTGCTGCCCATCCTGGCTCTCTAGAATTTGGGAACTCCATAGCTTATAAAAAGCAGCCCAGGGTCATAGCTATTTTTGAAGCTTCCTGTACAGCATGATTAGTTATTTTCTCAAGTCTGGAAGAAGTAACAGCATCCACAATATTAACAGTTGTTCAAGGGATCTCTTGCTAAAATACAGGCTTCAGAAGCCAAGTCTTTCTCTACTGCATAGCCAGGGATTTCCGCTTTCATAAAAAGGAATTAGGCATGGATTTTTAAGAATTGATCTAGGAAACTGCCAAGACCAATCACGGATAGAGAATGAATATTTGAGTCCCTTCAGAACAACTTTTGAAGGGCAGTGAATTTTGCTAACTAGCATGAATAAAGTTATTCCACATTCGCATTGTGACAGGTCTCTGGAAAATATTTCAGAGAGCTGGAAACTATTTTGTGAGTCTTGCAGCCTGAGGATGTCTCCTTGTGCAAGTTAATAATGAAACATATTCAGTTTCTTTTAATGCCATTTCATATGAGCCTAAAAATGTTGACTGAAAAAGTGAGAGGTCGTTCTATTTGATCAGATTTGGGAACATAAGGCAGTATGATTGATATCAGTGTCAGGAGTTGTCAGGTTGGTTATTGGTTGAGGTTCCATGTTCATTAGGAGACCTACCTGGCCAGGTAGATTCCCGAATTCTCAGTACCAGTGGAAGCCTCTTGTGCTTCCCCAAATATTTGCTCCTGAGGATTGCTGTTTTTGCCATCTAAAATACGATCTAAATTCAATCCATCTAAAATATGAAATCGGACCAGGATCCTAAATAAACGAGGGGAAACATAAAAGAAAATGCCAGCTGAATACCAGCAAGGTTTCCAGATGGAAAAATCTTGCGGTTGTAGATAGTTATTTATTGATAGCAACCAAAGTATAGCATGAGAGACAAACCGTTTGCTAGCTCTAGGTGACAGCAGAGGTCAGGCAGATCGAGAGGGAGTCAAAAGAATTGCACAGAAGCAAACATAACAGCAGCAACAAATGTAGCAGTGAAAACAGGAAAGCCCCACAGAAGTTAAAAGAAATAGTCTCAGTGGCTACACCTAGATATGGAGGCCGTAAACGCCAAACGTTGTGTAGCAGGTGCCATAGAAGGGCATCAGCTCATAGAATTTTAAGCATATCCATGTAGTAAATAATGTTACTAGCAGCAGCTAATTGTTTGGTTCGATCCTTGCTTAGAGAAATCCCCAGAGGTGGTGGTGGTGGTGGAGTGACTTCTCTCTATGCCAAGATACTTAGGGTGCAGGCCAGTGCCCTGGGTTCAGCCGAACGCAGCAGTGCTGGTGCCATTGGGCAAACGCTAGCAGCAGTGTTGGCCCAAGGGTGCCAGGCAAAGGCCACTCTGTGCCACTCCTGCACCAGCTGAGTTTGGTTCTGGGAGGGTGGAGAATGGGAGGGAGGCATGCTGGCCTGGGGAGGGGGGAGGAGCTGGGCGGACTTGCCAGCCAAGTTCAGTTTTTTTGGGGGGGAGAGGGCAGGCGTTTCTAGGCGCACTGGGAGGTGTGCCAGCCTGGGGAAGGGGGTAGAGCTGTGATGCGCCTCAACAGCAGGCACAGGTCCGAGCAAACCCATCAGGGCGGCTGGCGCCTAGCCGGGGTCAGGGTGTGCATGTGCCCTTGCTCCAGGGAGGCTCCTGCCTGCTCCTACTTGTCCTGGATATGGTGCAGGCAGGCCCACCGACCTTGTCGTTCCAGCGCAGGTTAGGATTGCGCCCTTAGAGCAGACATTCCCATTAGCAATGTACAAAACTGAACCACGTTTCTCCAACTGTTGGACCTTAGCCATGCTCCACCAGTGAATGCATAGCGATCTTGGCACATAGTAATGTGCATCCCGCCTGCTTCTCCACGCAACTGCAGTAGTGGTCCTCCGACTAGAACTCTGACCCCCTCCAAAAACCACTGAGGCTCCACTTCCAGAGGGATTCAACGGATACCCTTCTCTGTGGTTCCTGCCTTTCAGTCCAGGTGGGCCACATTAAACAGATGCTTGCGCTACTTGTAGCACATGAACTGCAGATTGGCTAGCCGTGCTCCATCAAATTTTGTTCCTTAGAATATTGGAGGTGCTGTGTGTTGGTCTGCATATCCCTCAAGCGCTTATATTTTCTATGTAATAGACGATGGCACTTTGCAGTGAGAGCTCCTGATCCATCATCTTCAAAAAACACTGCAGGTGTACTGCTGGCACCATATGGTAACCTTTTATGATTGGACAACTGCTTTGTATGTGTTCACCATTCAGAATGTTGATTAATCATGGGCTGAGAGCATGTATCTGTAGACTTTGCTACATCCAACAGTTCTGTATTTAGATTTTGCATCTGGGAACCTTATATTGTTCCCTCTCCATCTGTGCCTATTTATTAGCCAGTGTATACTAGTCTGACGGCCAAATCCTACCCAACTTTCCAACACAGGTGCAGCTGTGCCAATGGGGCACACACTAAATCCTTTGCTGAGGGACAGTCCTGGAGACCTCCTCGAGGTAATGGAATGTTTTTACCTTGGGGCTGCATTATGGCTACGTGAGTGCTGGAAACTTGGATAGGATTGGGCCATTAATCATTGGACACCCCGTTTCAAAGAGGTGATATCCTGTTAGAGTTCTGGATTCCAATTGGGGATTGCCCAGAATTAGGGTTACCAGATACCAACTGAGACAGAGTGCCTACAAGGTATAACCATTGTATAGAAGAAGGAATTTGGGCAGGTGGAGCTCATCATGGAAGGGTTTCAAAAGCTACACCTGTCAAGATTACCTCTTCTGTACAATGGTTAAAGGTACAGGCCAAGAAGGTTCAATAGCAGGAGATGGCATGATGTCATTTTTGTGAAGCCACATCTGGGCACCTGTGGCCATATTTGTTGACTCAGTCAGATCATTGCCGCCAAGGAGGATTGCCGCGAATTCACGAATGAAAATCTCCCTGCATGTGTGTAAAAGTTAATATCAACCTCTTTAATCATGCCTGCATGTTCACACTTTATTTTTCCGCCTTTCATTTTCTACTGTAATATTTATGAAATTCTGAACATTAACAGAATTTTTTTTTATGGGGCATGACCGTTTTATTTTTGCTTGTGTAGATTTCAATAAAGTCTGTCAAAATAGTGCAATCTGAGTTTAAATAGACAGCAAGTATGTTCAGTAATATTATTATGAGGAATTTAACCTTGTAATTGGTAATAAGGTTACCAATAATGTGTCTACATGATCACATGTTTTTATTTTCGTATTTATTTAAGGAATAAACTATTAAATCCTAAACAGTACGAGCAAAGCAATCTGAAATGCTTGGAATGAGGATTGTTTTGAGTTAACTAACATGGCGGCTAAGCCTGCCCACTGGCTTCACCTCACGAGCATTAGCGCGTTAAGGGATGCAGTCTCCTGCTATTAAACTTCCTTGGTATAGGCACTCTGTCCCAGTTTGTACCTGGTAACCCTACCCATAATCCACTTTTTGGAGAAGTGAATGCTTCCTGATAGACATAGAATATGTAGTATATTTAAAATTTTAATAATCGTAATTAATGTTCTTTTTTTATGCCATAAACAGGCAGCAAAGGATGGATCAAGTGACATTTTATGCTTCCATCTTAGGTATCTGATCATCATCTCCATAAAATCAGGCCTTGGGCAGAAAGGACCCTAACCTAAGAGTGAATTTTGATTGTAGGACAATCTCCCAAGATCTCAGAGAAGACGGTCTTTTTAATGTGTCCTTTTTAATGTCCTTTGAAAGCCTTTTCTGGGGCCAAGACATAATAGAAAAAACAATTCTCATACTCCCCTCCCGTTCCAGAGTAAAACATCATATTTGTTGTATTAGGTATATGCTGAATGTTATAAAGCATTTTCTATGGTCCCCTTAAAAGGCTAAGGTGAAAACTCTGACCTAGTGCATCTAATTACTTGGCTTATTAGTTTCCCATTATATCAGTAATGGTGTGATAGGCAACATAATTGCGAAGACTTGAAAAATTATACTTTGCTGTACTATTTTATGAAGTGTGAGATACTTCTATCTCCTTATTAACATTTGCATTTAATGGATTGGCCAGAGTTTTGCAACCACTTAGCGCATTGATCAAAACAATAATTTAAGAATTGACTATGCTCATGTATCAAGGGCCCTTTAGCATTGTTCAGAGTGTCTTTCTTTCCCTTTGGACAAACAATGTTATTTATTTGCAAGCTCCATGGGGTCAGTTAAAAGGTTCCTGCACATCTGCTTCCTGGCTCCTTTCAACAATGTTAACTGTCTTATGCTCACTAAGCCAAACATTACTACAAAGTTTCTTCATATTGATAAGTCAGTGACTTTCAACCTTTTTCATCTCAGGCACACTGACAAGGCATGAACCATTTCCAGGGCACACCATCAGTGTTTTGACAATAGACAAGGCACGTCTCACATCCCCCAATGGCCCTACAAATAAATGACCCTCTTCCAAATTCCTGCAGTATACCTGCAGACCTTTTGTGGCACACCAGCGTGCCACGACACACTGGGTGAAAACCACTGCCCCGCTCTTTAAAGATTTCCATCAACTGGAAGTTGGAATTTCAATATTGCTAATGCAACTTTCAGATCAAATAAAGCTTTTTTAAGATGCAACACTAAAACAGGCTGAGATGGCTTGAATTTCCACTGGGTACATAGGAACAGCTGCTTGGACAATATAATCTCTGCAACAGTAGAGTAATACGATCACATACAAGCCACAGTTGTCAAAAATTAAAAGGTTCCAAACAACAAAAGCTTGCGAAAACTAAGCAATCCATGCAACCCCCTGTTGAGTCAATTAATCCTGTTCTACAAGCACTCTCTAATCTGCATTAATTTTCTTTGAAATGTGTATATCTTGCCTTTCTCTTAAAAAAAAAAAAAGAACCGAGGCAGCTGTCAATCAACATTTAAAGCAATCACAACAAATAAATGCAATCAAAATAATACACATAATAAGGCACTGCATAATGAAGCACTTACCCCTGCATCCTGGGCTGGAATTGAGCACACTAGAGGTCTCCTCAGAGTAAGGGAACATTTGTCACCTTAGCCCGAATGAAGTCCCAGCCTGCTCAATGTGGCTTCTCAAGTCTGCACCTACTACTATAACCTACCTGGGGCTTTCAGCCCCAACATGGGGGACAGGATTTGGAGGTGAAGGCCTCCACCTGGGCCTTCCCACAGGTGCCACTTACTCCCTCGGTGGCGCAAACATTCCTTACAGCACATTTGCAACCCGCAGCACTGGCTCAGGCTACCTGGTTGTAATCCTATTTTACAAACCGGAAACAAACACCAATAATTCAAGTCACATCTGCTGTTATGAAACAATAGCCTTCCTCAACTTTGATTTTGGTAGATTTGGAATAAGTTGATCAGAATACCTTTCTGCATAGAGACATTGTTATATCTTTTTCGGGGGAAAGGGGACATTCGGTTTGACAAGAAATTTGTAAAAGTGGCTTGGCATACCATCCTGGTTGAATGAGGGAAACTGTGATTAAAATACGCTGCTCATTAGCATTAAGTTATCTCAAGGGACTGCCCTGAAATGTGGAAAGGTTATTCTACGGATTTGAAAAAGCTCAAGTAAATGATATTTAAACCTTGACTGAGAAATAAGATTTTGCTCTTTGAAGGACACCAGTGAGAAATTTGTTCCTCTTCAGAGTGGACTTTTGACCTGCTGAACTTTGTTTTTGTTTACATTATCAAAGGATACTTTATTCAATGACAGTCCTACCTATATTCTTCCGGGGGGGGGGAGGGGGAATCCAGTGGAGGAGAGAGGGACAGTGTACTGGTAAGTAAAATGGCTCCATTTTTTCAACCCCCTTGCTTTCTGTTTCCTAGCCCAGCCTTCCCACCAGTTGATGTTAGGCGCTTCTTAAACTGTATTGACTCATGTATAAGTCGATTCATGTTTTCAGGGTCAATTGTTAGGCATAATGTTTTATACTTATACATGAGTATATAGGGTAAGTAAAAACTGTCAAGAAATAGAAGACATTTAAGCAATACATTCTTGCAGTTCCAAGGCTGAAAGGGAACACCTGTGCGGTTTAGCCTCTGTGGATTTTGTTGTTCAACCATGTAGCTGCAAAAAGAGAATCTGTTTTGAAACTGTACCTGATGCAACGCGTTTTGCCTGCTAAAGGAATTTGTTTCGTCGAACACTTACTTCCAGTGAATCGTCAGATCCTGTGGGTCTCTCATGAGTGATCTCTTTCAGTTGGATAAACATGAAAAGGGAGGATGTGTTAATCTTTCCTTATTCGGGAAACAGAGTGTCACAGTGAACTTCACTCCCTTTCAAACTAAATAAACTCTGACTAAGCAGAACCCCCATGAGGAGAGCCTCTGACTGATATATTGAATAAATATGTCAATCTCTTCCAGCTGTGACAGAGAAGCCGAAAAGCAGGTTCATCAGCAGCACCCCATGATGTTGTTTGGTCACAGCTTTGAAATAAATATGTCAGAGTTGAAGGGTTTTTTTTGGTTTTTTTTTGGTGCCAGTTAATTCAATCCCACCCCCTACCAATAGCTCTTATTGAAGCAGTTTCTTATATTTGAGTGCTGTTCCCCCCCTTTGTTTCTCAATATTGGTTTCTGGCTGATCACTGGTTAGGGGATTGTAGCTTTTCTGTCCTTCTAAGCTTCGGGGTGGGGGCAACAAACTGAACTTGACACTAATGGCCAAAATTGTGAAAAGCTTGGTAATTATGAATAATACTATTGTGTTATATATCATGGGAAAGGTAATTTAATGCAGAATGCGATGGAACAAACCAGAGTGTAATACCTTTACTGTATCAAAAGTTATGGCTAAAAAAAAACCCAGAAAATGAAAATACAACTGTGATGTCACTTCCTGTTGCGATGTCACTTTAGGGGCATCATTTTGCCCACTGCATTGGGCTACACGTTCATTAGCTATGCCCTTGCCTGTACTAATGGCAGTGGGCGCATGAGTCATCCAAAGCTATAGTATCACTGCTTTCACCCACCATTCAATGGGAATGTTCCCCAGAGTTCCCTGCCTACTCATGGAACTCTAGGAGAGGCTATCATTAGGGAGGGCTAGAGAAGGATGCCTCGCCACACAAGTCTCTTGATAAAGGGATCCATAGAGCACCTCTTTTACATGGCACCCCCCAAAAAAATAACATGCAGGACAACGGCTTGAGATTTATGAAATCTTTATTGATTTCAACATAAATCTGCAACAGGGCAGGGAACCTAACTTTTCTCCCCACGCATGTTGGCTCTATAAATTTTGGGGGAAATGGCACTAGCCGTCTATCTCCCCCAGACCCCCAAATCTAGCATCACATCCTGGCTCAAGGCCACAACCAGTCATAGATTGGGCCAGCCTATCACAGACAACCCCATAGGGTCGAGGCAGTTGGTTGGCACCAACCCGCACAGACGAAACCTTGTTCTGGCCTTTGCCAGTACCAGCCAAGGGGTTTGCCAGCCAGCATCCCAAACCGGACTGGAATTATCAGACCAGCCCTGGCTTTCCCCTTGACCTTCCTTACCTTCAGGATGTATGCAGGAACCACCTGTTTACCCAGCCAGCACATGACCTGCCACACGGGGGGTGGGGGTGGGGGGTTAACCTAGCGCTTAACCCCCACTGCCCCCACAAAACCTTTAAGGTTTTGTAGGCCCTGTTGCAGGTCAAACAAAAACACGTTGGTCCCAGCCAGTGCGAAATGCACTGGGAAGGGTCACTAAAAACCATGGCCGGATGGGAAATGAACACAAGCCTCTTGATAAAGGGATTCACAGAGCACCTCTTTTTGTTCTACCTTCCCTAGACTTCCCTAGGTTTTGATCAATGGGAGGGATGGAAGCTTTTACTCTGCCTACTCTCCAAGGGTGGGCAGCGGGGAGCCTCGATCAATGCTGCTTCTACAACCACGATCACCTTCCCTCCCCATGTGCCAGAAAAGTGGGAAGGAAGCCCCTGCGCACCATGGGGGGGGGACCTGGTCCAGAGTTCTGCTATGAAGCCTCCCATTACCACGAAGTAATGTACAGACTGACATACATATTGATAACAAGCTTTGATCTCTAAGGTTCACCCAACTCTTTAAAAAAAGAAGCAATTTCATTCTCTCCCATCAGCATGGTTTGTGGTGTATGCTTTGGCTGGCAAATCAACATTTTTGACACTTCATCGTATCTGATTCACAGCAGTAAAACAGTGTGATGGAGTTATTTACTCTTCTTATCATAATTAATAGCTGTGCTTTCGCATTGCCATGTCACTCCCCACTTGCAGAATTGCATGGTATCATGTTCTTGTCAGGCTTCTTGCTTTGCACTTAATTTGTCACTGCATTAAGTACTGGAGGCGTCGCATATAACCAAGAATTCTTGGGGAAAAAAACTGAGCTAAGCTTGAGCGTGCAATCCTAACCAACTTTCCAGCACCGCAGTGCGGGCAGTGCAGCTTCGGGGTAAGGGAACAAGCATTCCTTTACTTTGAGGAGGCCTCTGTGAGTGCCCAACTGCAGGATGCAGCACATGCCCACTTGGCACAGCTAAGTCAGTGCTGGAAAGTTGGTTAGGATTGCGCCCTCAGGAATGTCAGATCAATGACCTGTAGCATCTCCCCTGTGTTGTGGACAGGGGTCCTTTCCAAGATGCCAGGGATTGAACCCAGAAGGGGTGCACTCATGCACATACATACTAACAAAAAAATAATGCATTTGTAATTAGTAATAAGGATGTTATATAATTAATACATAAATTAATCTATGATTACAAACATATTGCCCCTCCTTCGTCCTCCTCCTTGAAGCTCCTATAAAAGCTTCAAGGTGACTTAACAATAATCAAATTTAAACACAGCTGCAACAGTAAAGCATCAAATAAAACTATGCCATAAAAATGATCCCCTGAACATGCCTTACAGTGCACACACCCTAATGCAGTGGTTCCCAAACTTTGTAGCGCTGGGACCCACCTTTTAAAATGACCCACCTAGCTTTACAAGACAAAAAAATTACTTTACCAGATGCTCAAGCCTGTTTTTATCTATTTACTATTGGGGGGGACTGCCTTCTGAAGCATTTGCTGAGCTCCACATTCATTGGATTGGGACCATTCTGGCTGACCTGCATTCCCCTTTACATGGCCTTTGATAACAGCTGAGGCACGGTTGCCTAAAAAGGTGAAGGTTTCCCTACGACCGAATGGTCTAGTCATGACCAACTGTAGGGGGCGGTGCTCATCTCCGTTTCTAAGCCTGTAGAGCCGGCATTTTGTCCGAGGACAAGCTTCCATGGTTATGTGGCCGGCATGACTATATGCCACAGCACATGGAATGCCATTACCTTCCCACCAAAGTTTATCTACTCGCATTTTTAATCTATTTGCATTTTTACTTGCTTTTGAACCGCTAGGTTGGCAGGAGCTAGGACAAGCAACGGGAGCTCACTCCATCACGCAGACTTGAACTCCCAGCCTTCCGGTCAGAAAGTCCAGCAGCAGCGGTTTAACCCATTGCGCCACCACGTCCCATTGCCTACTCATGAGTAAGTGTGCATGTGTGGCTCAGTTTTCATAGAGCTCAATACATTTTCCTTGCCGGCTTGGAGAGGGGTGACCTTCTCAAGAGTTTGTTGCAGTCTACATTCATCAAATTGGGTCCATTCTGGTGCCATTGTGTTCCCCTCCACCTGCCCTTTGAAGTGGACTGAGGCACAGTTGCCTACCCACAAGTAAACACACACATACTCCTCTGTTTTGGTTTCCATAGGGCTCAATACATTTCCTTTGTCAGTGAGTCAGTTTCAGGACCCACTGGTGGGTCCCAACCCACAGTTTGGGAATCCCTAATGCTTCTTACCACACCACTTACTGATATTTTATCGTTAACATTATGGAGTTGTCTTCCAATTTTGTGACAGTTTTGTCTTCCAAAGTCTAGTCTTCCAAGGTCTTCTCAAGTCTTGTCTTCCAAAGACAATGCTTCCAAAGTTGTCTTCCAAATAACTTCTATATTGGTGGTTTCCCATTATTGTTATTTATTACTGTGCATTTATATTCAACCCTTTCCCCAAGGACCTCAGCATTGTCTGTTCCCTCCTGCTGCCACCATTACTGCCCAGCAGTTAGACTGACTAAGCTGAGAATGGCTGCCCTAAGGCTGCCTAACCAGCTTTCCAGCACTGGGATAAGGGCAATACAGCTCTGAAGTAAGGGGACAAACATTCCCTTACCTTGAGGAGGCCCCTGTGACTACTAATCCACTGCAGGGCACAGCACATGCCCCATTGGCACAGCTATGTCAGAACTGGAAAGCTAGTTAGGATTGCAAAGCTGGTCATTGATGAGCTTCATGGCTGAACTGGAGTTTGAACCTGGGTTCTCCTCTCTTGTAGACTGATGCTGTTGGCACCAAACCACAGTGGCTCTCCAAAAAAGAAAATGTATCCTGATGAAAAACAAAACAAAAAACATAGCAACCGTGAAAGCCCCAACCACAGCAGCTTTAATTAATTTGCATCTTCTAGTTTCATAAGTGATTGCATTAAAGAAAGGTTCCCTAATTAATAAAATGTGCTTAATTTGGCAAAACCCATCGTCAACATGAAGCTAATCAAAATGAAGTGTGTCGTTTAGTCCTACTAAGCAAATCTGCTGGAAGAACATCCAACTGCAACTCAACCAGATGCTTTTAACGCTCTAACTCCTGGAGCTGTTTTCTCAACCTTTTGAAAAGTCAAGCTTGGAGGCACTTGTCACTTTCACAGCAGGAAACATTTCTTCTTCAGTTGTAACGCCCTTGTCTGAAAGCCATTCTCAGTCAGCACAGTACTGAATTAGATGGGCTCAGCATAAAGTAGCTTCATGGGTTCCAGATTGGATATATGCAAGGCAAGAACAATCAATCATGCAGAGACGTAACATGTGGCAGGGCCAGATTAACATACAGGTTGAGTATCCCTTATCCAGATTGCTTGGAAGGTGTCCAGATTTTGGATTTTTCTGGAATAACTCCATAAACATAATGAGAACTTCTTAAGAACATAAGAAGAGCCCTGCTGGATCAGGCCAAAGGCCCATCTAATCCAGCTTCCTGTATCTCACAGCGGCCCACCAGGTGCCCCAGGGAGGCATGAGACAACAAGATGCTTGCATCCTGTTGCCACTCCCTTGCACCTGGTACTCTGAAATAGCCTACTACTAATGTAAGGAGCTTGCACAATCCATCATGGCCTATAGCCCACAATGGACTTTTCTTCCAGAAATCTGTCCAATCCCCTAAAGGCATCTAGGCCAGATGTCGTCAAAACCTCCTGTGGCAAGGAGTTCCATAGATTAACTACCCGCTGGGTAAAAAAGTATTTCCTTTTATCTGTTTTAACTCTCCCAACCCTCAGTTTTAGCGGATGCCCCCTGGTTCTGGTGTTTTGAGAGAGGGAAAAGAACATCCCTCTATCAACTCTATTCCTTCCATGCATAATTTTGTATGTCTCAATCATGTCCCCCCTCAGGCGCCTTTTTTCTAGGCTGAAGAGCCCCAAACGCTGCAATCTTTCTTCATAAGGGAGATGCCCCAGCCCCGTAATCATTTTTGTTGCTCTCTTCTGCACCTTTTCCAGCTCCGCTATGTCCTTTTTGAGGTGCAGCGACCAGAACTGCACACAATATTCTAGGTGTGGCCTTACCATCAATTTGTATAATAGCATGATAATATTGGCTGTTTTATTCTCAACCCCTTTCTTAATTACCCCAAGCATGGAATTGGCCCTCTTAACTGCTGCCGCACACTGGGTCAATACCTTCATTGAATTGTCTACCAGCACCCCAAGATCTCTCTCTTGAGCTGTCACAGACAGCTCAGAACCCATTAGCCTATAGGTGAAGTTTTGGTTTTTTGCCCCAATGTGCATCACTTTACACTTGTCTACATTGAAACGCATCTGCCATTTTGCTGCCCATTCCCCCAACTTGGAGAGATCCTTCTGGAGCTCTTCACAATCCCTTCTGGTTTTCACCACCCGGAAAAGTTTTGTGTCATCCGCAAACTTGGCCACCTTGCTGCTTATCCCTGTCTCCAGGTCATTTATAAACAAGTTGAAAAGAACTGACCCCAAGACAGATCCCTGGGGCATTCCGCTTTTCACCTCTCTCCATTGTGAAAGTTGCCCATTGACCACCACTCTCTGTTTCCTGGCCCCCAACCAATTCTGAATCCATAAGAGGACCTGCCCTCTTATTCCCTGACTGTGAAATTTCTTGAGCAACATTTTCAGTGTGACCCATTTGGGTGTCTGCTGGCCAATTTGACATTTTTCAACAATGGCATTTTCCACAGAGCAGAGAATAGAACTTGCAGCCTGTATGTGGGAATGAGCACAAGACTTTCTTTCTACAGAAAGTGTTTTTTTTTTTAAGTATTGGACAAAGATGTCTGGGTTTTGGATGTTCGGATAAGGGATCATCTACCTGTAGTAGCAAAGCTAGCATATGCTACGAGCCCCACAGTTTTGAGGGCCTCGCATTGCACATAAAGAGATTGATGCACGATGGTGATGAAGCGTAGAAGTGACAGCAGTGCCTGCCTTGGAGTTGGCCAGGCATGGGTACCGGGTGTCAGCTTGTGCCCTGCTAGCCTTTACCCCCCGCAGAACCGTTCCTGATGGCTTTTCCTCCAGTTGGTTCATGGAAAAGACGTTTTGACCTTTAAAATACTGTCTGCCACGCAACAGCATTTCCATCTTCCATGAACAAATCTCTTGGAGTGCCACTGATCAGTCGTGGACCCAGCCCAGGCAACACCCCCTTGGCAAGGTCCAAGGAGGCCACTCCCAGCATCAGCTCCCTGTGGCATCCCGCCAGGCTCCATTTTGGAGCAAGGGTGGGGGGAACTCTGCTTTCGCGGCTCGCCTCTGTGAGAGGCAAGCTGCCACAGCCCCCCCCCCCGCTCCACCAGCACAGCGCTCAGGGCATTTGCCCCCTCAATGATTACAGTAGGACTGCCACTGCCACTGATGTGCCCTTCGTACATTGGCAACAAATGTAACCAACATTTACATCTGCAATTACAGGGCTCAATCCTAACCAACTTTCCAGCACCAGGGTAAGGGCAATGCAGCTCCGAGGTGTGGGAACAAACATTCCCTTACCTTGAGGAGGCCTCCCTGACTGCCCCCAATGGTGGGATGCAGCACATGCCCCATTGGCATAGCTATGTCAACGCTGGATAGTTGGTTAGGATTGCGCCCTCACACATTTGTTGCTGCTCCTCTTTCCTTCAAAGTCGAGGAACCAGTAATTGCTCTGTTCGCCACAGACCCGAATGAAGTGGGTGACAAAGATATTGTAGAATGGAGCAGAATCACAGAAATTCCATTAAATTAAATCATTTCTGCTGTGAGCAGGCTTTTAATTATAGAGGAAGAACAGGCTAATACAATGAGTGACAGGTTTTTAAAAAATTGAAATAGATGCTTTAATGAAAATATCTTGGCTGTAGAAATAAAGTGTAGATTGGGGAAAAGAAGCCACAATTGCTCTCAAGGGAGTAGTTCAAGCTCATTGTGTTTGGGTGTATGCGTGTGTGTGTTTTAATCTATCAGATGGGATAAGACTATACAGTGATCGATAGTGGAACTACCATGCCTAAAGCCAATTTGCTCCACCCCTAGGATCTCTTGTTGATCTATCCAGTGATTAAGATGTCCCAATAGGTGGCTGGCATAAAGTTTACCGACCACTGACAATAAGCTTATTGGTCTGTAGTTTTCCGGGGCCTTACGATCGCCTTTTTTATAAATTGGCACAATTATTGATTTAGTCCAGGCCTCAGGAATCAAACCTGAAATGTTCACGGCTGTAAAAATTTTAGATAGTATTGGAACCCAAAAATTCTCATCATCTCTTAACCAATCAGTGACTATTTCGTCAGGCCCAGGCGCTTTTCTCTTTTTTAAATTACGAACTAATTTGAGTACCTCCTCTTCTGAGACTTTTGTCCAATTAGGGGCAGATGGATAGCACCCGGGAGGTGAAGCACTCTCCCAATCTAAGGAGTCATCAAAAAAGAGTTGTGAAAAATAAGGTTTCCATAGATTAATTGGAACAGCCGGCGAAATATGGCAGTTATTTCTTAAGGCTCTCGTCACAATGTCCCAGAAAAGCCGGGAGTTAGTGTGTGAGGAGGCTGAGATCAGTCTATCCCATTGCTTTTTTAGAAAGTTAGTTCTTTTAGTACGTACCACTTCACGGAAAAGGGCTAAATGGGCGAAGTAGTTCTTCAGAGCATGACTGGTGTTTAATAGTCTAAATTGACTAAATAATGCTCTGGAGTGCATTTTCTGTTCTAGGCATTCCTGATCGAACCAGTGAGATGTTGGAAGGGATTTTTCTTTTCTCACCGGAAGCTTAGACAAAGGCTGGGCAATGGCAGCTACTATAAGTTCTAAAAGGGACTCATAGGCTTCAATCAGGAGCCTAGGATTTGAATTAGAGTGTAAGATGTTCAGTAGGGAAACAGCAGGAGGTGATTTCAATACCAATTGAGCTTTGGACAGGGTATCATTATTCCAAGCATATTTACGCATCCAAACCTTGTCACTCATAGAGGGATGCTGATCTAAACAAATTAAATCAGGTAAAACCGTATTAAGGTTAGTAGAAGCATCATCACTATAAATAGGGTTCCTTGGTATTAAAGAGGATGTAGAAGGGGCTAGTTCGAGGGTATTCAATACCAGCAACAGCGGAAGATGGTCACTAATTTTGTACTCTCCAATCTCAAAATGCGTAGCATAGGTGATAAAGTCAGCTGAGATCAAAATATAATCAATGGTGCTACAGCCTCTAGGGGCCACAAAAGTGAATTCTGAGGCCTTATGGAAGAATGTCAGGCCATTAATCCAAACAATGTTATGAAGAACACAAAACTTTGCCATCTGTACCCCAGCCTCATTAACACAATGATCCTTAGAAAGTCTGGGGTACTCACAGTACGATGGAAGGGTCGAAAGGCTGCCTCCTTTAAGCATTTTATAAAAGACTTCAGAGCCATTGCCGACCCGGGCATTCGCATCAACTCCCATAAGAATGACATCATGGGGATACTTAGCTGTCAGTCTTTCCAGCATGAGAGCTAAGGTTGCCCACATTTGGGACAGATGCAATTTATCTGAATAAGGGGGGAAATACACATTAAAAAGAAGAGTACAAATAAAATGAGTGTGCAAACGCACAACTAAAATATAATTTAAATCATGACATTCATCGACGAACTCAGCTTTAAGAGAAGACCTAATCAAGGTCGTCACTCCTGCCTGATACCGGCCAAATCTCTTTCTTCTAAATGCAGGAATAGAAAATGTTTGAAAGTCGGGCAAAAGGATAGGGTCTTTAGCCCACGTTTCCTGTAGACAAAGTATATCGGCACCCAGAAGAAAGTTTACAAATTCAGTGTTACGGGCCTTATTTTCCCACCCCGCAACATTCCACGAAAGCATCTTCAAAACGGGTCCAGGCCAACGCCCAAGTTGAGAAGTCAATTCCAAATGAGTAGTAGAAAAATTGGAATTCAGTCAGGTCTCCTTCGTGCGGGGAGAGGACCCCACCGGGTCAAGTGGACTGGATTCACAAGTAGCATCCAACAAAAGGGGAGCCGAAGTGGTAGGTAGATCATAGTTATTACAATCAGTAGAGATTTCCTCAGAGAGGGACAGGTTCAGCCGCCTGGAGTGCATCTTCTCCTTTACAGTGGTGAGAGAGGGGTGTGAAACATCTTCCACAGGGGCAACATCCCTAGATGCAGTGGTCGTTGGTTCGGCCTCCATCGCTTCTCCAGGCAAGATATCATTTTGGCTCTCAGAAATGCTGGAGGCTTCTAAACTGAATGGAAGATCTTTCTTAGGCTCCGTAGGTACAGAACAAGGAGTTGGTGGCGTATAGGCCGATGATTGCACTATGTTGTCAGCTTTTTTTCGGCATATCGGTTTCAATCCTATTTGCCTGAAAGCTCTCTGGGCCATTATATTGAACTGTCTCAACAAGGAACGAGATGCCAGAAGCCTCTTGGCCAACAGCGATGTTTGAAAGCAAATGTACAATCTTTTGTGGGATCCCGTGGAAGGAAGATAATAAAAGTTTAACAGAGTATTTGAATAAACTTTCATCTTCAGCAGCTGTGAGAGGGAGGCCGAAATCCTAGTTTTGTTAGTCCATAGGTGGCCATCACCTCGTGGGATGAAGAGTAGTATATCAGATGGCACCCATATTAAGTGTAAATCAGAAGATGTCTGCTGGAAAGCTGGTGTTATGCTATGAATTGCTTGTGTAGAGCCAGAGTCTTGACCACAAGGCTTGTTAGAGGAACGAGAAAACAATAGAGGAACATCTCTTTGTTTTTCTAATGCCCTGATAGTGGGCTGAAGTTGTTCAGAGAGCTTAATCAGTTCATTATACATAGATGTTAGAAGCTTCTCTTGTTTTTGGCAGCGTTCCAACAAGACCAAAAGGGTTTGTGCAGCAATAAAGCATGCTTCTGCCGGCTGCTCTTGAGTGCACAAAGAATCTGCCTGTGGAGGGGGGGAGGGGTTAGCTACTTCTTCTACCCCTATTAACTCTCGTAGAAAAGAAAGACTTCTTCGAAAGTCCTTGGTCTGGGGCTTATCACATTCCTCCAATGCTCTTGGCAGTGAGCAATCAGCAGGGGAGTCAAGGAGTTCATTTGATAAATTAATCGGCTGAGAAGATAGTTTACAGCCTGCCTGGAGCCGAGACGACCCAGCCGGTAGAATGGGGGAGGAAGCCTTGGAGAGGAAAGGTTCGATAAAAACCTGTTTCTTAGCCTCTTTAAGATGTTTTTTTCTCCTCTTAGTTGTATTAAGAGGTCTAGAGTTCACAGGGGAGATTGCTCTCGCTCTTTTCTTCCTTTTAATAGCAAGCATACTGAGAAAAAGGTACCTCAATATTAAGAGCTGGTGAATACACGTCTGGTCAGGCGGCCATCTTCTTCATATTGTCATACACAGTTAAACCTAAAGCTAAATTATACGCTGCCTTTCTAGATCTCAAGGCAGCGTTTGATAGTATTGATAGAGATCTTTTGTGGAGTAAAATGGAAAAGCTAGGAGTGGACCCCTACCTCCTAATGCTGATTAGATGCCTTTACTCCAAAACAACCTGCAGGGTCAGATGTTCCCAGGAGGGTCTTCTCTCTGAAGAGTTTCTCACTAATAAAGGAGTGAAACAGGGGTGTGTATTGGCCCCTACCCTCTTCAATCTCTTCTTGAATGATCTGGCCCCATTCTTGACTGAGTTAAATGCCCATCCCCCGAAACTAGGGGACATTGTGCTACCTATTTTATTATACGCAGATGATGCGGTTCTTTTGTCAAGGACTCGAGTGGGCCTTAGGAGATTGATTCGTGGCTGTTTGGATTATTTTGCCAAGAATAAGCTCTATCTTAATTATTCAAAATCAAAAATAATGGTCTTTGCCAAAAGATGGTCCCCTCAAAGTTGGGTGTTTAATGGCCATTCTGTTGAACAGGTAAAACAGTTTAAATATCTAGGTGTTCTGTTCACTTACAACCACTCTTGGGTAGGTCATCGCCAAATGGCACTGGAAACAGCAAAAATTACTACCCGGGCTATTCTAGGTTTTTTCTACAAAGAAGGTGGCTCATTTGTCCCGGCTGCCATCAGGGTTTACAATGCTAAGGTCATTAACCAACTGCTTTATGGTATTCCAGTCTGGATCAAGGCATTCAACCATGTATGTGAAAGAAATCAGGCTATGTTTTTTAGGAAGATCTTAGCCTTACCAAATGCAGTGCCCTACTCAGTTCTCTGCCTTGAATTAGGACAAGTGAAGATAGAGACCTTGGCCTGGCTGAGAACTATTAGATTCTGGCTGAAGATTTATTTTAACAACTCCCAAAAAGGTCTTCTATATCACCTAAAAAAGGACACTTCTTTCTCCAATGTGCTTTGTGAAGGAAAACTAAATCAACTGGGCCTTAGTGCTGAGTTACTTGGAGACACCCCTTTAGTGGCTGTCCTCAAGCAAGTTAAGCAGAAACTGTGGGATAACCAGGCCTTGGAATTCTCAAGGGCTATTAATAACCTTCGCTTCCCACTACCGTGGCTTATGCCTGTTAGATTGGGCACAATTCCACTTTATTTCTCAGTGCTTTTGAACCATAATGTAAGACGTGTTTTTACCTTAGCCAGATGTAATGCAATGCCTTCTGAGGTATTATGGGGCAGGTTTCTGAATATCCCCTTTAATGAAAGAATATGCCCGTGTATGTCGGGGGCTCAAGAAACGCTGATCCACCTTTTTTTTCATTGCCCCCTACATGATTACGCTCGTTATAAGTTTTTCTCCTTTTGTAAGTACAGGGCTCATTTGAAGGATGAAGTGGCATTGTTAAATTTTCTCCTCAGGACTTCAGATCCGATTCTTATCCAACAAATAGCGGAGTTTTTGTTCTCCATAGCTAAAATTAATATGAAACGTCGACAGATAGAAGAGTACTCTTAATTTTAGTCTCATTCTATTTTATTATTTACTCTAGCTCTGGAGAGGTAGCCAACTGTTTGTTGTTGTTTGTATTACGGTTACTTGCTGGTTGCTTTATATTTTATATGCCAATAAAGGTTTGTGAATTGTAATTGTGTGTTTTAATCAACATTATATTAAAATGATGGATACTTCAGTGCTACTAATTCTGAACTTTTTTTCTTTTGTGAGTGGAGGAACTGTTCTAGCAACGTTTGCTCTGAAGCGTCCCCATTGAATGACAGACCTGCGAGTAATTAATCTGTGGAACTCCTTACCACCAGAAGTGGTGATGGCATCCGGCCTACATGCCTTTAAAAGGGGGCTGGACAGATTTCTGAAGGAAAAGTCCATTGCTGGCTACAGGCAGTGGTGGGTAGTGCAACCTCCGTACTTTAGAAGTAAGCTACCTCAGAATGCTAGGTGCAAGGGAGTGGCAACAAGATGCAGGTATCTAGTTGTCTTGTGTGCTCCCTGAGGCATCTGGTGGGCCACTGTGAGATACAGGAAGCTGGACTACATGGGCCATTCGCCTGATCCAGCGGGGCTCTTCTTATGTTCCTTACACATAAATGAGTCTGTACTGCTATTTATTTTAGATTTCACCATGAACACAGTATAATGTTGAGCTGATTGGCATCAGCTATTCAGATTCCTCCATCCATTTACAGTGGGGGCCACTCAGTGATGGGGGTGGTGGTGGAGAAGGGCCTGCCAGTGGTTGGTGGCGAGGGAGGCATGTGCGTTTGTTTCCTTCCTGTTACTGTTTTATGCCATGCTTCTATGAATGGCAGAAGCCCTGGATCTCTGACCAGTGGCTATTTTTTTTTTCCTGGAAAGCTCACAAAATATTAAGTCCTGATGTAGCATAATTCTAAGGAGGCTTCAGGGAGAAAAAAAGCTCATGTAAATTGTTGGCGCATGATGTGTCCAATTACAGCAAATAATACAATAGGAGAAGACTCATCAAAGAGAAGATGTCATGAGGAGGTCACTCATGGTGACCTCCTCACAACTTGTCCTATTGTGCAGTACTCAGAGAATGAGGTGCACATTGCTGCAAGATTGATCTGGGGAGAGAATTTTAAGTCCAACTGGTTGTTTTTTTTTCATGCAGTAGAAATAAGAAATTGTAATGCACGCATATCCTATGATGAAGTCTTCAAGGTAGCCCATTCACTAGTTTGAGAGTGCAGTTAGACTTGCCAGGTTTTCAAAATGACCATAAGGGACACACAGGTACCAGGACACTGCTTTCTATCAAACCACTCCATAGTTACCAGAAATAATATAAACATGATGCAGTTAGCCGTGGTGAGGCAGCAGCAACAGCAGCAGAATTTTAGAAAGGGATTTTTAAAGTCCCGTTCAACATTGATATGGGACATGATTTTTAAATCTTAACTACAGGAAGTCTTATAATAAAGGACACCTGGCAAGTCTAAGTGCAATCCTAACCTGGAGTTAGGCCAGCAAAATTTGGCCGGCAGAAGGGCCACCACAAAGCATATTTGGACAACCCTTGGAGTCAGGGAGGATGGCACACATCTGTGTGCTGGACTCGCTGACTCAGAGTGGTCCAGACATACTTTACAGTGTCCCTTCTGCCAGCCTAACTGTGCTGGCCTAACTCCAGGTTAGAACTGAGCTCTGAAAAAAGAGATGGAGAGGACTTTGTTAAGTGGTATCGTTAAGCTGGAATTTCTACTCCTTGCCCAATCCAATGGATTGAAAATCCGAAGAAGAATGATTATACTGAGTTTGTGTCACACTTTTCATCCACCAAGGAAACCATGTTACCATAAATTTTAAGAGCAGGACAGAAAAATGTGCTTCAAGTTGCTCTTTGGCATTAATCAAATAAGGGCTCAATCTTATCCGAGGTTCCAGCATGTGATGGAGCTGCAATGCAGCCCAAAATAAGTGAACAAGCATTCCCTTATATTGAGGAGGCCTCTTGTGACTGCCTCCCACACCCAGGATGTAGTGCACACCCCATTGGCACAGCTGCATCTGTGCTGGAAATTTGGGTAGGATTGGACTCTCTGAGAGCAATTTGAAAAAAAAAAGAAATTGAAAAAAATTAAGCAATGCTTTCAGTAAGAATGTTTCGAGCCATACTGCTAAACCCCAAGCAGACCTCACACTTGAGTATGCAGTCAAATGTAAAGGTTAGATTTTATGTAGCACTTTCTGAGTGTTCCAAAGGCTTCAAATTATCTGGGCAAGGCAAACCTTGTAAGGTCAGTTTTCATTATGCCCATTTTACAGGTGGTGGACTGAGACTGGAGATTGTGGCGTCGGAAGGCCACTGATGAACGATGGCAGAGGCAGGATTAGAACCCAGGCTGCCTAGTTCACAGCATAGATTCTTACAACATCATCGGGTTTATTTCAATGTGACTTACTTCCAGGTAAGTACAGACACAGACACAGCTGTTACTTACAGACACAGCTGTTTCACTTATACTACAGAATCCAGCCCAATCCTATACTTGGCGGCTCCTGGAGGAGCAGCAGTGCCAAAATGGTGACTGCTGCATCCAGGGGCTGCCAAGGGCCACTGCCAGGGGCTCCTGGGGCCAGCGTTTCCTCCCTTACCCTGAGTGATGCCGCTGTGGTGCCAATGGGTCTCCTCGGCTCTGCAACCGTGTTTGCGTGGGCGCAGAATTGAGGAGGCCCGTGTAGGGCTGCCCAAATCACGCAGGGGGTTAGGATACAGTGGCAGAGGCTACCACCATCCCTGCTCCCTCATGGGCCCGATCCTCCCCTTACTCTTCCCTCCCCCACCCCATCTTGTCCACTCCCTTCCTCCCTCTGCCCCGATGAGCCTTATGGCTGGAGCGCCGGCCAGCCGTAATACTGCCCATGCTGAGGTGTAGTCAGTGGTGTCATTCAAATGATTTAGGAACAGGAACTCACTTTTGATTGGCACTTGTCGGGAACCCGGAACCAGCCACGGAGCCCGTTAGGATCCGGAACGCCCGTTCTGGTCCGTTCCCCCTGAATGACATCACTGGGTGTAGTGCCTTCTGGCACAGCCCTGGCACCGGCACGCCCTTCTCCCTGGGTGCCGTAAATGTGCTGTACAGTATGTTTACGACACCTGGAGCTGGAGCTGAGCAGCAGCACCAGAAATACGAGGCCTTAGAATTGGGCTCTGTATCTTGCAATTGTAGAAGGCATTACAGGCAGGTTCATCAGCCTGCTGACTCGCTGTTACGAAGCTTTTGAAAACAAAACAGGGAACTGAATGAAGCATTACAATATTTCAAAATGGGAGATATTTGGAGAATAATTGCGGCTGGCACACAAACAAATCATCTAGCTAGGTGTCTAATAGGAAGATAAATAGCTTGGCACTGCCCTCCCCACTATGTTACAATAATGCTATCATTCCCAATCAGATTTATTTATTTTTTTTCTTTGAACATCACACTTTTTAAAACCTATCAGTAACCACTCTCTGTTCCCAATGAACTGATTAATGCCTTCAGCACTGGAAAAGGTGCTGAAAAATTCTTTTTGGCAAATCTTTGAGTTAACCCAAAGAAATACTGCTTTCATTCAGTCTGCAAAATTCTCAACTGGAAAAAAAAAAGTATTTAAACATATGCTGCGGTTGGAGTTAGAATTTAGAAAGCTGGATGATTTTAAGGTCATTAATAAGAGTTGTAGCTTCTGAACTGGGTAATGATGAGGGTAATCAAATCTCATGTTTCAGGGCATATGAGCACTTTCAATGGGTTGGAAAGACATTTTTTATCCTGTGTAGCACTGAGTCATTAGCTGAGTCAGTTTTTTTTAAACCTCCTCTGATGTAATATGTATTGATTGCTACAAAAACCAAAAGAGAGATTCTCCATTGCTCACAGTGCTGCAGCAGTTGTAAAAACCATTCATGGTTAGCAACAGAATACTCATATCTTGTGCAGAGAATAACTAAAAGTGGCATCAGATTGTGATATGATAAGGTCTTTCACCTTCATCCAGAGGTTAGAGATGGGTGACCCTGGCCAAGAGAATGCTGCTGAATAATCTGTCCTGCCAGATTTGTGGGGCAGATGGGTCTCTAGCATTTGTCAGCAATGAATGGACTAATGCTTATCAGTCCATAATGCTAAAGCACAAGTGGCCTGCCCAGAGGCTTTTCAAAGTCTAAAGCAGCAATTTTCAAACTTTTTCATCTCAGGGCACGCTGAAAGGGTGCAAAAATTGTCAAGGCACAAAAACCAGTTTTTGGACAATTGGCAAGGCACATCATGCTGCTGTGGGAAGTTCACATCTCCCAATGGCCCTACTAATAAATGCTCCTCCCCAAACTCCCATGGCTCACCTGCAGACCATCTACAGCACACCAATGTGCCCTGGCACAGGGGTTGAAAATTGCTGGTCTCGAGGTTTAAGAATCTAGGCCAAATGAGGCCAAGCATCTTCCCTCTATATCAGCAGTTTTCAAAATTTTTAGGGGCCCTAGTGTTCTGCCCTGGGGTCCCTGCTGCCCACTTAAGGCTGGCTAGTCTCCCCTTTAAACAGCTCTGGTTTGGCAGTGGAGTGGACAAGACTAGGCCTCACCTTCTCAATTTGCCTGTTCAGTTGCTGCAATTGCACCAGTCCACAGTAATTGGAGGCCACAAGGCCAAGCCAGAATCAGCATCCAGGGTTGGAGTTAGTTCACGAGCAAGGTCCAGTAGTCCACAAGCCGGTCCAAAGGTCAGTGAGCCAAATCAAGTCCATAAGCCAGTCCAAAGGTCGCCACGCCACGCCACGCCACGCCACGCCACGATCCAAGCTCGTAGTCAATAGTTCATTCAGGTTTGTCAGATACAGGCTTAGCCAGTCCAGCCTCTCCACTTCCCCCAAACTTTTGCTCCTACTACACCCCCACCTTCCTCCAGGAAGGAACCTGGCTTCAAGCCTCTAAATGGCTGCAGCTGTGCAGCCCAACCCCTGCTACCTCCCTGGTGTTGATCCTGTCTGTACTTAGCCCAAGGGTCACTGTTGGCACCATCTCCTGCCTCCTCGAGGTGGTCTTCCGCGGTTTTTACTACACCTAGAGCAGTGGTTCACACACTTTTTAGCGCCAGGACCCACTTTTTAGGTATGACAAACTGTTAGGGCCCCCACCCCCCCTCAAGACAGTAAGCAGGAAGTGATATCACTGCACTGACAAGGCTGGATGTGATGTCATTGTTTTAATAAATCACACTTTTTAAAATAAGTCATATGTTGTACTCATAAACAACCATATTTGGAGAAGTGGATGGAAAATAAATATGAGAGAGAGAGAGAGAGAGAGCCTTCAAAATGCCCTGTCTTGCTGTTGCTGCATCCTGCAATAGCTAAGCTGTGTGATCAGTAAAACTGTGTGTGGGTTTTTTTATTAAAGGTTTCTGGGGTGAGTTCAGCTTTTCTGCTTGATTTCCATAGGAATTAATTCTCAGCACCCAGGATCCACTGTCTGTAAAAAAAAAACCCTATTTTTACAAATGCAACAGTTGTTTTCAGGTATGTGGAAACAACTTGAAATTTGTTGAAAAACACATTTCTGTTTGGAGGTTTCCTGAAAATGTTGCAAGAATATTACTTTTTAAATGGTGCGCAAACGTGTCAATGGTAGAAAATGGGTTCTGTGACCACCTGAAAAGCTTGCAATCCTCCAGATTGGGAACCACTGCCCTAGAGACTGCTGCCTGATTTATAAACACCAAGGGGGGTGCTGCTTTGATGGTGATTGACAGCAGTGCTCCCCTCCAAGTAGCAGCTTGTTTAACCCTTGATGCACATAGCCTAATCTGCCCAGTCATTTTCGTGAACTACTAAACGTTGAGTCACAACCAACTGGTGGGTTCCTCAGCCACAGTTTGAGAACCACTGCTCTGTGTTGACCAAAATGAAAGAAATGTGACTACAGTAGTGATAAAACAATGGAATGGCAATATTGGAGCATTTGGGATGTGGTGACCGCATCTTCACACTCACATTATCACTTGAGTACATATCCATCAGGACAGTAATGGATTTAAGGTATTCAGGTATGCTTTCTACACTCAAGAAGCTCAGGATCAATGGCCAAAGTTGGCAACACAGCTACTTCAATAGTGTGTATGCTTTTCCACTTTCCAAAGACTAATCTTACCAGGTGAAAGTTATGCAGGCACAACACACAACATGACTGGGAAGATGAATTTGTCAAGCGTTTTGTCAAGCTTCTCAAGACACTATGGAAGCAAGCATGGGAAAATTAATTCAGGCCCATGCTCCTTTGCTGGGGATCCTGCTGTGCCTGCTAAACTGGCACCCTGGTTTTAATTAGCATTTAGCTAACTGCTTATTTTGGTACGGAAACGCTAGGCATAGAACTGAATGACCTTGGAAGCGCATGGAATGAGCAAAAGAGCATTTGTAAACAAATTACCTTGAGGAGCAGCACAGTAATTATCCCGCTGATAGGAGTTGCTGTAGACATTTCTTTCAGAAGCCAGGTTTAACCAGAAATATTCAAGCACCATTTCTTAACAGACCTGTTAGACCTGTATATCGATTGCGATTGCACTTGCACTAGGACTGGCTTAATGCTAAGCTTTCTTCCCAGGGGCCTGTAGTTTTAGGATTATAAAGCCCTCTCATGTGTCAGGAGGAGGGACTGAAAGCGCAGAAGGCAGCACAATGCCTCAACTGCTCACCCCAACATGTGTTTGTTCTGCCACATGTCTGCAATGTGCCTATGCATGCAGAACTGCATGCATGGAGTCAAGTGACAGGTGTGCAGCCAAACATGCATATAGCAAGGGCTGGAGTTTGCTGCTGTTTGCTGCCCATCTGAAGAGGGGTTATCTGTGGAGAACACTGCACTCACCTACTTCCTTACCACTTGCCCAGAGGCATTTCTACAGGGATGGCAAAGCTCTAAGTGTTGCAAGAAGCCTTACCCTGTCATGTAAATCCCTCCTCTCCCTTGCTGCTGTAGCCAGTAAGCAACGCCAAGATGTTGCTGTTCCCTGTGAGGATTGGCTAAAACAGTGCAGGAGAGGAGTGTTTTCCACTGCAAGGTAAGGCTCCTTGCAAAACTTAGAGCTCTGCCCTCCCTGTAGAAACGCCACTGCACTTGCCATAGTCCCCTTCCTTTCTTGCTCATTTTGTAGAGTGGGGGCGCAATCCTAACCTGAAATTAGTCTAGCACAGTTACCCCAACAAAGTTTGGCTGGCACCAGGGCCACCGCAAAGCACATTTGGACCACTCTCGGAGACAGGGAGGATGATGCACGTCTGTGGGCTGGCCTCTCTAACTCTGAGAGAGGTCAAAACATATTTTACGGTGGCCCTTTTGCCAGCCAAACTTTGCTGGCCTAACTCCAGGTTAGGATTGCGCTCTGGATGAGAGGAGAAGAGTGTTTTTTTTAAGTTAATCTAATTTATTTGTAGGTTTAAAAAGGTAAAGGTTTCCCCATGACCGAATGATCTAGTCGTGACCGACCGTAGGGGGTGGTGCTCATCTCCGTTTCTAAGCCTGTAGAGCCGGCGTTTTGTCTGAGGACAAGCTTCCGTGGTCATGTGGCTGGCATGACTCTACGCCGTAGCGCACGGACGCCGTTCCCTTCCCACCGAAGTGGTCCCTATTTATCTACTTGCATTTAGGTGCTTTCGAACTGCTAGGTTGGCAGGAGCTGGGACAAGCCACGGGAGCTCACTCCGTCGCACAGTCTTGAACTCCCAACCTACCGGTTGGAAAGCCCAGCAGCAGCATTTTAACCCGCTGCGCCACCACGTCCCATTTGTAGGTTTACATGTATGCTATTTTATATGTGCTTAACTCCATTTGGTCCATTAACTCATATGCACTTTTTAAGTACACATTTTGATTGCTTTCCATTCTACCATAGAGATTTAAAATCTATATAATACATTTTATTGATATCTCTATGGTTGGCTGTGTACCTGGGGCCCTCCAAAAATGCTCAGCAGTATTGCATAGTTTCTTTAATAATCTAATAAATCCAATAATTTCCATGCTGTCCTTGACAGTCACTAAACAAACAAGCAAACAAAAGCATCATATTCTGCTGCTTCTGATATGCATCAGGATCTCATTGATGTGGCACTATATGTTGACATTCTTTATATCTCTTGTAAAATTTTATCCTCAATGAGATTTAAAAAAATCACTGGGAAAATCACTCGTCGTCGTCGTGCGATATCGTCTTCCTCATCACCACCTCATCAGCTGAATTATTTCCATCGAGGAAGCATAAACGCAGGGAAGGAATCCCAGTGGAAAACAAGAGATGGGGGTGGTAATAGTACAAATTACAGTGCAATGTATTAATCACATTGGATTTTCGAAGCCTTCCTGACAGATAGTAAACTGATGATGGATGTGATGGTTCAAGCCACTCGTCTATCATGAGCATAATCCTCTTCTAGTGCAGGGTCATTGGATTTTATAATCTCATAAACTTTGCCGAAAGTTGCCTGGCACATCTAAACAATGGCTGAACGTGCCGTAAACTCCACAGCTAGCCATATGCTGACCCTCTCGGCCTTTCAAATTACATCAAACAAAAAACACAAGAAGGCAAAAAAAAAAAACAACCAACAACACCCCAAGTCCGTAATTTTGCATTTCATGAACTTCCATGGCTTTTGTTAACTGCTAACTGGGCAAGAGGCACTTTTTCAAGTGGTGTCCTCTTATATTTAGCAGGGGGAGAGCAATTGTCCCTCTTCACCCCAGCACAGTGTCTTTCTTGTGGCTGTTGCTGGTGGTGTTCTCCATTCTTCTAGATTGTGAGCCCTTTTGGGACAGGGAGCCATTTAACTTTAATGTTGTTTTTTGCCTGTAAACCGCTTTGTGAACTTTGTGTTAAAAGCGGTATATAAATACTAGTGATTGATTGATTGATTGTGATTTTTTTTT
>JAJKFI010000015.1:8857122-8868446 GCA_029204185.1 Lerista edwardsae | reverse complement strand
GCCTGGTGGGCCGCTGTGAGATACAGGAAGCTGGACTAGATGGGCCTTTGGCCTGATCCAGCAGGGCTCTTCTTATGTTCTTATGTTCTTATGCCTTGTATTGATGAGAATGTGCCTTACGTATGCCACTGCTGCCGCTGGCCCGAGAGCTCTAGCGCTGACACGGGGGTGCCAGTCAGCCCCCCTGCGTCAGCACTAGTGAGATTGTGCTGATGCTAGCACATAGCGTCGGCACAACATCAATTAGAGGATTGCGCCTTAAGTGGTCTCCAAGGTACAAATTGGTACCTAGGCACATATTTCTATGTGAATGACTGTATCTAGATTCATTTGTGTAGATAACTTTCACATGGGCCTTGTAGTATACCTGCATTAAATGGAATAACTATTCCCAGGTACAGAGTAACAATGATTGTACCCTGGTACAGCTTAACAAGTGTCTAACCTTAGAATAAGAACATTCTGATCTGACTACATAATCATATTTTATTGGATCCATGACATCATCAGGGGCATTCATGATCCCTGATTTAAATAGACTTTGGTCCATAGACCAGTTTTTAATGGTTTACATTATTTACAGACCTCACTACCTAGCAGCAATGCATAAGAGTGTGTGGTAGTACATTTTTCCAGAAAGGTGTCTTGGACAGTGGCTAGAATGCTATTTGATCACCTCAAATGGGCTCCACATTCCCATTCCCCCTCTTAGACATGAGGCTCTCAAAGGGTCATCTACAAACTTATTGTATCTGGGTTTGATTGCTGCAAAGGACAGCATGAGGAATTGGGTAGGATAGCAACTTGGCAAGAGAAGCATACAGCTGTTCTAGCTTTCAGTGCAGCTGGCTGGTGTTACTTTTCTTTCCCCATTGCTTGCCAATTAACTGTCAGGTGAAATTCAAAGTAATGATCAGAGCCCACAAAGACTGAAATTGCTTTGGCCCAGGTACCCCGAGAAAGCATCTTTTCAAATCAGATTCTAAATTAGACTTATCTCCTTAAATGAAACAAGAACTTGGCATCACAGGCCTTCATGATAGTGAAAGTTGCTGGCAGGCATGTCTTCTTGCAAACAGTTACTGGGATTTTACTCCCACTAGAATTTCAATGAAACTTGATCAATGAATGGGAACTATATAGCGGTGTGATGAAAAACTCATGAAAATACCCCCGTCGTACTTAATTCATTCTATGATGGGAGACTCTTCCAATTGCAGATGTAAATTGCTACTTTTAGTCTGCATGTGGAAGGTGCTAGTTTCATATTGATGTTTTCTAAGTATTACATTTTCCTGTTGCTTTGAAATAACATCCCTTTGTCATCACGTGACAATGAAGTGATATACAAAGAAAAATTAATTTATTTGCATACACCTTATTACATGTTTTATATATGTATCTATATTACAGCAGTTGTTTCCAAACTGTGGGTCAGGACCCACCAGTGGGTCGCAAGCCAATTTCAAGTGGGTGGCAAAGCCCCTAGAGCAGCCATATTTAAAATATGGGATGATGGGATGCTGGAAAGGGGGAGGGCTGTATGGTTGTTTTGCTTGTGTCAGGGTTGTAAATAGGCTTTTTTCTTTCTGATTCACTTTGCTATTGGAAAATGGCTGAGAAATAACCCAACTTATGGCTGTGTTCTCAGGAAAACAGTAAGCTCAGGTGTCACAATGACTGCACTTCTGGCCATGACATCACTTCCAGCGGGTCCTGGACGGATTGTCATTCTACAAAGTGAGTCCCAGTGCTAAAACATTTAAGAACCACTGTATTACAGTATCCAACAGTCCAATCTTAACTAAAAACTCCTGGTGATGCAGCCATTCCAGTGAAGAACAAGCCACATCCTATGAGGGCAATTGTGGAGCTCTCCTCATGGGAAAGGAATTTCCTTCCCCTGGGAAAAGTCTATGCTCCTTCTATGGTTTCCTCGGACTTGTGCTAGCCATTTTGATGGCAAAGCCACCACTGCCATCTCCACTCACCCAACTGGCCGAGCAACCACAGTCCCAAAAGCAAGTGATGTTTGTCCCACCTGCCCACCTCTGTGCTGAGAGTGCTCCGAAATGGAGCGTGGCATGGCGGTGGGCGGCATGGCGATGGGCGGCATGGCAGGGGTAGCGCCAGGGGCAAGGAGTTGGTGCAGTGGGAGGTGATTGTCAACCCAGCTGGGGTGGAACCTCGGGCAACAGCGGTGGACTGGATTCTGGAAGGGGGCAGGTTTGGCATCAGCAGGGGCCACTGAATCCTAACCACCTTTCTGGACCTGATTCTGCAGCACAGATTTCACTGGCTCAGGTCCAAGAAGGGATATCCAAGGGAACATTTGTTCCCTTATGCAGAGGAGACCTCGGGGTCTTCACAAGATGCAGTGGTAGCCTTTTTGGTGCCACTGCATCAGTGTGTGTGTGTGGGGAGGGGGGGTGGAGGATAGGATTGAACTCTTACATGTCAAGGGCAGGATAGGCATCCCAACCCTCCACTTCCTTTTCTTTAAAAACTGGCAAGTGTAATGAGTTCATTGTTAAAGCACACCCTTCACTTTTTCTTGGGGGGAGGAAATGAGGCAAATCCATGAGCACAACTGCCCTAGCGGGTCTGCGGAACAGATTTGGATTTAGAAACAAGCTTCTTTTCTTCCGAAAGCTCCCACAATTTACACCCTAGCAGTCCCAACAGTTTAAAGTTGTGCATTTAACAATGTGATGATGGCATGCGGAGTTAGTAAAATACAGCTGATTTGACAAGCAATTTATGAAGCTCCTCGTAGAAAGGTTTCTTTTTAAAAAATCTGCTCTTTAAAACAATTCTATGCGTTTGTTGTCCCAGAAATATTCAGATTCAACATCTGCTCTCCCACTCACATTACTATCTAATGATGAATGCCTGTGCTACTTGTTTACAAGGCTGCTCTAAGGAAATCAGGAAAGGGGGAAAAAAGCTGAAAACATTATAAATATTTGAATGGCACTTCTTGTGTGCTGAATAATTGACTAATGCAGGTGGCTTTCACCAGGCTGGCTCTTCAAGCCATGACACCATTAAGGAGTTAAATAAAATCACCCGATCTGCAAAGACATAAATAAGAAGAATCAAAACATGAATCTGTAGAATCTTTCCAAATAATAGTAGATATGCAAGCCCTTTTCAAAAAATCAGGGTGTTCCTATTCATCCTCAATGCCTGAGCATGGGGTGTGGTGGAGGTGTTATGTTGGCAAGCTAGGCTGCCCACCACCAGAGGTGTAACTATAAGCTTTGGAACCTGGGGCAGTGACATCAACAATGTCACATGACAACATGATGTCATGTGACATTGTGACGACACTTCCAGATTCTCTCCAGAGGAGGAAATGCTGATGGCTTCATCCCCCATTCCTTCTCCTGTGGAAGAACGGAGAAGGGCCTTCAAGGGGGCCCTTCCAAAGGAGAAGGAATGGGGGTGCAAAGCTGCCAGTGCTGCCTCCTCCAGGGAGAACTGTAAGCGGCACAAGACAGTCACTTCCAGATTGTTGGAAGTAACTACCTTGCACGCAACCCCCTTGGCATAGTGACAGGGCAGGTGTTCCTCAGGCTCCGGCCTAGTTATGCCTCTGCCCGAATAGGCTCAAATGTTCTGCCAAGAGCAGCTATTCTGTGCATATCTTATTTGCATTGTTGACCTCATTGGGAGGTCATGCATTCAAGAGTTTGGTTCCAGGAGTATGGACTAGAGTTCAGGCTATGTGCAGCATAGTGCGGTGGTGGGGTCGTCACTTTTAATTGCTCCGCGTGGCAACTATTACAATAGGTGTTCAGTGATGTCATCCGGGCGTGTCAAGAACCGGAATGCCCAGATGATTGGCAGCTCTCCGCTCTGATGGTGGAGCACAGCCACACCTCCCTGCGCCCGGAATCGCTCCATTTTGGAGCGAACCGAGTGCAGGGGCGGGCGGGAGGGCACAAGGACGCGCGGCTTCTGCTGCGCAATGGCGCCCTTCACTGCCAGCCCCTCTGGAGGAAGCGGTACAGCGTACCAGCCCATTCCACCAGCATGCCATCACTGTAGGTGTTCCATTTGCATATAGCGGCTGTGCAAAGATGCTAAAAAATACAAGCTCTATGCAATCAGCAGGGCAGAGGAGGTGGCAATAGCTGTGCACTCCAGTTATATGACTTCTTTTTTGCAAAAAGATAGCAAACCTGTTTTCAGTATTCTAAGAACACAATACTGAATAGAAATTTTAAATCTGTGTGTATCTAAATAAATGCTTCAATGCTTATTAATGGATGTTAACAGTAAGGTATGTTCCTCTTATAATTCCTCCTTCATACATGTGTGAACTGCTGTGTGCAGGGGCAGCACTTAGGGTGGGCCTATCTGGGCATGATCGTGAGACCCATGATCCTCAGTGCTCCCCTCAGGTTGCCACCAGGCAGGAGCTGAAAATATAGAGTCACATGGTGACTGAACTCTATGTATGTCCTCCCACCCGAGCTGGTGCAGCCATGCTGAAAATGTGTGTGCTGTATCCAGCAAGAGGGATGGAGCAGGAGTCGTTGGAAGTAAAAGGAGATTTAAATCCCCCTTCCCCTCCATAAGCCTCCATGCCTCAAAGGTTTCTCCTTGGACCTGTGTCAGCTCTGTAGCTGGGGCAAGTCCAAGGAGAAAAAGGGGGCAGGGCAGAGGCACTGAGCCCACTGGACACGGTGTAGCGCCTGCCATGGGCACCAGTTTGTTCCATTGCTGCCGGATCAACCTCCTCTTGTAGCCTCTCTGCCCCTGCTCCTCCCTCCAGTGACACTCCTGGGGGAGGGCAAAGATGTTCAGTCTCCTGAACACCTGTGCAAAGCACCCCCCTCCCCCTGGCTTCAGAGCCTTTTGCAGTTGTGAAAAGAAAGGGGAGGCATCTCCTCTGCATTGCTTTTGCAGCCCAAATGGCTCTGCAGGCACGAGGGAGGGGCCACATCAAACAGCGCTTCACGATCCTGAGAACCTTTGTGCTTTGCTTTCTCTAGAAATGCCACTGCCTTCCCCTCCTTACTGAATTTTGCTCCCACCCCCCTGCTGTTCCACATTCCCCCAACACCACCTGCCTCTGATCCTGGCTAACCTACTCCGGCGATCATGAAGCACTCTGATGCATGCGGAAAGGCTCTTTGCTTTCTGTCAGTGCTCCAGCACTGCGCATTGCTAGAGCATGCAACTGTAAACAGCTAAAAAAGAAAGATATGGAGTCTTGTCCATACATGATCTTCATGGCAAGCTGCTTGCTGGCAAGGTCACTAACCGCCCAATCCTAAGCTGTGCTGGAGCAGGCAGGCTGCAGTTTCCATGGCGACTGGAGCCTCCCCGATGTGCTCCTTGGATCTGCGCCTGCGAAATCACGGGTGCAGAACTGAGGAGAGTGTGTGGCCCGAATCGAGGCCACGCGGCCTGGAGATGAGGCCTTGGATGCAGCCTAATGGCCGCATCCCCTCCCCATCCCCTCCCTGGGCTGGCCCTCCCGCTGGCCCGCCCACCTCTGCCCAATTCCACCCTCTTGCCCACCCAGAACTGGCCCTGCACCAGCCGAATTAGGCTGGTGCATGGACGGCTGGCGCACGGAGCTACTTCTAGTGCTGGTCTGGGGGCATTAGCAGGCGGCTAATCAGTGGTGTCATCTAAATGATTTAAGAACAGGTACTCACTTTTGATTGGCATGTGTCGGGACCTGCCCACCGGAAGTGACGTCATAAGCTGGAAGTGATGTCATGGCAGGAAGTGACATGAAAAAAGCCCTTTTTGAGGCCTCAGACAATTTTAAACTGACCCAACAGTTGCAACAGTATTCCACAGCACCCCCAGAACATGTTAAGGAGGCCTGGCATCATGTTAAAGTGACCCAACAGTTCCAAAACCCCAGAGCAGCTCATTTTTCAGTGACAAGGCAAGGCAAGGCAAGGCTCCACTCACTGCATGCCTGCCTGCCTGGCTCTGAGAACGTGCAGGAAATTCAAATGTTGCAGGGGGCGGAGTCAACAGGTGGGCGGGCGAATGGGTGGGGCCAGCCATAATCCTAGAAACCGGTACTCGCGTACCCCCGCATACCCCCTGCATGACATCACTGGGGCTAATGATGTAGGACCGACACAACAATGTTGTGTCAACACTGCGCAATCCCTGGGATTGTGCTCTAAATGACGTGATTCTAAAGACCCTTAACATGGGTAATATGTAGTCTAGCCCAGAGAAGGAAATTGACCTAGTGTCCACTCTTGCTGCCTGCTGGTATCCAGCCTCTCACACTTTCCCTTCTTTTGTTAAGGGACACATTGCAGATTTGACAAAAGAAAAACCCGAATGCAGTCAGGATTATATCCATTCGGGTACAAATAGTTCCCTCTTCTATTCACAACACTTAGGAAAATGCAGACACTTTCTATGAAATGTTATCCACTCATGCCACAAGGAGAAAATTTAATTTGAAAATACAACTGCTGTGGCACTGTGTTGACAACAAGCATACATTTTAAAATGTCCTCCAACTCATTCGGCTATGTTGTAAACTCGGTTTTCATCTGGCACAACAACAACACAGTCCCTTCCTAGTCATATATAGTTATATTAAAAATGACAGGAGCCGAGTTAAAATCTTGAAACAAATACTCAAATGTTCACTGATTGCAGGAAGACAACATTTTAAGAGGACCCGTCATTGCTGTTGCTAGACAGCACCTAGCAACTCAGCCATGCGTTCGGAATAATTATTTTCGTCTGTTCTCACGGGGAGAAAGACTGTGGCGGGAAAAAAGTTGCTGTGAGAAAAAGGGAATGAGAGTAAAAGCTTGGGAATTTTGGGAAGGAAGTCAAATATGACTATTAGATTAGGACTGCAATCCTATACCTGCTTTCCAGGGAGTAAGCCAAGAACATAATGGGACTTACTTCAGAGTAGACATGCCTAGAGTTGTGTACAACAAACAATACGTCGTGTGCAGTGAAGTCCAGTCCTAAGTTGTGGTCAGATACTGGTTTTTATGGACATCCCAGGCAAGCAGGAGGGGTCTCATAGTCTTGATAGGCTGCCAAACACAGCTGGTGAGCTCCATGGGTTTTGGTGGGTCGGAAGTTGTACAGCCCGACAGTGGTTCTTTGCTCTTCTTGCCCACAATTCTTAAAGGTTGCTTGGGAAGTTCTGCCACCATAATCAGCCCGCTTTGTGCCAGTAAAAGGTGTTAGCATTGCTGAATGGTGTTTCCTAGTTCCCTCACTTAAGTAGCCTATTTTACATAAGTAAAATACTTACTCAGCTTTTACTGAGTAGTGATATCCCAGGATGCTCACCAATTTAATCACCATCTTTCTATATCTCCAGTTGAAACAAACCTGCTCATTCTGACCTAATTATCCACATGGGAAAGAAAGCCAAACATACCGAATTGACAACAAGCCACACCCACAACCCTACCCAATGGCAAACGCTTCTCCCTTTCAACGGCCAGTCAGGGATTGACAGCCAAAAATGACTTCTCAGCTGCAAAGGGTCAACCAATCTTGCTTTGCCTAGAGGGCAAAAGGCTGAGGGCAAAGTAGGGCAGAAGGCTGAGAAAGCATAGCTGGAAGTGCACATACAAATGTGACAAGGCTCTTGCTGTGTTGTTTTACCAGTGCACAGGAACACATGTGCAATGGTAAAACACTGCACCAAAAATATCTTGATGCAATAAATATCAAGACTGACAGCCCATTCCTACTGAAGGAGAGCACAAGTGCTGGATGTCATAAAAGCACCACAAAATTCTTTCTGACACCCTGTGAGTAAGTGGCACCAGTGGGAAGGCCCGTGCCTACCCGACAACCGCTGGGGCAGATACATTTTGCACTAGGAGGCAGAGGAGTGGAAGGAAGGTGCTCCAGAAGTAGGGCTGGGGGCAGTGGTGGTATCTAAAGTGGGAGGAACCAGTACGCTGGGCAGGATTTACGTGTGATTGGCTGCCCGTCCGTTCGGTTCCGCCGCCTGCCCACCCGCTGCATGGGCTGCCCTGGCCTCGGAGGGGGCGCCTACTCGCTGGGGGGGAAGGGTGGGGGGCACGCCGGGTGCCTGGGCAAGCAGTGGTGGGGCGCGCCAACCGGGGGCAGCCCCCCCCCGAGGCCAGGGCAGGTGGCAGAACAGAACGGACGGGCTGCCAATCAACCGTACGTCCCGCCCAGCATTCCGGTTCCTCCCGCTTTAGATACCACCATTGGCTGGGGGGGGGGGTTTCAGGGAAGATGGGGAGTGGTGGCTTATAACTGGGAGGGGGCGGAGCAGGCTTCATCTGCATACTAACCCCTGTTCCAGGCCCGCCAGCGTTACACTGTGGTGCAGATTTGAGGAGCCCCTTTGAGCAGGCTGGGGCACTACATGGGGTAGTGATAAGACCTCCTGCTTGCTGCAATCCAATGCTGGATACAGTGTGAGCCAGGCAGCCCTGCTGCCCCAGTTTTTGATAGGATTGGGCCATGAGTATTAGTCATCAACACTTTTAAATTGTATTTCAGATAAATTGCATTTCAATTAGGGCCGGCTCCAAGAGTGGTGGGGCCCAATGTGGTGCATTCCCGGGGGGGGGCCCTCCCTTCCCCATGGGGCCCCCACTCGCCACAAAAAGCGCTTGTGCTACCATGTGCGGCACCTGGAAATAGCTGGTGGTGACATGATGACGTCAACACCAACTGCTTCCAGAAGGCCCATTTTGGGCAGTTTGGAGGCAGGGGCAGGTGGGAGGGCCCAAGGTAAAGCTGCTCTGCTGGCCCCAGTGGCCTACAATTCACATAGAGATCCTGGCTGCAGCAGCAGGCAATAAGCTTGCTGTGCAGGTGTGGTGTCCCCCAAAGTGTGGGGTCCAATGTGATGACATTGGTCACATTGGGTTAAGGCCAGGCCTGATTTCAATAATATAAATGGAAGTTATAATATTAATATAAATGTTAGCTGCGAAAATATTCAGCCTTGGAAAGAGATGTCACAGTGTATGATATACTGACGCATGGTATGGATAATTTGTCTGAAAGATTTGAAAAAAGCAGAACATCTCTCAGAGTAAATACACAGTCATTAAAAAGCACATGAAATCATTAATAGCCCCCAAGTGATTTTCATTTTTAAATTTGTTTACATGTGGGTCAATCAAGAGGCTTTCTCTGTGAGGCTTTCTCTATATATTACAGAATTGCATCTCCTCCTATGCTAAGAAATATACTTATTTGATGTGTTTCCAAATTAGCCCTGATGGACCATTCTAATGATCTGGCTGCAGAGCTGCTAACCAAAGGAATGAAAAAAGAAAAAGAAAAACTTTTGAGAAATACACCCTCCCACATAGATGGAAAGCATCCAGTATGTGTAGTTTATTCTATCTATGAACAAATTGTTTGTTGCACAGGTTTCAATCCTACAGGATTACACTTTTGGAAAATGCAAGCTGTTCAGAAATATATACAGTCAATTTCTGAACTAGGCGGAAATGGTTGTGATCTACAGATGCATGGTGATCCAGATCAGCAAATGTAATACACATTTTTCATTTATTTTAAGTTCAAGAGCACCCATTCATAAGTCATATACTACACTGCAAGTTGCTTTTTAAGCTTTGACTCGGCACAATCCTAACTGGAGTTAGGCCAGCAAAGTTTGGCCGGCACAAGGGTCACCATAAAGCGCGTTTGGACCACTCTTGGAATCAGAAAGGATGGCACACGTCTGTATGCTGGCTTCTTTGACACCGAGAGTTGATACAAACGTACTTTATGGTGGCCCTTGTGCTGGCCAAACTTTGCGGGCCTAACTGTGCGGGCCTAACTCCAGGTTAGGATTGCGCTCTCATTCAGACTGAAATTGTCTCAGGCTTTAAAATGATTTTGGTCATATTCATGAAACAGAGCTTTAAAAAGTATTCTGTCATTTACAGAACCCATAATGGTAGTGCAAGAGAAATAAATTATGGAGAGAGAGAGAGAGAGAGAGAGAGAGAGAGAGAGAGAGAGAGATTACCATGGTGTGTGAGGAAAGATTGCCACACACATTTTCTGGTTATCATAATCCTCACTGTCGAGCATTGCAGCAGTGGCACATGAAGAGATGTGGCTGGAGCAGCATCCCCGGTGGCCAAGTTGCAGGGGGGTGTCCAAGAGGCTGCCCCCAAGATGTTTAAACTTCTTTTTCAAGAAGAAAATGCAATCCTAACCTGGAGTGAGGCCAGCAAAGTTTGGCCAGCGCAAGGGACACCATGAAGCAGTGGTTTCCAAACTGTGTGTTGGGACCCACTAGTGGGTCACGAGCCAGTTTCCAGTGGGTTGCGAAGAACCTAGAGCAGCCATATTGAAAATATGGGAAGATGGGATGCAGGAAATGGGGAAGGCTGTGTGGTTGTTTTGCTTACAACAAAGTAGAAAATAGGCTTTTTTCTTTCTTTCTGATTCACTTTGCAATTGGAAAATGGCTGAGAAATAACCCAACTTATTGCTGCACTCTCAGGAAAGCAGCAGGCTCTGGCATCAGAAGGATGGCACTTTCAGGTTAATGACTTCTGGTGGGTCCCAGACAGATGGTCATTCTAAAAACTGGGTCCCAGTGTTAAAAGGTTTGAGAACCACTGCCGTAAAGTATGTTTGGACCACTCTCGGATTCAGAGAAGCCAGCACACAGATGTGCACCATCCTTCTTAAATGCAAGAGTGGTCCAAATGTCCTTTATGGTATCCCTTGTGCCGGCCAAACTTTGCTGGACTAACTGTTCCATCCTAAATCCAGGTTAGGATTGTGCTCTTGTTCATAATATGGCATGATGATGATAATAATGTTGTCATGGGTGTGTGTGTGCCAAATGACCATGGTATGCCATGACACCACTAGGTCCAGTGTGAGATCTTGGCCCTTATTTCTCAGTTCAGTTCAGCTCATTTCAGTCCAGTTCAGTTCAGGCCTCATTCAGTTCAGCTAATTGAGCCTGCATAAATCATTTAACAGGGAACACAAGTTCCCTTGAAGGCACTATAGTCCAGCGCACTTACCATATCAAATCAAAAGAATTCAAACGAAAGCCCTCTCAACTGGATTCGACAGTACTAGGTGTGCATATTGCCGGGAAGAAACCCCGGGAAATCCCGAGTACCAGAAGTGGGCCATTTACAAGATGCCATTCTAAGAATGGGCCAAAATGCATTGAAAAGTCCTATACGTAAACTGCGCCAGTCCCAAGCTCGGACACAGTCCAACCACAGGTATGACAGCTGTTTTTCTCAGAGCTGGGTGTGCACATTGCAGGAAAGGCAGTCCGGGAACTTTGGAGTACCCGGGGTGGGCCATTTCCACCAGGT
>JAJKFI010000015.1:8825098-8856722 GCA_029204185.1 Lerista edwardsae | reverse complement strand
AAAAAAACCCAAAGCCAGCCGAGGTAAGCGAGTGGGTGGGGCCCGGCCATTTAACAACCAGTTCTATAGAACCTGGGCGAACCCCCTGAATCCCACCACTGGATACGTCCTATAGATTTCAACTGAACTAGTTCATAGAGTCATAGAGTTGGAAGGGACTAACAAGGTCTTCTAGTTCACCCCACCCTGACTGTAGCAGGAAATCCTCCTAGAGCAGCTCCAGCAGGTGCCTGTTGAGCCTCTGCTTGAAGGTCTCCAGTGAGGGAGGATCCACCACCTCCCTCAGCAGTCTGTCCCACTGCTGAACTGCCCTTACTGTCAAGCATTCCTTCCTGATTTCCAACCGGAATCTTCTCTCTTGCAGTTTGTGCCCATTCGATTTACTCTTGGAAGTAGTTCAGAATAACAGTGCAATCCCATCTGCCTGTTGGTGCCAATACTACATCATAGCATCAGCGCGACGACATTAGTGCCGACGTGGGGGCACAGAGCGGCACCCTCGCGTCAGCACAAAGGCAACGACACTGCCACTGCAGGCAGTGCTGGTCCCGTTGTGCCCACGCCGAGCCTACCCTTGCACTGGCCGAAGCCGGCTGGCACAAGGGAGGCACCATTTTGGTGCAAGGGAGGGAGTGGGAGGTGGGAGGGTGTAACTGGATGGGCTGTGGGTGGGTTGTGGGTGAGCCGGCAGGCATGCCAGCCCGGGAGAGGGGACGGGCTTGGGATTTGGTCATAATTCTAAGCCTGTTCGGGAGGCCGCTCGGCCCTGATTTGGGCCACACGGTCTGCTGTTTAGCAGGCGCAGATCCAAGGAGCACATAGGGGAGGCTGGCGCCTCCCCTATGGTAAAAGCACGAACATGCCCTTGCACTGGGAAGGCTCCAGCCTCCACTATACTGTGCTGGATATGGCGCAGGCCCATTGGCCTCGCCGTTCCAGCACAGTATAGGATTGCGCTGTAAATATGTCCCTTCTCCCATATAGTAGCCTTTCAGGTATTTATCAATCAATCAATCAATCACTAGTATTTATATACCGCTTTTCAACACAAAGTTCACAAAGTGGTTTACAGGCAAATAATAACATTAAATTTAAATGGTTCCCTGTCCCTAAAGGGCTCACAATCTAAAAAGAATGGAGAACACCACCAGCAACAGCCACGAGAAAGACACTGCTGGGGTGAAGAGGGACAATTGCTCTCCCCCTGCTAAATATAAGAGGACACCACTTGAAAAAGTGCCTCTTGCCCAGTTAGCAAGAGCACTATCATACCCCTCTCAGCATTAAACTGGTTTTGCTCCCAAGTTTATATTCAAGCAGAGCTACAGTCAATCATGGCTCCCTGGTGTCTGCACTTCTATGGTAACGTGAGCTTGCAAACACATATTTGTTCAAATCACACTTCGCAGTACACCCTAAAACAGAATGTGACCATTAAGCATGGGCTTAACAGCATAATCCTATGCATGTCTATTCAAAAGTAAACCCCATTTAGTTCAATGGGATGTACTTTCAGTTAATGTGATAGGATTGTAGCCTTAAGGCCCAATCCTATCCAACTTTTCAGTGCTGATGCAGCTGCAATACAGCTTTGAGGTAAGGGAATAAACATTCCCTTACCTTGAGGAGGTCTCTGTGACTGTCCACCCCAGTGCAGCACTCAGCACATACCCTGTTGGCATGGCTGCATTGGCACAGGAGAGTTGGATAGGATTGGGTCTTTATTCTCCTGTTGAAATAGATATGGCTTCAGCTTCTTAACTTGGGTAGATTATGCCTATAGATTTTAGATGAAGAGTGCTTTTAAGGACGCAATCCTAACCTGGAGTTAGGCCGGCACAGTTAGGCCAGCAAAGTTTGGCTGGTACAAGCAAGCAAACAGTATTTATATACTGCTTTTTAACAAAAAGTTCACAAAGGCAAAAAAATAAATAAAGTTTAGAGGCAAAAAAAATAAAGTTAAATGGCTCTCTGTCCCAAAAGGGCTCACAATCTAAAAAAAATGCAGAACACCAGCAGCAGCAGCCACTAGAAAAAAACACTGTGCTGGGGTGAAGAGGGACAGTTACTCTCCCCCTGCTAAATATAAGAGGAACACCACCTGAAAAAGTGCCTCTTGCCTAGTTAGCAGGGGATAATAAGGTACACTGTAAAGTATGCTTGGACCACTCTCGGAGTCAGAGAGGCCAGCACACAGAGGTGCGCCATCCCCCCTGACTCAGACAGCCAAGCGCACTTTATCGTGGCCCGTGTTCCTGCCAAACTCCAGGTTAGTATTGCGCCCTTAGTCTAGAACTGACTTCAGTGCACTTTTGCATTCTCCTGTAATTCCTCTGATGCTTTCAAAGGATTGTACTGCTTGTTTTGTCAGCCTGAAGATTTTGTTCAGTACATAAACACAAGTCTGTTGGAGAGGGTATTTCTTGTGCCAGAAGGCTGATTCCTGCTCTTCTTCATGCCTCATGATGACAGGTAGATCTTTGCCTGCTTCATAGCTCTGAGTTTATAATGTCTCAACCAATGAGTTCATCCAGCCATTGAAATGTGAATACGACCAGATGTCAGCCTCCAGGTGTAACTCTGCTCAAACTGATCCACTGGTGAAGCCAATCCACTGGTTTTGAGTCAATGCAACATGGAGAGCGATGTTGCAGAATCAGAACATACCAAAGAGACTGCTCAACAGAAGCACACCTGCCTGCATTTTGCAAACGACATTTCTCAGGCAGGCACAACCCCTGTCAACTTGTGTTGGCCAATGCCGACAATACCATTCCCATTAGTCCTGAAGAACATCTGCAAAGCACCTGATCTGCATCAAGGGAAAATCTCTGTGGTCATCCCATAGCAGCACATGTTGCCAATGGAGTGCGAATGACACAGTAAACCTGCTATCTCCTAAGTATCCCAGCCTTCCTACTGGGATGCTGATGCTTGAAGTTGCAACAGAAGGATACAGGCTTCTCACCTGGTCACAAACATTCAGACTACTCTCTTTTGTTGTCCATAGTTGTTGTCCGGTTGTCTCATAGTTGTATTTCTGGTTGTCTCATTTCATGCATCAACCTGTGTTATGAATTTCTGCCACATGGTGGAATAGCATCAAGCAAGAACTGGCATTCCATTATAATTTGCTTTGGACCAGTGGCATACGGAGAGGATCAGGGCCATGGATCACACCCATGGCAGGGCGACGAAACCGCGCCGCCGGCACGTCGCCCCACCCCTGTGCGCCCCCCTGCCCTGCCTCCCTGCGCCCGGAAGAGCTCCATTTCAGAGCGCAACGGGCTCCAGGGAGGGTGGGCGGGCCAAATGATGTGCCGATTCCTCTTCACTCTGCCGCCTCCGCGCTGCCGGCGCCTATGCGTTCCGCACCCCTGGCTACACCCTCCCTCTGCCCCTGCTTTGGACACATTGTAATTATGTTGTCTTCAGGGATGCAGGTATCCAGGCCAATGTTAGGGTTTGGCACCTCTGGGCAACCTCTGAAGTCCCAGGACCTGAGGAGCCCTTGCTACTGACCCATGGCCTGTGACTGCTGAAAGGGAACAGTGACAGTCACTCCTGCCTACCCCATTGTGAACAGTAGAGAGGATTTAGCCCCTCCAGTGTACCCCTGCTCAATGTGTCTGTCTCCTCTCCTCTTCACAGATGGAGAGTCAGATGAGAATGTTATGGACTATTTGCATGGGTACCATGAGGTGGTGACTTAGAAAATTGCAAAAAGAGCAGAAGCCACTGCCAGTAGTATGAGAGGCAGAGACACAGAAGAAAGGAAAAGCAGGTGTGATATGTGATAAGCCTCAGGGCACAATCCTAAACTGGAGTTAGGCCGACACAGTTAGGCCAGCAATGTTTGGCCAGCACAAGGGACACTGTAGCGTACTTTTGGACCACTCTCAGAATCAGAGAGGCCAGCACACAGACGTGCACCATGTTCCCTGACTCTGAGAATGGTCCAAAGCTGCTTTACGGTGCCCCTTGTGCCGGCCAAACTTTGCTGGCCTAACTTTGCCGGTCTGACTTCGAGGGCACAATCCTAACCTGCAGTTAGGCCGGCACAATTAGACCAGCAAAGTTTAGCTGGCACAAGGGCTATCATAAAGTGTCTTTGGACCACTTTCTGAGTCGGGGAGAATGGTGCTCGTCTGTGTGTTGACCTCTCTGACTTTGAGAGTGGTCCAAACATGCTTTATTGTATCCCTTGTGCCGGCCAAATTTTGCTGGCCTAACTGTGCCGGCCTAACTCCAGGTTAGGATTGCACTTCAGGTTAGGATTGTGCTCTCAGAGTAAGAGGTCATGAGTGTGGGATGGCCAGTTCCAAAGCTGAGTTACCACTGCCCCGTTGCTACAATTATCCACCCGCAATTATGGTTATAATCATTAGAGTTGCTGAGATGAGATGCCTACAAGTCCACTCACAATCCCATTCCCTCATGTCCACTCTTTTTATTTATTGCAGTCCTTTCTACCATGGATTGCTGGCTAAGGTTAGTCAGCCTATTCGTCTCCAAATTTCTCTGCCTCTGTTGCTGTATAAAGCTAATAAATAGTAATAATATTAAAATATGGCTAGAATCCATAAGGGAGACCAGCTCTGTTTGTTAAATATTTACAAGATGAATAAGCCTTGCACAGGCCATTTAAATTCAAGGGCGCACTAACCTACTTTCCCCACCACAAATGTCTGACTGAAAGCCAGTAAATTCTACACGTCTGTATATGGCAACCTTTTGCCCTTCGCATTATGCAACAGACACGAAACCTTCTATATTCTTGTGGAATAAATGTTGATTGACTAGAAAAAACACACACACCAAATAAAATGAAAGTTGCAAAAGGACAAGGGCATACCAGAAGAGTTTATGTTCTCACATGGGCACCCTTTGTAAACTTGCCAGACATCGCAAGGAAGTCCAATAAAAATACATAAAACGGTTTGTTTTAATATAATAAAGATGAGTTAAAGTGATCAGTTGGAGACACTGGGAAGTTTAAGTTGTTTGTGTGTGATCCATCAAATTGTAATTTAGGGAGCAATCCTAACCTGGATTAGGCCGGCGCAGTTAGGCCAGCAAAATTTGGCTGGCACAAGGGCCACTATACAGTATGTTTGGACCACTCTCAGTCAGGGAGGATGGCATGCAAATGTGCGCCATCCTCCCTGACCCCGAGAGTGATCCAAACATACTTTACGGTGACCCTGATGCCAGCCAAACTTTGCTGGTCTAACTGCGCCGGCCTAATCCAGGTTAGGATTGTGCTTTTAAGGAAGTAAAGGAAGGGTTTGTGTTATTTTCCATTTTTCTTTAAGGGGCATTTTGAGATTTCAGATGATACTGGTAGATATCTTAAAGACTAAAATTGGTGGCAGCTAGTGGACGGTGGGCCATAAAACGTTATGCTGCAAAGAATGTGTTAGCCTTTGATGTGCAATATGGGTCTTTGTTGTTTTTACTGCTACAGACTAACATGCCCCCCATGGCAGATAAATTTCATTCATTTATGGGCAGCACAAGCCAATGCATGTTTAACCAGAAGTGGGTTTCATTACGTTCAATGGGGCTTAATCTGTAGAAAGCTAAGTTGAGTCCCTGATTCAGAGAGTGGTTCCAATGCTCTTTATGGAACATTTGCAACACATCTGGCACAAGGGACTTGTGCCAGCCTAACTCCAGGTTAGGATTGCGTCCTCAGTGACGTAGCTAAGGCATCTTGCACCTAGGAGTAGAATATTTTTTAACACCCGCTATACCCCACACCCCTTATAATACCCCCGGCAAATTGTCAGGTGGGTCGCGGAAAGCTGGGAGCAGCCATCTTGAAAACTGCAGAACTTACTCTTGCAATATTCCTTTTGTGAGTTTTAACAGTTTGAATTTTCAAGTGAGGGTTTTTTAAAATTTGTTTTTAGTTCAGTGCTTTTACATAATATTTTGTCCTCATCTTGCTTTCTGTCAGGGATGTTTCATGGTTTTGCAATTGCTGTGTCCAAGAATGCCAGTTTGTATTCCAGGAGTGTCATTTGATTACATCACACTGACAGCACTTCCTGTTTGATGATGTCATTTTCAGCTATGACATCACATCCAGGTTAATGACATCACTTCCAGTGGGTCCTCACATGAGTGCCATTCTAAAAAGTGGGTCCCGGTCTAAAAAGTTTGAATTCTAAACATTGTTCTAAAACACTGTTCTAAAACATTGACTTTAGTGATTTTCCAAGAAGTATCCTAGTTTCTCAATCAGCCTTAAGACAATATTGTTCCCAGATACCATACCATAGTAAACTGTACATAGTACTCTTTTAGTAAACTGTGTCTACAATGTAGGGGTAAACATTACAGTAATTAGACACTAGACTTTGTATGTTTGATAGCAACTTCAGCAGGGAAGCAATACCAGATACTTCTTGCTTTCAGTCAGATTGAAATAAAGATGTTACAGATCTTCAGTATCAAACATAAGATGAATACATATGGCAAAGTATAACTCCAAATCCATATGTCATATGTACTGAAGTAAAATTTGGGTCAATTCACATTTTTATTAATATGAAAAGAATGAGTAATTTATTTAAGAGCACAGTTTTGCCATTTGTTGTTGTTGTTCAGTCGCTAAGTCGTGTCCGACTCTTCGCGACCCCATGGACCACAGCACGCCAGGCCTCCCTGTCCTCCACTAGCTTCCTGAGTTCGCCCAATTTCATATTCATTGCTTCGGTGACACTATCTAACCATCTCATCCTCTGTCGCCCCCTTCTCCTTTTGCCTTCAATCTTTCCCAGCATGAGGGTCTTTTCTAAAGAGTCCTCTCTTCTCATCAGGTGGCCAAAGTATTGGAGCTTCAGCTTCAGCATTTGTCCTTCCAGGGAGCAATCAGGCTTGACTTCCTGGAGAATTGACCGATTGGATCTCTTTGCAGTCCAGGGGACTCTCAAGAGTCTTCTCCAACACCATAATTCAAAAGCATCGATTCTTCGACGCTCTGCCTTTCTTATGCCATTAGTTTTGCCATTAGTTCTGCACAATAAATAACATTGGCTTCAACATTGTACTTTGGAATTTAGCAAGACGCCCCTGCGCATGGCATTCAGTCGGTAAAACGAGTTGAGTTTTTTGACGGTAGGAACTGGCCATGAGTAATGCTGCAAGGTACCTGGGAATGTCAGCTCCAAGTGAGCTGCCAAGTGTTAAAACTGTCCATTCAAGATATTGCCTATTTTTTGCAGAGGAGTGCCATAGAAGTGACACCAGTCCACAGCTTGTCTCCATTTGTTGCAACAATTTAAGGAACTACCTTAGTTTGCTTCCTAGACAAGGCATTTAAAGCCTTCCTGGGTGCTCAGTGTTTATTAATGGCAACATGATGCATCTTGTAACCGAAGGCCATTTTCGAGATGTTATCACTTGCGGTTCATTCCATATGTCTACGTGGGATGATAATGTGGCACCTCCGACAACCCACGCACTCATCTTTTGAAAGGGATATGAAGTGGCATGTCTCAGGTGGAGAATAATCAGCTTGGCAAAATGAATGGCATTTTGAGATGTGTGTGTATATAGACGTACACACACTGTGTGGGTGATAACAAGAAAAGAAAAAGTTCCTCTGAAGCTTTGTAGTTTTTAAAAAGCCAGCCCTGAATTTCTAGACTTCTTTTGAATGCTGCAACACAGGATGCGATCTCCGCATTTTCAAAACCATAAAAAAACAATCCAACAGCTCTGTAACTAATATGCCCAAGATGACATGAGTCAGATGAATCCATAGCTTGAGTGCTTAGAAATTATCATGGCCATAACATAAATGCATTTTTAACATTTTTTTTTTAAAAAAAACAATCTTTATCTGATTTGTTGTTGTCTCAACTGCTCAGTTTTTATTCTGGTATTACAAGAAGGAAATGAAGGCTTTGTGAAAAGGGTCATGCTTCTATTACGGGAATAGCAGAGTTGCCCCTATCCCCTCGCAAAGTGGTTGCCCCTTGCAAGTGTTGCCCTGATTCCGGGCATGTGGGAGAGCAGAATTGAGCGGGGCGAGGGGGGGGAGCATGGCTGGGACCAGCAGCAACCTTCGCAGCTGCATCCTGACCTCTGTGTCAGGAGGCCCTTGCTTCTGAGCCCGGGGAGGTGAGGAGACCCATCACCCACCCTGTGCCTTTATACTGGACGAAGGGGATGAACATCCCTTTCTTCTGAGGATCCTCCAAAGGCTGCCTGGCTGCCTCTGGATGCTGTGGTACTGCATCCATTTGGCTACTGCTTCACCCACAGCATCCAGGAAGCTCAGGATTGCCTATCTGCCCATCTGCCTAGTAAACGTTGCAATATGATGTCATCCCCATGAGTCAGTAACAGCATGATAGAGCCACTGGAAACAGCAACCACACTGTCCCCATAGCATCAACATCAGCTTAACCTACACCATAAATCCAGGGTAAAGGCAGGACTTGCCACTGAATGCATCCCATCAATATCACTTGATTGTCAAGCAATACATGTCATTATCTAATAAGCTTGCCTTCATTGACAGTGACTTTGTTTGCATTCTAATCATCTCTGGTTATTCTTATGTGATTGCTATAATAGGCCATGACTTGGGAATTGCAGCTGTCATGGGATATACAAGTGAATGAATCTTCATAAGAAGTTTGATTCTTATATTAACTAAGTGCTCAGGATTCAGAGGAGTTACATGAAGTAGGCTGGATTTAGGGGCAGGCGCCCAAGACAATCGTCTGGTGTCCTGAGCTTAGGGAGCACTTTCTGCAATTTTTAAATTAAAATGCTTCTATAAGAGTGGAGGAAAAAATGTTTCTACATGCTTATATGCGACATAAATTCAATAGATGTATATATCCATACTTGGAAATGTATCATCCTGTATTGCAAAGTTAACGCATGCATGCCAATTGTGCACCAAAGACAAAAGGTACTATAGTATTAAAAATGGGAGGAGGACTGTAGACTTCTTGCCTGGATGTGAGCCCCACGATGGTAGCCAGGCCGACACTTAGCTCAAGGGAGGTGGTTGTGCACCTCATGCGCCAGTGTGAAGCAATGAAGCAGCCGCCAGAGGTTACAGATGGGCCACCTCTGGTCTCGTGAGACAACCTGAGGAATTGAGGTGACTTAAAGCAACATGGAAAGGACCAAGGCAACTATGGCTCCAGATTGGCTGTACTTTGAAAGCCGGAATCCTAAAGAGAGGGAGCCAGTGTAGGGAGGGGGGAAAGAGACAGAGGCTTAGAGCAGAGAGGGATATCCCGCCTCAGATGGCCTGCAGAGAGGTGGCCTGGAAAAAGAGAGCAAGACCACTCTGCCCAGTAGTGTCATCCGGCAATGAGCTGCTGGAACGCTAGGCGGGACTTACTGCTTGATTGACAGGCTGTCCGTGATGCGTCGCTGCCTGCCTGCCCGCCTTGGGGGCTCCCTCCGGTTGGCGTGCCCCTCCGCTGCTTGCCTAGGCACCCAGCGCGCCCCCCAGGCAAGCAGGCACCCCCTCCGAAGCCAGGGGTGCCCGTGCGGCGGGCAGGCAGGCGGCAATGCGTCATGGACAGGCAGCCAATCAGGCGGTAAGTCCTGCCTAGCGTTCCGGCAGCTCATTGCCGGATAACATCGCTGACTGTGCCCCAAGAATACAGGCCACCCTTGCTTTAGTAGTAGTTTGACAACAACACTATATGAGATGTGGGGTGAGGGGCAGCCCAATTCTAAGTTGGCTGGTGGCTGTAGGAGCAGCGGTAGCAAAACAGCTACTGCTGCATCCTATGGGTGCTGGGCAGCCACCAGAGGCGCCTTGGCGAAGGGGATGTTTCTTCACTTCCTCTGGGGAAGGGCAATGGGCCTCCTCAAGTCTGTGCCAGCAATTTTGCCGGCATAGAATTGAGGGCCTCCCTGTTGGGCCACATGGCCTGACACAGCGGATAGGATCTGGCAATGGAGGTCACCGCCAGTCCCACCCCTGCTCTGGATTGGGCCCCTAATCAGAGTATGGACAAACTGGGTAGCTTTCTGTATCAAGTGTATTATTTACCTACCACCGCGAAAACCACTGAAGTGGAGCTAGGCTTGGACTGGAAAGCAGCATAAATTGAGACATTCTATTTTGAGTGGCTTGCGGATGGCAGGTGTAGTGGCACTTGATTGCACTCATCAATTAGCAAGTGACAAATCTACAAAACACCGAGCGCAATCAAGACCTTTTGTGAATTTGTTCTGAAATTTCAGGTTGGATGAACACCAGTGGCTTTGTGCCTGAATCTTGGCCTTTCTTGTTCTAGGTGACGTTATCTGGGGTGGTGATCTGAGCACCTCTGCGCTTTGACTGTTGCAGTAGAAGCCTTTGGAGAACGTTCTTAATCGCTGGCCCATGCTGCTGGTAGATGGTGGGTGTACTAGGACTGGTGTACCAAGCGGTGAGCCAAAGTGATTTTGCCTCTAACAGCCACCCCTTCAGCTAAGCTTGAATGTTGACAATATTCTTTTTCATGAGAGAATAGACATTCTAACCTCAAGCTGCCTGCTAATTACTTCTTTTATATGTTCCTCTCTCATGAGGAATGATTGCAGGAAAGCCGAAGAACTCAGTACCAAAAATAAATCATTCTGAACGGGGGTGTCAAGAAGAGAATTGCATCTGTCAGAATCAAACAAATTTTGATTAACAGTTGAGTTTGATTACTTGGAGAGCTTAATAACCACCAAAAAAAAATCCAAGGATAAAATATTTCATGCAATGAAAAATAGTAGAGTGTGAAATTAAAGAAGAACAGCCAATCACCTACCTGCCGCAATGTATTTGTTCTTCATTCAGCTTCGGAAGACGCCATTGCTTTCATTTCTCATTCTCCGCAGCTGGTGCATTTGTGGTCCCCAAATAAGCCAATTAATTTTATCAGAATTCAAAAGAATTAAGAGGGGGAGTTGCTGAATTTACAGTCCGGAATGCCTCTGTGCCCACGGCTCTGGCAATGTCAAAATGGCGACTACTGGATCCAAGGGTGCCAGGACACTGCTGGTGGTCTCCTTGGGCTAAGGAAGCATTTGCTGTTACTCCGCTACTCTGGGTAATGCCACTGTGGCACCAATAAGTCTCCTTGGCTCTACGCCTGCTATTGAGTCGAGGAGACCCATGTCAGGCTGCCCAGCCTCTGGGTGAGAGGGTAAAGATTCGGTGACAGAAACTGCCCCATCCCCCCTGCCAGACCCAATCCACCCTCCTACCCCATTCCACCCACTCTCCACCCTCTTGATAAGCCTTACCATTGGTGGTGGAGGAGAGCTGTCAGGTTATTTTCTCAGCACTGAGGCCCAATACCAACTGGTGCCTGGCCCAGCACCAGTGCTCCCCACTCCCTTGGTGCCATGAATGTGCTAAGTGGCATGTTTGTGCCACAGAGGCAGATCTAAGGGAGGGCAAAGCTGTAAGTTTTGCAAGAAGCCTTACCTTGCAGTGGAAATCACTCCTCCCCTGCACTGTTTTAGCCAATCCTCACAGGGAAAAGCAACATCTTGGCGTTGCTTACTGGCTACAGCAGCAAGGGAGAGGAGGGATTTACATGACAGGGTTAGGCTTCTTGCAACACTTAGAGCTTTGCCCTCCCTGTAGATTGGCCTCTGTTGTGCCATCCAGCACTGGTACTATGCAAGTACGTGCTTTACAGTACATTCATGATACCCTGGACTGGCACTACGCAAGTACTGCCAGAGCTGAAGAGCTCGGGATTGGGCTCTTAAGTCACTTGCAAGATTTTTCAAAATGCTACCTTAGAAAATGTGAAATCACATAAGTTATACCGAGGACAAGACCCTCTGTAAGAAAATGGCATCGCTTGCTGACAGGTGCTTTTCAGAAAGATGTCTCTGGTGACTGAAGTGGCTAAATGTGAAGTCAGCCATAAAAGTATGTGGATAAGAATAAGGCCAGGGATGACAGTGGAGCAGAGTTGTGCTTCATCCCTCAAGATTTCATCAAATGGCAGCTCTTTTTCCTTTGCTTGTCAGGAGTATTGTCAGGCTGGAAACAGTGAGGTTCATCTGCATGAGATTTCACACATTTAGGCACTAATCACTGGATTCCTGCAGCCTGTGTAGTTTTGTCACCTGCTGGTAGAATTCCCCAGAGTTTCGATTCTCCTCATTTGCAAGCCAAAGAGCCCGTTTCTCGTTAGGCTGCGTTTGGAGAGCAGTGTGCTAAGCAGGTGCTTTGGGGATCTCGGGTGCACTTGCTTGGGGACCGTTGGTGAATCACTGTCCATGTCATACCACATCACCCAGTCTGTCTCATATGGCCCATGTTCCTCTGGTCATGTAGCTGGATGTTCCAGAGAACAGGGAGGAACAGGTGACTGACTCCAAAAAGTACTGTGTCTTTGTGTGTGGGTGATCCTTCCCTCTCTCTAGAAAAAAATAAGATTATCATTGAAGGGGCAACGTATGTTTCTCGAAGAGGGGGAATGATATGAAAAATGCACAGCAATATGGGAAACAGTGGGTCAGCTGACAACTGCTTGGGCCATTTTGCCATTCCAGAGTTTGAACAGACATGCCAGCCATGGAAATAGGAAAGTACCCCCACCCAAACTGCCAGAATCAATCAATCAACAATATTTGATGACTCTAGGCTCCATCTTGATCTCTCAGGACACAAGCCTAACCTGGAGTTAGGCCTGCACAGTTAGACAAGCAAAGTTTGGGACACTGTATATTTGGGACACTGTAAAGTATATTTGGGACACTGTAAAGTATATTTGGACCACTCTCGGAGTCAGAGATGTTGTTTGTTTGGAGTGTTTATAGCAGAGTTGGGGGCTTGTGGACCCATTCAGCGCTTGCCTAGCGCGACCGGAGCGGAGGAACGAAGAGATCGCTACATTTCAATAACAAAGTCTTTTATTGGTTACAGTAGCGATAGCAAGAAAATGAGAAGTTCTGTTTGCCGGTCAGCGAAAGCCGGTGAAGGCTTGCCGCTTACAAGCGGCTTTTCAACGCATGTTGTTACATTCTGAATTACAGTCTCAGTCTCAGTCTGAGTAAGAGTAATAATGCGCACACAGTAAAAATACAGGTTATATGGGAACAAAGGGGTGTAGCCAGAGCATATCTGGTAGGTGGATACCTGAAGACCCTTGTGCCCCAAGTTAACCAATGGGGTGCCCCTTTGAACATCATGATCTCATGAGAAAGTGGATGTTTGCTAGCCAGCGCTTCCCGTGAGAAACTTTGCCTGCTTATGTTACACTAACTAAAGGGAGTCCAGCTACTGTGTAGCAGATTGCACTAACAAGCTGGGAAGCTGACTACCTCAAGGACACGCAGGTGCTCTATCTGATCTGGAGACGGAGAGACGGAATGCCAGTTTCTACCAGTTCTGGAGCGTGTGGTGTGAAACTGCAACACCCCCCCATTACGTCTCGGAAGTCATCTTTTGGCGCCAAATCTAACATTTGAACTGCCTGTTTGAATTGTGGCGCAGGAAGTGCTTTGGTCAGGACATCTGCGATGTTCTCCTGCGATGGACAGTAAAGCACGTCAATGTCCCCGTTTTGGACTGCTTCTCTGACATGTTTATGCTTTATGTCAACATGCTTAGAGTGCATCCGGATTCGTTCTGACCCAGCAATCTGGATTGCGGACTGGTTGTCTATCCAGATCCGGATTGGATTTGTTTGTGGAGCATCCAAATCCGACATCAATTGCCTGAGCATGTGTAGGTAGTTGGTCACATGACTTAGGGCTGTGTACTCACTCTCTAGAGTAGAACACGCGACAGTCTTTTGCTTGTGTGACCCCCAATCTATCACGCAATCCCCAAGGCGTATGGCATAGCCTGTGGTAGATCTTCTTGAGTCATCCCCCCCAAAGTCACTGTCTGCAAAAACTTTCAATTGCAGTGCTCCTTTTGGGGTAATGTGGTACTTGTGGCTACTTGTGCCTTTCAAGTACCTGAGGATGCGTTTCAAGGCTATCCAATCTGCCTGTGTGGGATTTGCAGCTTTTCTGCTCAGGTGATTGACTGCAACGCTAATGTCTGGGCGCGTCCAGCACGCAAGGTGAGTGAGTGAACCCAACAGTGAAAGGAACATATTTTGGTTTGGAAATGGTGCAGACTCTTCTGCTTTTTCCCCTCTCCCCATCACTATTGGAGTTGAAACAACCTTGCAGTCTTGCATGCCCCATATCTGGAGTAGATCGTGGATCTTTTTCTCCTGACTGAGGAGAAAACCGGAACTGTTGGCTGTGCGTTCGATCTCCACCCCTAGGTATTGACTGACAGGACCAAGACATTTAAGTGTGAATGTCTTTTGAAGTTGTAGTGTGATCTGATTGATCTGTTGTGTTGTCTTTGCGAGGACCAGCAAATCATCAACAAAACATAACAGAACACATAATTTCTCTCCTTTTCCCTTTTTGAAAAGGCATGGATCAGCTGTGGAGGGGGTGAACCCCAATTTTTGCAGCTGCTCTTTAAGGCATAAGTGCCAGCTCCTCCCACTTTGTTTCAAACCATAAACAGCTTTCCTGATGCGAAAATGTGAGTAATCGCTTTGCACACCTGGAGGTATTGTGATGTATACCTCTTCCTGCAGGTCTGCGTGCAAGTAGGCTGTCCCAACATCAAAATGGTGAACTTGAAAATTTCTGCTGGCGGCTACGGCAAGCGCTGCGCGTAGCGTTGTGGCTGAGAGTGTTGGTGAATAGATTTCCTCGAAATCTACACCTGGGATTTGTTTACAGCCACGGATCACTAAACGGGCTTTCTTTAATGGCTCAGCACCTTCCCGATCCTTGAGAACAAACACCCATCTGGAATCAATCGCGTGTTTTCCAGCTGGTAATGTTGCTGGCTCAAAGACCTTTAAGTCGTGCATTGCCCTCAATTCAGTCCGAATAGCTTGGAGCCATTCTTCCTTCTGGGCTTGCGGTAGCTCCATTACATCTTGGTATGTCTGAGGTACCTTTCCTACCTCTACCTGGTAGGTTAATCTTTGGGGTGGGACCCCACGCAAAGCCCTTGGAGGAAGGATGCGTCTGGTCGGAACAGCTTGTTCCGGTGTAGCTTCCTCTGAAGAAGTGGTTGTATCTAACCCTGGAGTGGCCCCCCCCTCTTCCAGCAGCCTGTCAGGGCGTGCTGGTGTGGCAGGAGGTCGCTCCTGTCTTTGTAGAGTTCTCTGAGGAGTTGATGCGGGTTGATCGGGAATGCTTTCTAATCTTGCTTCCCCCCCATTTTCTGCAGCTTGTGTGGGGATGCTGACTGTTCTGTCAGCATGATCTGGCAGCAAACTTTGCTCAGAGAAATCATAAGAGTTGGATATTGTGACAGTTTTGTGGTCAGGATTGAGGAATTTGAGCGCTTTGCAATTCGGTTCAAACCCAATGAACTGCAGCCGCCTGGCACGCGGGTCATCTTTTCTGCGTGTTTCCCGATCTGCATGTACAAAGGCGTATGATCCAAACGTCTTTAGAAATGCAAGATTGGGAGGTTTGCCGAATAGCTTGGTGTAGGGGACCCCGTCAATCGAACGGTGGTAAACTCGATTTGAAATAAATACAGAATATTTCATCGCCTCTCCCCACAACCCTTTAGGTAGTTTTGATTGCTCCATTAATGCTCTGACCATGCTCTGAAGCTCACCGTTTTTCCTCTCTGCAACCCCGTTATGTTCTGGGGTGCGGGGGGCGGTGAGCTGGTGGGTGATGCCTTGCCTTTCCAACCATTGAGACATCTCCCTACTCAGAAATTCACCTCCCCGGTCGGTTTGAATCGCCACTAGGTGATTTCCAAACCGCCGTTCCGCCCACCTGACCCAATTGCGGATTTTATTAGCAGCTTCAGACTTTTGGCGCAATAAATATGCAAAACTATACCTCGTAGCATCGTCCACGAGCGTAAGAACGTACTGCGCCCCCCCTGCTGTTTTCTTCATAGGGCCAATTAAGTCTATATGCACCAGCTGTAAGGGGGTTTGGGTCTGGCGGTTGCTGAACTTCGGGATGGATGCTCGATGCGATTTAGTCAGTTTACACACATCACAGTCCACAAAAGCATCGCAATCTTTTAAGTCCATTCCGTGCACAAGTTCAGCTGTCTTTTTCACATAGTCATGATTTAAATGTCCTAGTCGCAGGTGCCACAAATGTCCACAGGATCGGTGCCTTGGTTGATTGAAGCACACAGTTGCCTGTTGATTCCCTGTAGTCTCCGCTCCAAGCACGAACAGCCGATACACTCGGGGGACAGCCACACAAAGATTCCCCCTCTCAAGTGCGCAGACGTCGTCTTGGAAAGTCACTTTAAATCCATCTTCTTGGAGGGTGCCAAGGCTAAGCAGATTCCTCGACATTGTTGGCACACACAGCACATTTCTCAAGGTAGTCTGCAGTTGTGGCAGGAAAACCTCTCCAGCGCAAATTACTGGCGCTGTTGTTCCATTTGCGAGTGCGACAGTTTCACGATCTGTCTTGCACCTACTCGTGAGTAAATCAGCGGAAGTTACGATATGGTGGCTTGCTCCCGAGTCCAACAACCAGGACCCTCGCGTGCGCCTACCTTCCGTTGAGCCCACGAAAGCGATGCTCGCTTTGGGTTGCTGTGCATGGGGCTTTGGAAACTGTCCTTGCCCCGTGCCCTGTTCACCTGGGGGTTTTTTCTTCTTTTTAGAGCCTCCTTTCTTCTTGGCACACTGGTATGCGAGATGTTGAGTTGATCCGCACACATAGCACTGTCTCGCACTGGCGCACACTTGCGCCTGGGACTCATTCTTGGGCTGCTGCTGCTTTTTCCCAGGAATGTTGTTTTTCCCCTTTCGGAATTCTCGCTCCCTCTGGTTGTCTTTCCTTTTGTCCGCTTCCTCGAGAAGACGTGCGACGACAAGGGTGACAGTCACTTGTGCTGCTGGGATGGATTCCAAAGTCAGGGTAAACATGTCCCAAGTTTCATCCAGGGAATTGAGGATTGCAAAAACTTTAAGCCTCTCCTCGACACGTTCCCCGATTGCCTCAAGATCTTTGAGGTTTTGCTGCATTGCTCTTAGGTGGACTCGTAAGTCCCCCCCCGGTTCAAGACGCGATCGCCACAATTTTCGCGTCAGAACCATGCTGGAAGTCAGGGATGCACGTGCAAACAACTCTCTTAATGTGGTCCAATAGTCCATAGCATGTCCAAGGTCGCGAACATAAACTAAAAGATCCTCAGAGATTGCAAGACCGATGGTCGCTTTTGCCTTCCTGTCAGCTGCTTCTTCTGCAGGGTTCGTAGGGAGCGCTTGAGTGCGCTGCCAAAGATCGTCTTTTTCCAGCAGCAACCGCATCTTGTGTGCCCATTGCACATAGTTGCTGTCATTGAGAAGTGGAATGGCAATGAAAGGCGCCGTCGGGGCGGCGGGAGGTTGCTGCGCCATCCCGGCTCCGGGCGCAGCGGGCTGCAACGGTGGAACTTGAGGTGGTATCAGAGGGATGAAAGGACCTTGTCCCGGGACGAGCGGCGGCGGTGGCGGGACTGGTGCTTGGCCGTCGGGAACCCCCCCCGGTGGGGGTAAGAGAGGTCCGAGATCGTCTGAGTCGCTCTCCTCACTTTCCCCGGATTGCTCGGGTTCTCCTGGGTCGCCAACGTCCTCTTCCCCCGCGCCGTCTCCGAGGTCTTCCTCTGTCTCCTCCTTGACTCCACCGGTAGCTCCTTCCTCATCAGACATCTGTCAGGACGTCTGCGAGTGTAGGGATGCAGCCACATTCACAACTCAGTCTCTGCTCCGTGGATCGGGTCCGCGGCAAACCCCTGCAGGGTTACGGCTGAATCTTCCATAACCTGTTGTTTGTTTGGAGTGTTTATAGCAGAGTTGGGGGCTTGTGGACCCATTCAGCGCTTGCCTAGCGCGACCGGAGCGGAGGAACGAAGAGATCGCTACATTTCAATAACAAAGTCTTTTATTGGTTACAGTAGCGATAGCAAGAAAATGAGAAGTTCTGTTTGCCGGTCAGCGAAAGCCGGCGAAGGCTTGCCGCTTACAAGCGGCTTTTCAACGCATGTTGTTACATTCTGAATTACAGTCTCAGTCTCAGTCTGAGTAAGAGTAATAATGCGCACACAGTAAAAATACAGATATATGGGAACAAAGGGGTGTAGCCAGAGCATATCTGGTAGGTGGATACCTGAAGACCCTTGTGCCCCAAGTTAACCAATGGGGTGCCCCTTTGAACATCATGATCTCATGAGAAAGTGGATGTTTGCTAGCCAGCGCTTCCCGTGAGAAACTTTGCCTGCTTATGTTACACTAACTAAAGGGAGTCCAGCTACTGTGTAGCAGATTGCACTAACAAGCTGGGAAGCTGACTACCTCAAGGACACGCAGGTGCTCTATCTGATCTGGAGACGGAGAGACGGAATGCCAGTTTCTACCAGTTCTGGAGCGTGTGGTGTGAAACTGCAACAAGAGAGGCCAGCATGCAGACATGCACCATCCTCCCTGACTCCAAGAGTGGTCCAAATGTGCTTTACGGTGGCCCTTGTGCCAGTCTAACTTTGCTGGCCTAACTGTGCCGGCCTATCTCTAATTTAGGATTGCACCCTCAACCTCTAGGGGCCACCCCTCTAGATGTCTGGAATGCCAGCAAGACTAAACTTGATCAGGTAGTCATCTACCCATGACAATAGAATTGCCCTGAAATTCACCTCTTCCTGCCTAGTACCAAAACCAAAATTAGAGTATAAACTTCTGGATAACAGATATCTATTATCTGGATGGCAGATAATAGAAAACATGGGGCAGATGAAGTTAGAAGAAGCTTGGCATAATAAACAGCAATCTTTATTACAATCATCCTGGCTTTCATGACACAGAGCTTAGACATAGTGGAATTGTTTATGTATAAGGCAGTTAAAAAAAAAAAAAAACCAAGCAAATTTGCCTTGCTATATCAAGCTTTTCCAACATGCTCCCTGTCAGCCACCTGTCTTGTAACTGTCTCCTAGCAATCAAACAAGACTTTCCTACAATGTGTCAGCTTGATAAGGTATGGAGAGAGGTGCTAGCTTTTCTACTTCCCGAGGGCTGTCACAGATCAGGGCTGCCATTGGGAAATAGGCGAGAAAAAGCGACCAAGTCGACAAGGTGAAAACAAAAAAATTCAAGAAGTCACTAGGCAATCAATTTTATGCAGGGGTCTTCTGGACCGGCTGACTGTCACCCATCACATTGTGGAACAGGGCTGGTGGCACTTTGACAATCACCTATTGTCTCTTGTCAGATGATAACGAGGGAATGAAGGTGCTGGACAGGGTGTGTTCCAGTTCAGAGATTTGCAAATGTATATTTGTAGATGTGGCGTGTCCATTTTGATGTTATGTATGTAGACATATAATTTTTAAATTAAACTGGCCAAAGGTGGAGGAGGCTAGCTCATGATTGGCACCAGTGAGAGCTTGTCTCCAGGGAAAATAGGAATTACTGGGATCCTTGATTTTGACTGGGATTATAATAGGGACCAAGGGTTGAGGTTTCCCTCTTCCACATTCCATAGTCCTGATCTGTGAGGTCCTCACCCACCTGGTATTTAGGGGAGAACGAAAAGCATGGCTACATGATTAATGTAGTCTGACCTTTGTGACAGGCAGGGATAGAGGCAAGAGATGGCTTAAAGGTTTGGTTGTGGAACTCAAATCAACTAGATCAGTCTCAAACGGTGGATTGAGATCCACTAGATGGGTCGCCAGCCAGTTTCGGGTGGGTTTCCGTTCACTTCAAAGTGTATTTTATTTTTAATAGATTAGACTTGATGCTATCATGGTGTGTGACTGCATTTGGGGGGATGTTACAGATCTGTACTTTTAACAGGTTACTATACTGTTAACAATGATGGTCAACTGGGCTTACTCCCTGGTCAGTGTGTATCGGATTGCAGCCTTTGGAATGCTTGAGGAATTTAAAAAAAAAAAAACCCAGATTGGCAACTGCTTGGGAGGGTTAGGAAAGTTCATTATTTTAAATTATTTTTTAAATATAGTGGACCCTCATCTGTGGGAGTTCCATTCCTGGAACCCTCATGGATACCAAATTCCATACATATTCAGACTCATGGAATTCAGGGTCTGCCTTCTAAACCAATTGGAGGAGACCTCCAGTCAAGTCTGGAGGACCTTAAAGGACATATAACACCATTACTTTTTGTTTTTGTGAAAATTGGAAGTTAGGTTTTTCAGCCATAACGACCATTCTGAAGCCAGCAGAGGCTGCAGGCGGTCTCATGTTGCTTCAGCGGGCTTCAGAAAAGCCTCCAGACCTGACCAGAACTCAGCTGCTACTGGGTTCAGAGGGTCCAGGTGAGCCATGGGGGGGGGGTTTGGGAGGGACCAGGTGGGCATTGGGGGGAGGGTTTGACATCCACAATTTTCTAATGCAGGCCCCCCTGTATATACTTATTGAAAACTTTTAATTTAGTTACTTAATTGGATTTGGTTTTGTCATATGAGGATGGTAAACATTTTCCTGCTTAATTATGTCACCTCCGGACATGACATCGCATCCGGGTTGATATCACTTCCAGTGTGTCCTGACAGAGTGTCCTTTTAAAAAGTGAGTCCGAGTACTAAAATATTCCAGAACCGCTGAACTAAGTGGAGGTCTTAATGTACAGTGGAGAAAAATACGTGCAGCATACTGCGTGTGGAGCTTGACTCTGCTGGATGAGATTCTTAGATATGATGATTCTATTATTCACATAGAATAACTGCACATTTAGTCTGGGCCTTATAGGTTTGGGACGTGGTGGCGCAGTGGGTTAAACCGCTGCTGCTGGGCTTTCTGACCGGAAGGTTTGGAGTTCAAGTCTGCGCAACGGAGTGAGCTCCCATTGCGTGTCCCAGCTCCTGCCAACCTAGCAATTCGAAAGCACCTAAAAATGCAAGTAGATAAATAGGGACCACTTCGGTGGGAAGGTAACGGCATTCCATGCGCTACAGCAAATAGTCATGCTGGCCACATGACCACGGAAGCTTGTCCTTGGACAAATGCCAACTCTTCAGCTTAGAAACGGAGATGAGCACCACCCCCTACAGTCGGTCACGACTAGACCATTCGGTCGTGGGGAAACCTTTACCTTTTATAGGTTTGTTGCAGTTCTCTTGGGAGTCTCTTAATTGGATGGAATTTATTTTGGATAAACACGCCTAAAATTGGGCTGCACAAGAAGCGCATCAAAGATTAATTTGACAATCTTTTCCTAGGCCTGAGTAGATTTCATGTTTATTATTTCACAATCATCATATTTATCACCAGGATCGGTAATTACAATTTTAAAAAAGATTATTAGGTTTGTTAGGTTTGACCGGTAAGCTTGTGTTGCTTATCAGCTGTGGAATACTTTCTGCAATATTGCAAATGTTCTCGATATTGATTCTTTTATTGCATTCCATTTTGTGTCTTAATGGTTGGTAGAACCTGATATTGGAAAAAGGAGACGCTCATGTACAATGTTTAAAGCAGTTGAGGCTTTGGATATTGTGCCAAGAGGAGGAAAACAGTGTGAAATTGCGGGAAGGCATTACTGCTGGATGCAAGTAGATACAGTACAGCATTTTCTGGTAGATGGGCTTGAATGGATTGCTCAGCATCCACATTAACACACAAAGCTATCATTAACCAAGAGTGAGTGGCACACAATAAAGAATGGACCAAAGACTCCAAGAGACCCAATGCAGAGTGGAGACTAGTAACTATCCAAGGCTTCAACAGACCCTGGCAGATAGCTAAAGAGAAAGATTACATTGTTGGAATTTTGGGTGCAATGCTGCCTGAAGAACTCTAGAGGGCATTGTACTGCCCACCTGAGATCCTTGACCTGCCCTCTGTGACTCTTACAGGAGGTGTGGTCCTTGATGCTATTTCCTTCCTGCCCTTTCTCACACAAGTTCTTTTCCTTCTACACCATTGAAGGAGGATGTAGTGCCTAAGGCCAGGGTGTCAAACTCATTTCATACAGAGAGCGGAATAGCATTCATGGTGCCTGCTGAGGGCCGAAAGTGATGTCATAAAGGAGGAAGTGATGTCATTAAGTAGGTCGTGACCAGAAATAAGCACTTTTTTTCCCCTTACTTTCCTTATTGGCAAATGGCAGAATATGCAAATCTTGACCATATTTTCAAAATATGGGAGTGCTCAATTATCACACGGGCTGCCCTTTCAGCAGTGACTCCTCAGCACAGCTCAGCAGCAGAGACAAGCTGATGGTGGTGCTGAGAGCCCAAGGGCCAGACAGAGCTTCTTGGAGCTGTATCTGGCCCCTGGGCACTGAGCCTATATAACCCCTGGCTGAATGGCTCCATCTCACAATGGGAGATAACATTTCCCCACACTTCCACACAGCTCTAGCATTCTCAGTTCCAAAGTAGCAGGAACTTGAAGTATCTTCTGATACTTCAGGAAATATACTGTATATTCACAACTATGAAACGGTAAGTAAAGTATTTCTTTTGACACTATAACCAGCCTCCACTTTTGTAATTGTTTTAATTGACAGCAGCAGTTAGCTGGGTGATAGGTTTTATTTATTTTATTTATATATTTACCACATTCCTATTGTCCTGAGGGAGAAATAAATAAAAGCTGCTTTAACCATGGGAAAGGGAGTCCTTCTGCTGATAGCTCTGCTCCTCCCCCCCCCCCGGTTTTCCAACATAAATTGGATGACTAGGATAAAATAGTCCAGAGAATAGCTGTGTCCTAGGCAGAGCATGCATCTTTTCACTTTTCGTCTTTTACTGATGTGGAAAGCAAGGTCTGTGAGTTTTGAGTCTATTTTCCAGATTTTGTTTCACAGACGGTAGCAACAGAGCTAGAGAAAAAAAGAGCTAGAGAATCCCAGAGAAGTTTCCTATATCCTGCCTTTTGCCATCACCTCATGCCATTTTTTGGCCTGTCCTCTGCGTCTTCAAGCCACAAATGGAGTAACATAGTTTTCCACTCTCAGGTCGCAATCCTAACCTGGAGTTAGGCTGGCAGAGTTAGGCCAGCAAAGTTTGGCTGGCACAAAGGCCACCGTAAAACTCATTTGGACCACTCTCAGAGTCAAGGAAGATGTGTGTATTGGCCTCTCTGACTCCGAGAATGGTCCAAATATATTTTACAGTGTCCCTTGTGCCAGCTAAACTTTGCTAGCCTAACTGTGCTGGCCTAACTCCAGGTTAGGATTTTGCCCTCAGTGTCTGTTCTGCTTTTGAGGCCTGATTCACATTACCTGAAGGGCTCTTTGGATGAATGTTCATTACATAGTTTCTTGAGGTTATTCAGAGGCAGTTGCATGAAAGTCTTCAACCTTTTGTTGATGCATTGGCCATTCAAGGTTGCCAGCCCATGCTTCAGAGCTGTGAATACTTTCAGAGAGTTCTTGTATGGTAGAGTGGTAAGAATAGCTGAGTTTCCCATCTCCTCAGCAGTTATCTTATTGAAAAAAAAATCATTGGGAAGTCACAACCTGTTGCCAGATGAGAAGTCCTGTAGTGTCGATGTGAAAAATAACAAAATAAACGTTGGAATCATCCAAGGCACCAACAATTTCTATTGCTATGCAAACTAATAGCCATGTGTTTTTTTCCCTCTTTCTAAAATCCTTAACACCAGGGCACCCACAGAGAGAAGTATGCAGAAAATAATAATTGCATAAACAGTTACATAACGGTGGCATCAGTGATCCCTTTTAAAGAATGCTCCCCTCAGTGTGAAAATCCTCTTTAAATTATCCCTTTTCATGGAAAGAATTCCTTTGTAACCTGCAGAGATGAAAGTAAGATAAAGGGCTGACTCATCTAAGCTCTCCAAACTGCTAAATATGTGTAAGTAAATTGTTTTTCTGGTGCACACAGCAAACTGTGGTGTGATACTGCCTCACACTTCAACTCGCTTATCTGATGACATGAACAACTGAGATTAGCACTGGGGTTTTTGTTTTGTTTTGTTTTCCTTAATGCTCTGGTTCTTCAAGTTGCTCTTTTGTTTCTGGATGACTTTTAAGCAGTGTTTTGTTTTTCTACTCTTATTCTTTAAGGGTGCTGCTTTGCAATGGATGCATTTGGCCTGAGGGGGCAATCCTAACCTAGGCCAGCACAGTTAGGCCAGCAAAGTTTGGCCGGCACAAGGGCCACTATAAAGTGTGTTTGGACTACTCTCGGAGTCAGGGAGGATGGCGCATGTCTGTGTGCTGCCCTCCCTGACTCTGAGAGTGGTCCAAGCACATTTTACAGTATCCCATATGCTGGCCAACTTTGCTGGCCTAATTGTGCCAGCCGAACTCCCAGTTAGGAGTGTTGTGTGGAAATCACCCTGCAAAGAGAGAGATTACTCTCATGCTTCTGTCCCTTTAAGGCATGAGACAGAAGCCAGATCTTCCCAAAGCCAAACCTTCCCAAGGCAAACCTTCCCAAAAGTTGGAAGTCAACGAAAAAAATGCCAGCTGGACTTTGATGTTTCCAAAGAAAAATAGTTTTATTGCAAGAAAATGACACAGGATGCAAGCAGCATACCATGCAGAAAAAAATGACATGGACCTGTGTAACAATACACGTTGCAACAGACATGTATACAGTTTAGCATGTAAATGGGAATACAAACAACCAATAACATACACTTGATTATTGCAGGCTGGATTATTGGTGGATCTGGGATTTTGGGGACCCTGGTTGGTTGTGTGGGACATTATGGCTTTTAGTTGGTTGGTTGCAGCTCTTCCCCCCCCCCCCCGCCCCAGGTTGAGCAAGGGGAGATTTATGATAATCAATGGAATGTGGGTATGGCACCAGGGTGATCACTGGTGTTCACCAGGGTTATTCAGGGTTAGTAACCCTGACCCAGGGTTAGTAACCCTGACCCAGGGTTAATCACTGGGATAAGACAGCTGAAGGCTAAAACAATAAGTGAGAGGTAGACAAAGAGTTTGGAAACACCCTACAGTCAAAAGAGGTTTCAATGGGTGATACTGGGAAGGATGCATGACATAAGGGCTAAGGGGGATATGTGAGGACATCTTGATTAAGATTATATCTATATATATAAAAATGAACGTGGCCGGGTGTGTTTGTGGGTGTGTTTGTATGTTCTGCATAGGCTCCTCAACGCCTGCACCGATCGGCACGAAACTCGGCATGCACATACCTTGCGGCCTGGCAACAAACACTGCGGGGCTCAGACCCCCCTACATCCCCCGGTTTTTCGGGGAGGGGGGCCAGCACGTCAAGAACCATAGGGATTGCATTGGAGTACAGGTCTGCTGCCACCCTGTGGTCACAAACGATTCTGCAGGTCATGTGCTAGGATTGCAGTAGCTGAGCTGATACACAGGCAGTGCTCAAAACCGAAAGTGAAACTGCTTCCCAGTCCCTGAGTTGCCCAGCTGCCTGAAAGAGCGGGTTCCAGACAATTCCAGCACCCACTCGGACCTTAGATGGACATATTTCCACAGAGCTAACTGGCCAGCTACTCCCGTTTCTCATACTTCACTGCTCTCCCACCACATTACCTGCAGACATTGTTCAGTAAGTGTGACAGTTTCATTTCGCTCTCTCCGTTGATTGTGTACCTGTTTCCTCATTACTTTCACAGTGATAGTGTGCATTTGGGATTCAGGTTCATCAATACTTTCTTATTTCAGGGAGGAGTGTAATATTTCCACCTGGAGCTAACTATTTCATACTGTTTATGGATATGTCCATATTTCCGTGTCTGTTCCACCATCACTCTGGAACGCCTGGAACGCTGTGTGCCACACTTGGTGCACATATTCCTGACAATCTGGACAGACATGCTGTGGGGGGAGGACCCCCCTAATTCATTCCTTCTCCTACTAGAACCTCGGGATACTTTGTCCCCCGGGCAACGCCGGGTCACAACCAGCTAGTAGTTATATATAGACAAAGAAACACTATATACAGTTCATGTGTGTTGCTGATGGAGTTTTCTGGCACAGGCGTTAATCTTCAAGATGCAGGGGCACATTTAGATGGAGGTTGGGATGACCTTCTTCTTACTTTGGTTCTCTTCCCTTTGCCCAATCTTCTGACATCCATTTTGTCAAGTTCTTGAAATGGTTGTGAGGGGAAGGGTGATGGGCAGTGATGTCATGCAGGGGGAACGCAGGGGAACTCAGTTCCACTAGTTAAAATTAGGGCTGACTCCGCCCACTTCACTCTCCCTCCTCCCCCTCCCAATTCCTCTGCAAAGAGCTTTTCTTCTTGGTTGGCCGGCACTCAGAGGGTTAAAGGCAGTGATGTCATTCAGGGGGAACGGACCAGAATGGATCCTAACGGGCTCCGTGGCTGGTTCCGGGTTCCCGACAAGTGCCAATCAAAAGTGAGTTCCTGTTCCTAAATCATTTGATTGACACCACTGGTGATGGGTCATGGCAGGAGATCCGCCAGGCACAAAACTCTTAGGGGTCCCCAAGATGGAGGAAGGGCTGGGGAGGATAGAGAGCGAGACCTGGACCCGGTTACCCCTTACATCACCAGGATGACAAAATCTTAGGCCTAGCTGATGCAAAATTCCTCCCTTCAGTTTTGCAGTTTGAAAAGCAGACTGTGCAAGTATGGGCTATTTCAACTGTCCTTTTTGGGTAGGGAATTCAGAGTGCAAAATGCATATGGGTAGGAACCCTATAAATAGTAGCAGTGGCAACCACAAGTGCTATGCTCATCAGGGGGCCACCATTTCCCCCCCCCTCATAAATTCACTTTGTGTGAAACTATGCAGTGGTGTAGTGATACATTTTAAAGTGCTGGAGCACGTGATGACACTCCCACAGTCCTGTCATAACAATAACAACATTAACTACCTGTTTTGTTTTGTTTTTCATCAGTGGGAAGCTAATAGGTAATAGACTGTGCTGGAATATCTGTTCCTGAAATGTTTGCTTTTATTTTTCATATGCAGATCACTTTTGACATGGGAGAGGATTTCAAATGTTCTGTTTCCCACCTGGAATCGGAACTGGTATAGTTCTAGAGGTTGCACCACATGCTTTTCTTGAGTGTTTGAATTATCTCAGGGGAGTTTGGAAGAGTTCAGTCATGCTGGATTTCTTGTTCTGTCTGTACCTTCAGTCTTCCTTACCTTGAGATGTGATTTGGTGATGGCGATTTTCTATTTAGTGCCATGACAAACTTTGGAGAGACGGTAGTGCTTTAAGATAGTGTTTCTTAAAATGTGAGTCAACACCCACTAAGTGGGTTGTGAACCAGTTTCAGATGGGTCACATAGCACCTAGAGCAGCCATTATTAAAAATATGGGAAGATGGGACACTGGAAAGAGGGAGGGCTGTGTGGTTATTTTGCTTGTGCCAAGGGTGTAAGTAGACCTTTTTCCCCTTTCTGATTCACTTTGTTCTTGGAAAATGGTTGAGAAATAACCCAGCTGATTGCTGCATTCTCAGGAAAGCGGCAGACTCTGGCATCACAATGATGGCATATCTGGCCATGACATCACTTCCGGTGGGTCCTAAGCAGATTGTTTTTCTAAAAAGTGGGTCCTGGTGCTAAACAGTTTGAAAACTACTGCTTTAAGCTCTCTGATCTGCAGTGATCTGGTAAGATTCTTGCTTTGCAGATTTGCTGTATAAAACAGTGCTGAATATAAACACGCCTCTGTGTGACTATCAACACCCCTAGCAAATAGTCATTTCTGCTTTTATTTGCCCAAGCCAAACATACCTAGGATAAATTAAATGATGTGGGTGTTGCGTACACTCATTAGCCTATGCGGGTTTGCAATCCTCGTATTTGCTCCAAGCTAGAATTCGAGTGCATTTCTTCCAGCCCTCATCTATTTTGCTGCCACTTGCTAGTCGGCAAAGGTGTCACTGCAAACAAATACTGCCTTGCCCCATGCTACAAATGAATGTAGATCATTCTACAGTTTAATGGAATTCAGGCATGTCATTAAGCTATACATCATACTTTGTGCAAGGGGGGGAACGATAGTTTATGGGCCAGCCTTTTGTGCAGAGAGTGAGCGAGCAAGATGCTTTCTGAATGCTGCTCTTACATTGTCAGTTGGAGACAATTTTCCTTTCCTGGAAAGCAATTTTCAGGATGGTAAATTGAAGCTCCAATGCAGCCGGTGGAGTTTATTAATTGTCACACTCCTGCACATATATAATTCCAAAATAGGTGTTATTTATTATCTATAACCTTAATAAGTACATCTCCCTAAAAAGTTGGGGCTGTGTGTAGTTGCTTGCATCAAAAATTAAAAAGACCAAACAAACGCTTTCTGCCACAGAAACCCAGAGCAGTGCCTTGTTTCATGTCAATTATTTCTGTTACATTTCTAAGGGTATGCTGTGCTTTACAGTTCCCACTTGATGTCTTCTCACAATAGCCCTATGATGACATTAGCTAACTTGGGCACGATTTGAACCAAATCTCTCCTAATGAAACCCAACATGTACAGGGCATGTATAGAGGTATAGGGCATATATAGAAGTATAAGTTATAGGATGTATACCTCTTTTTCAAGTGAGTAGTCCTCAAGGTAACATATAGCCCAATCCTACCTAAATCCATTGCTGATGCAGCGTCCTGTGCAGGGAGGGGGGGGAGGCAGACCCAGAGGTCCCCTCCAGGTAAGAAAACATTTTTTCCCTTGCATAGAGCTAAGCATCCACCATCTGAATGGGTCAACTAGGTACTATATCAGTAACGTAGCTGGCGTGAGTCCAAATGGACCCAGGAGGGCGAATTGAGGCTGGGAAGGGGAGGGTAGAATATTGGAGGCAGGAGTGCCATCAATACCATCCCCTTGCTGGCCTCAATACACCTCCCAGCTCCAGTCTCACCTCCTTTCCTCCACCCACTCCACTTCCCTCTTGCCCCCATCACTGACTTACCCTCTCCAGGGGACATTGTGAAGCCACAATGGCTGTGGCCGGTCACCACTTATGGCAGTGCTTGGCTGCTTAAAATGACTTCTTGCCTTTTGTGACAGCCATAAAGGACCTTGTGCCTCTGCAATGCTAGTTCTGGCAGTGTGTGCACGTGCATGGGTGCACAAAGACATGAGAGCGGTGAACAGTGATATAGTGGTACATTTTTAGGTACAAGAGCTTGTCATAACATTCTGGCATATCATCATACCCTACAAAGACTATTCTACTACTATTACAACTACTACTACTACAAAACAACAAATCAAATTTACTACTACTACTAGTACAAATCAAACCAATGTTCCCTTGTCCTGAGGAGACCTCTGGCAGCTTCCATGACTCCACAGGATACCGCAGTGGCCCTTTCAAGACTGTGTTGCCTGGAAGTCCTAGAGCAGGGGTCCTCAAACTACGGCCCGCGGGCCAGATGCGGCCCGCTGAGGACGTTTATGCGGCCCGCCGGGTTATGGCAAAATCAGACCGGAAGTGACGTTCGACCTAAACTTGCGTTAGCTGACCGACACTCTGAGGGTTAAAAGGAGCGACTCCGGATTCCTAGCGGGGCGAATCGGAAAGGGGCGGAGTGGATCGAGAAGCCACTTCTTGCTCTGCCTCTTCCTGCATATGAATCTATATATGTCTGTCTCTTGGCAGCGCTACCGTCCGTTACCCCCAGGCAGTGATGTTATTGAGCGTTCTGGATCCTGAAATCTGGGCTAGCTGCGCCCACTCGTCGCTGGCTCCGTGTTTTTATTTTTTTATTTTTTTATAAAAACTCCACCTTAAGAGCTCCGTCCACCACGGTCCACCTTAAATTGTATGAGAGGCGTGGTGTGGGTAGTCCCTAGCCAGCACTTGCGTACTTCAGGCAGCGCGGTTTGCCTAGCAGCCACCACCACACCACGTGCACGGACAGAGAGGTGTTGAGCGGATCGGTGCAAGGCAGGGAGTGAAGAAGAGGTACGTGGCTGCTGCTGGCTGTATGGGGGGGCCTGCAGGGAGGGTGAAAAAAGACAGCGTGGGGGGGGGCTTCGTGTGTGTGTGTGTGTGTGTGTGTGTGTGTGTGTGCGTGTGTGCGTGCGCGCTTTTTGTCTGATGATCCCTAAGACGAGGTTGGTGATTGTGGTTTGCAACTTGGAGGGAAGGCGCAGATGCGGTGAGCCTAAAAAAGACGGCGGGGGGGGGGAGGCTTCGTGTGTGTGTGTGTGTGCGTGCGTGTGTGCGTGTGTGTGCGTGTGCGCTTTTGGCCTGATCCCTAAGACGGGGTTGGTGATTGGGGGTTGCAACTTGGAGGGAAGGCGCAGATGCGGTGAGCCTAAAAAATACGGCGGGGGGGAGGCTTCGTGTGTGTGTGTGTGTGCGTGTGTGTGCGCGCGCGCTTTTTGTCTGATGATCCCTAAGACGAGGTTGGTGATTGGGGGTTGCAAAATAAGATATATGCAGCATGCACAGGAATGTGTTCATAGTTTTTGTTTTTACTATAGTCCGGCCCTCCAACAGTCTGAGGGACAGTGAACTGGCCCCCTATTTAAAAAGTTTGAGGACCCCTGTCCTAGAGAGTGGAATCCTAACCTGGAGTTAGGCTGGCACAGTTAGGTCAGCAAACTTTAGCTGGCACAAAGGCCATTGTAAGGTATATTTGGACCACTGTCAAAATCAGAGAGGCCAGCACACAGATGTGCACCATCCTCCCTGATGCAGCGAGTTGTCCAAACACGTTTCACAGTAGCCCTTGTGGTAGCCAAACTTTGCTGGCCTAACTGTGCCATCCTAACCAGATTGGGATTGCACCCTGAGAAAGATTAACACATGACACGTGACATTAACCCATGCTTGTAGACAAAAAAAAAATCTCCCTTTGCTGCCTGCTGTGCTTGATGACTCTCTTTGGCTAAAATCCTTTGAGAAAACCTTCAAAGGCATTACCTGAGAACCCCTGCTGATGACATCATAGCCTCCTGTTGTAGGAAAAGTCCTGGAGCCCCTTCTCCCCCATTCCCCCTTGACTGCATTCCTGGATGTCAGAGAACAGAGGTGCTTCCCTTTGCTTCTGCCATCTCCAAGTGACTAGCTCGCAGCAGGAGCAGAGTGTTCTTTCAGGCAGGGAGAGGAGGGTAGCAAGCTCTGGATAGCTGCTCTGGTGGATGGGTGGGTCCAAACCATTCATCTTCTTGTTGCAGTGTACCTCCTTGGAGATAGGCGGTGCAATGGCCCAGTGACCTTTATCCCTCTGATTGGTGACAGAGACCAGCAGGTGTTTTATTTCTCTTTCCTTCTGCAGTCCTCAGCATCCAGCAGTTGGAGGAAAGCAAAATGTTCTTTGCTGGCAGGGAGTGAAGAAGCACTATTTCGCCTCCTTCCTGGGCCTGCCCAAGCTCTCTTCCCTTGACCCATCAGGTTCCCTCCTGCTGCTGGTCTCTGGGAAAGGATTCCATTCTGATTCTGCATTGGCAACCTACAGGTAACAATAACAAATATTGTGTCAAATGTTGGCAACAGGAGTGTAGCTAAGGTACCCTGCTGCCCAGGGTCAAAGAATATTTTGACAAAAATCAAATTTCATAAAGTAAGTAAATAAGTAAGTAAATAAAGGTTTTCTGGCTAACTGGCCATAACTTTTGATAGACTACAGATATGTGGTTTGTTTAATTTACTGCATTAAATTACCTTTATTTATTTATTTATTTATTTATTTATTTATTTATTTATTTATTT
>JAJKFI010000015.1:8774270-8798111 GCA_029204185.1 Lerista edwardsae | reverse complement strand
TCATTCATTCATTCATTCATTCATTCATTCATTCATTCATTCATTCAATTTTATGGTTTAGAGCCTTCTTTGATCCTTGTCTTCATTTGATTGGATATCTGCTCAACCCATCCTCCCCATCACCCCCAATGTTTCTCACCCCCAAGCTCCCCATTAATAAAAGTGAAATATCCATTTCAGACCAAAGATTCTACTTTATACAAAATGAGGCGTGGTTGTATGTTTTAGTGCCTTTGATAATTTCATCTAGCTAAATTTTCCTCTCTTTTTTGGTGCATTGTAAGCACCACTCCCAAATCTAGTTCTCATATGTAACAAGGATGTAAAACATGAGCAGGTGAAACAGGGAAAAAAATCTCCTTGGAGTTCGATCACATGGATAGAATTTCTGCATGGAAGCAGATACGCTTTGATTGATTTTTGGCTTATGTCTTTTGCTTTGACACAAAACATGTACATGCTTTGGTTCAGAAAATGGAATTGTTATTCTGCTTTCTGCTCAATGTCACCCGATCATAACAAAGAAAGAAAAAGATGCAATGCCACATTGTCTTTGTACTATGAAACTATAGTCAGTGGTGCTCCTAGAGGGGGGGGGAAACGTTAGCTTTTTCTGGCTCCTGAATACCCATGTCAAGTGGCCACTCCTCCTTACCTTCAGAGCCATTTGCGGCTGCAAAAGCAAAGGGGAGGCATCTCCGCCATTTTGCTTTCGCAACTGTGATTTGCTCTGGAGGAGAGGGGGAGGGCCACTTTACACAGGCATTCGGAAGCCTGAAAAACCTAGCATTGCACCACTGACAGCACAATCCTAACCTGGAGTTAGGCTGGGACAGTTAGGCCAGCAAAGTTTGGCTGGCACAAAGGACAGCTTTGGACCACTTTTGGAGTCAGAGAGGCCAGCACACATCCTCCCTGACTCCAAGAGTGGTCCAAGCATGCTTTATGATGTCCCTTGTGCCAGCCAATCCTTGCTGACCTAACTGTGCTGGCCTAACTCAAAGTTAAGATTGTGCTCTGGGTATGGTTCTCTGCTGGAATGTGATGGTATTCTTTTGCCATTCCACTGCAAGTTCTTGGGAGGGCTTCATGGGTCAAATGGTGATCATGAGCAAGAATCTGCTTTTTGCAATCTGATGTGGGCTTTGAGGTGTTCTCATGTATGTCATCTTGCAAACATTTACCTTATAAATGCACATATTTTCACAGTTCAGAAGTTACATTCCATGGCATAGGCACAGCAAGAGACATTGCATTTAGAAAGTCTGCATACCAAATGATCAGCATTCAGCAGTAACAATCATGAGAGAAAACTGCAAAGCGATGCCCAGTGATACAGTAGTGAGCTCTGTCCTCCCCAGTGCTCCTGATATTTTATCATCATCAAAAGTTAGGCTTTCACTTCTACAGACCTGCTTGCCTTTTCAAATTAGGAGCTCATTGAATTGGTTTAGCATCTGCACGTAACACAAACTTCTCTTTCCTACGTACTTTATATGAATGAAGAGTGGTCTGCACTAGTGCACCATCATGATCACAGCCTTACACACCGGCTAGCTGGGATGTAGCCCACAATGAATTGATTTGTCTTACAGTAGCAGCAGAAAAGGTCAACACAAGCAGCAATGCTGTGTAACCTCAAGGGCCTCGTTCTAATCTGATCAATGCTTAATGACAAGAACATCTTTTCAGACTTCAAACAGGATCACATGAATTAACATTGAGTTCATAAACAATAAAGTGTTTGAAGACATGAACAGGACATGTCACCCTGGATGGATGGCTCCAATATTTTGCTCTTCAAAATCGCCATTCCCGGGTGACATGTCCTGTTCATGTCTTCAAACACTTTATTGTTTATGAACTCAATGTTAATTCATGTGATCCTGTTTGAAGACATGAACAGGACATGTCACCCGGGAATGGCGATTTTGAAGAGCAAAATATTGGAGCCATCCATCCAGGGTGTAAATCCACTGATTTTTGGGAATTAATCCCGGGTCAGTTTGGGTCACTGGATATGGGCGTCTTTTGTGTCTGTAGGAAGCCTATGAGAAGAACATGCATGGCTGATATTCTTGGTGCAGAGCCATTAAGTAACTTCTTTCCAGAAAGTCACGTATGTAGTACCCTTGGGCCAGGTGTAAGCTTTTCCTAAGTGACCTCCTACTGAGGTCACAATCCTAACCTGGAGTTAGGCTGGCACAGTTAGACCAGCAAAGTTTGGCTGGCACAAGGGTCACCGTAAAGAGCATTTGGACCACCCTTGGAGTCAGGGAGGATGGTGCACATCTGTGTGCTGGCCTCTCCAAGAGTGCTCCAAATGTACTTTACGATGTCCCTTATGCCAGCCAAACTCTGCTGGCCTAACTCCAGGTTAGGATTGTGCCCTGAGTCAGAGCATTAGTTCATCCAGCCCAATGACTGGCAGTGGCTCCTCAGAATTGCAGGAGTCTTTCTCAGCCCTATCTAGAAGTGCCAAGGTTACGATGTGGGGCTTTCACCATGTGCAAGAATGTGCACCCTCCCCTATCATATTTCATGAGCTATGTCATGATTCTATGGTAATAAAACCAGGCATTTATTAAAATTCCACAAATTCTTATTTTAACGAATGAACAAATGGATCAATGAAACGATCACATTTATATCCTTCCCTTCCTCATGGAGTTCAGGGCAGCATAAATAGGGCTATTCCATTTCATTATTACCGTAGTCCTATGAGACAAGGTAATCTGCTCCTTTTGAGCAGTGAAGGGGCTCTCCAGCAGGATAAGCTGGCCATCCCTTTCTCTGGCATTGGGGAAATGCCAATTTCTCTGGCATTGTTATTCTTTTATTCAGATGCTGAATATGCGATCAGTATAATCACGAAGCATGTGTTTTGGGGGGCAGAGGACTACAGTCTACTAATGAAAGGATTTGCCACAGATTTCAGTAAGATGTTGATGAATGTCATATGTGCATGTCATATTTAGGGAGATGGATGATGGCAGATATTTAAATATACCCACACAGATACAGGCCTTTGCTCCCTGTTGATTTTTCTCCCCAAGTTCTGTGCTGAAAGTGGAACGTCTCTCTACCTTTCACAGAAACTGCAGTCAGGATGTCAGTTCTACAAGTATATATGGCCATGTAATGTTCACCCAGCGACTCATTACGCTGACCCCCTGGAACATGTAGGACTATACAACAAAGCCAATGCCATTCTGTTTTTAATTCAGTGGGAATAATAGGCATATAACTCAATTCCTAATCAGGGCATCACCACTATTTTTTACTTTCCCCAATAATGATCACAGAAGAAACAACAAATATGGCCACAGCCGACAAGAATAGAAATACTGAGGTCTACACTGCTATGTTGGCACCAGATGCAAGTCTGGCACTCAAAAAATGTTTTATGCCCTTCACTTGTGGGGCCATGGGATTTCCTGCTTGAACTATTGCAGTGGAACTCTATAAAATAAAAATTGAATCCCTTCGAAATAATAGAATAAGGGCTGACAGAGATGTGGGCCAGCATTCCTCAGTACTGCATGTCAGGGAAGGGCATCACAAAATCATCCCTGCGAAAACCCTGTTCAGGTGTTGTCCAATTGGGTACAGCAGGGTACTCCAGGAGTGGCAGGAGGGCCCAATGCTGAACATTTCTGCAGGGCCCCCACCCTCCCCAAGGGGCCCTCCACAAGAAAAGCACTTGTGGTGCTGTGTGCAAAGTGTGGCATCTGTAAATAGTTGGTGGGTACATTATGACATCACCGCCAACTGCTTTCCAGAGGCACATTTTGGGCCATTTGGAGGCAGGGGCAGGTGGGACGGCCCAAGGTAAAGATGCTTTGCTCACCCCATTGACCTACAGCCCATAGAGATCCCAGCTGCAGCAGCAGGCGATGTGCTCGCTGTGCTGGTGCAGGGCTCCTCAAAGCATGGGGCCCAATGTGATGACATTGGTCACATTGGCTTAAAGCCAACCCTTCCTGTTCCCAGAAACAGGAGCCACACCTCTTGGTGCTGATGCACACGGGTAGCTGTGGCCATGTCCCCTCCTCTCCTTGTGTTCAGCATTTGTTTGCCGAGGCAAGCAATGAACCCACAAAGCATTTCTCCCTATGATTTGGAACATTGGGCCATCAATGTTCTAATGGCAAGAATCTTTCCTAGGGTTAGCAGGAGACATTATATATTGCACTGCTGCCAAAAGGCGTGGTTAGCCAGCGTACTCCCATTCTCCCTGTCAGAGGCAGATCTAAAGGAGGGCAAAGCTCTAAGTTTTGCAAGAAGCCTTACCTTGCAGTGGAAATCACTCCTCTCCTGCACCGTTTTAGCCAATCCTCACAGGGAAAAGCAACATCCTGGCGTTGCTTACTGGCTACAGCAGCAAGGGAGAGGAGGGATTTACATCACAGGGTAAGGCTTCTTGCAACACTTAGAGCTTTGCCCTCCCTGTAGATCCACCTCTGCTCCCTGTACCCCTTGAGAACCCAGTCAGAGAATGCTGGGAGAGGGCTTAACTCCTGCCAAAATCCAAACCAGCCATACACACTGTTTAAAGGTCTTCCAGGCGCAACCGGGAGTGAAATTCAGAAGTGCCTTTTGGATACCCCCAGAACACTCCCAGATTCCATTATCTATGGATATCAGTATCTGCGCGGGGGGGGGGGGGTGTCCAGGTATGAATCCCCTGCAGATAATAAGGGCCAACTATACTTAATGCGTATCCTTGGTTCTTCCCCTCTGTTGATTGGCTCTGGTTGCTGTCAAGGGGTGGGATCAGTGGCACTGGCACTGCTGATATCCTAACCCCCTTCCCAGACCCAATCCTGTGGTGTGGGTCAACACGGGCATGTGACTGCTATTTACTTGTCACAGAACCACGTAGAACCCTCTGTATCATGGAGGGTTACAATTGTTCCCTTTTCAAGAGGAGAACTCTGCAATTGCCCCCTTGCCATAGGCTGCAACGGTCATCATTTTGGTGCTTCTGCATCAATAGGAGGTCAGAAAGAAGTTCTGTTGAACTTAGAAGTTCTTAGAAGTCCCCTTAGAAGTTCTGTTGTAGTTCAACCTCCTTGCAGCAATGCCTGATGTAGCTGTTATTTGCTCGCTTTCCTCCCCTGTGACTAAGAGCGCAATCCTCACCTGGAGTTAGGCTGGCACAGTTGGGCCGGCAAAGTTTGGCCGGCACAAGGGATACCGTAAAGTACGTTTGGACCACTTTGGTGTCAGAAAGGCCAGCACATAGACATGCGCCATCCTCCCTGACTCTGAGAGTGGTCTAAACGTGCTTTACAGTGGCCTTTAAGCCAGTCAAGCTTTGGTGGTCTAACTGTGCTGGTGGTCTAACTTCAGGTTAGGATTGCACCTTTTGCCTACCATAGAGGATGAAGGACTCATTCATGGAAGGAAGTAGAGAGTGATGCCCACCTTAGTGAAGGACATGAAGCTGTAAGAGAAGTAAGCAGATGGAATTGTGGGAGTTTAGAATTCCTCAAGCCTGACAGGCCTTTAGCTAATGATTACATGGATCCTTTATCCTTCCTCTTCCTTGCTCAACTCAAGAAGAGCTAATGTTGTCCTTGCAGAGATACTATTACATCTTGACCTTGCCAATCAGCCACAATGGGAGAATTCAAGATGCTTGAAAAGTAGAAAACAAGTCATTTGTGACATTTGACCATCATTGCCGTGTTGTTTAATTCAGAAGAAAGGAGAAACTTCTCAGGATACATACACCTAGCTACGTAATACCTTCAGGGATATTTTCCCCCACGTTCCTTGCAGATTCATTCCTAAATGGTGGTATTTAGAGAGATCACCATGTTCTTTTCTTCCCCGGGCATTTATGCCCAAGGACAAACCATTTCTGTGCAGGTAATCTTCTGTGGATTTGATCCTGAAGTCTTCAAGATAACTAGGATATATGGTTTCAGTGAGTATATCCAGTCCCAGAAGATATTCATTGCCTTGTTTCCTGTTAAATGCACTGGGCTTTTGTGGGTGCTGGTCTCCTTGCTTACTGATTCCACCTTTTTGTGCTTCAACTTTGGAGCTTACAGGTGAGTAATTGGTGCAGCCAAGGAGGTACATCTACTGAATTTATAAGGCAGCCTAATGTGGAGAGGCACTCGTGGATGGCAGAGATAAGCTAGTGGTTAAAACAAGGGATGCTAAAGAGATAGGACGTTTTCTCCACTACAGTGATAGCTTTTTGTTTGATGCTAACTGCTTTGTGCCACTGCTGCATGGGGTGCTGCACCAATCTTTCAGGTATTGTGTAATACCAGTTCAGGTACTATATTGTATATTGTATTACACAGTACAATTATGTAATAAAATGCACAGATGCTCCTCCTTTGTTCCACCGATCATTCGCCTGTGCACTCTAAAGTTGTTTTGACAGCTTTTCTAGCACATTGACTAAAATGTGCTAGAAATCATGATATGGTTTCTTGGCAATGCCTTACAATCACCCCAGTCCATCATTGGTAGCTTCCTAATGCTGAATCAGGTCATTGGTACATCGTGCTCAGAGTGGTTGACAGTGGTGGTTGACACAGAGGCTCTCACAAGTTCAGAGAGGATTTTTTTTCTCTGCCCTATGTGTTGTTGCCAGAGATGGTATTGCTCTACCAGTGAGTTGCACAGCCCATGCCTTAGGGCTCTCCAACTCTCTGGGGGTTTGGGAACCACTGTAGGTGCTTGTGCGGGTGGGGTCAGGGCAGCCACGCAATCACTGCGGTTGCGTCACTTCTGGGCACATAATAGGGCTGGGGGGCTTACCACTGCCTGCCCCAGCATCCAGGTGGGTTGGGGAGCCCTGAGGACGCTTCTGCAGGGCTCCCCATGAGTTAGAAATGTTTTTAAAAAAGGTCATGTGACCCACTTCTAGGTTACGATGACAAAACCGGGAGTGGGTTGTGATCTTCTAAAAAATACTTCTAAAGCACGCAGAGCCCTGCGGAGGACGCTGGGGCAGGCAGTGGTAAGTCCCCCCCAGCCCCATTATGTGCCCAGAAGTGATACAATCAGTGATGTCATTCAGGGGGAACGGACCAGAACGGGCGTTCCGGATCCTAATGGGCTCCGTGGCTGGTTCCGGGTTCCCGACAAGTGCCAATCAAAAGTGAGTTCCTGTTCCTAAATCATTTGAATGACACCACTGGATACAATCATAGTGATCGTGACGCTGCCATTCCACGCGCCCACCCCTTAAGGGGCAAACAGCAGGGCTCTCCTGGTTGGGGCACTGTGATGCCCCAGTTTGAACACCAGTGCCTTATATGGAAAAGGGCTAGTTTCTGCGTGGACCAGTCCTCGCCTGCATTGTTAGATCAGGGACAGCAGGAGCATTGTTATGGTTTTGCTGATACTACAGTGGTTTCCAAACTTTTTGGCATCGGGACCTACCTAAAAAAAAGTTTCACTTCACCAGCCCCTCAAGCCCCTCAAGCCCCTGTGGCTATAATGGTGATGGTGCTCTACTCAAGGAGAAGGTTGTTTAGCCATTGATGCACAGAATCTCATCATCCTTGTCATTTTTTTGACCCACCAAACATTGAATTGTGACTCACTGGTGGACCACAGAGCCACAGTTTGGAAACCTCTGTATACCGTATTAGCAATAACTGGTATTTAAAAATCAAACACTCTCTACCCTAAAACAAAACAAAACAAAACAAAACCCTGCTCACCTGGCAAATTTAAACGCCAGCTCTGATTGAACAACTTGACTAAATAGCTCCTGGCAACATGACAATTACAGGAACAAAAGAGAACGCGTCAAAAAAGACACTGTGTCTTTCAGAGCCTGCATTTATAAGGTGAAATTAACTCCGCTCTTAAATTGCTTGCTCCTTCACATCATTCCAAGATGGATAAAAAAAGAACGTAACATTTGACTTTTAATAGAATCTTTCTTCTATTTGCCTAGGCATGTTACAAAACACACCGCATCATGCTGCTCTTGAGGTGGCAAATACTATGTTGTTAAGGCAGCTTATTAACCCATCAACCGTACCATGCACCTGCTGTACTGTATGTTGCTTGTTATCCTGGAGGCTTATGATTCCAGAACTTCCATCATACTTCTGTATTCATGTTTTAGAACCATCTCTGACCAACAGTCCAGGATTGTACAACGTGTGGGAGAACATAGATGTCACTTGAACCTGTTGTAGAAAAGCAGCACGTTTCCTCTGCATGGAACAGGTGGTAGAACGGATAGTAAATGACACTGGCAAGTTCTGTTTCCTTACCATTCGTAAAGTGTGTACTTAGGCTGGAGTTGAGCATATCTAGAAGCTGCCAAGGTGTGGGAATTTAAATGGTGTGTAACAGCAAGCAGTTGAAAGATCAGTACCCCGAGCTGACTTGGACTGCAAAGTGTGTGCTGGTGTGTAGGGAAAGGAGATAGAAATAAACCTTATCCTATCATTGGTTCTGTTCTGCTGTATGTCCAGAATGTTATGTTGTAACACACCTTACATGACGCTGCCCCTGAAGATGGTTCAGAAACTTCTGTGGGTCAGTGACTGTGTTATTAATCATCATAAGAACATAAGAAGAGCCCCACAGGATCAGGCCAAAATCCCATCTAGTCCAGCTTGCTGTATCTCACCATGGCTCACCAGATGCCTCAGGGAGCATACAAATCAATCAGACAGTTGCATCTTATTGCCACTCCCCTGCATTTGGCATTCTGAGGTAGCCTAATTCTAAAATAAGGAGGTTACACTAACCATCATGGCCTGCAGCCTGTGATGGCCTTTTCCCTCCAGAAACCTGTCCAATCCCCTTTTAAAGGCACCTAGGCCAGACTCCATCACCACCCGCTGTGGCAAGGAGTTCTGCAGATGAATCACCCGCTGGATAAAGAAGTATTTCCTTTTATCTATTCTAACTCTCCCAACACTCAATTTTAGTGGATGTCCCCTGGTTCTGGTGTTGTGAGAGAGGGGAAAAAAATCCTTCTCTCCATCCCATGCATAATTTTGGATGTCTTAAAACCTCTGAACTTCTTGGAGCATTCCGCTCCTGAACACTGGCTACCAGTTTGTTTCCAGACTCAATTCAATGTGCTATTGATCGCCTTTAAACCCCTATATTGCCTTTCAGTCCTGGAACCGCCTAATCTGAAAGACCCCCTCTACCCATTTAAGCCTACTGAGTTCCTTAAATTATCAGATCCTGATCTCTGGCCTGCTGCTCATGCAAATTCAGTTGACAGGGATCTGAACATTTGTTCCCTTACCCATGTGACGTCATGACCCCCAGAGGCCCCGGCCACATCATCAGGGAGGGGGGCCATGAAGGGGTCGCTGGCATACGTGGTGGGATTGGGCCACAGCAGGAATCAAGGACCAAGTCAACAAAGTCCAAGAACTTGGTTTATTAAAAGTAAACAGACCCAACCCGGTTCTTCCATCCCAAATGTCCCCTCTTCCCTTGGCTCCCATGCAGGGGAGTGCCCTCGTCCCTTCCCTGTTTCCTCTGAGCACAAAGTCCCAGTCGGTCAACCTAATGTCCAACTAAAAGTCTAGGCTGGTGAGCCCTGAAAGAGAAACATAAAGTCCAGCCCAACAGGCAGTCTCAGAGCCGCCGATTCACTCACAGTTCAAGCAGTTCGGCCGCAAAGGTCTCCGAGGGTATTTGTTGGCGATTGCGGTTCACCAGGGTGTAGAGTGGCGACAGTCATGGGACAATCGGCTGTCCCATGGTGTTGCCCCACCAGGGAAGCCTCTCCCAGGTCTGGGTCCATCATCTCGCCTGCTCCCCGGGGACACTAGGGTCCTCCTGCAGTCCGGGAGTCTCCTTCGGGGGAACCCCATGCTACCTTCCCCTAGGTAAGCCTCCCCCGACTCTGCTCCTCCTCCCCCTTTATCTTTCTCTTGCCCACCGGCAGCCCATCGGGCTTGATTACGGCTGTTCACCCGGTATGCCTCCCCTCCTTTCGCTGGCCCTGACCCTGTCAATACTCGCTGGACACCTCTGCTCGGCCCCGCTCCCGCCGATGCCCGACACCCTGTGTAAAGCCGTGGCAGCCCCTACACCTGCTACTGAGCAGACACAGAGCTAAGGAGGCCCATGTAGAGCTACGCGGCTCAGGAGGAGGCGTTGGATCCAGCTTTTCCAAGTGGTGCTCCTCTTAGATTTAGCAGGGGAAAAGTAATTGTCCCTCTTCACCCCAGCACAGTGTCTTTTCTAGTGGCTGTTGCTTGGTGGGGTTCTGCATTTTTTTTAGATTGTGAGCCCTTTTGGGATAGGGAGCCATTTAACTTCTGTAAACCACTTTGTGAACTTTGTGTTGAAAGGAAGTATATAAATACTGTTGATTGATTGATTGATGTGGGAGTGCCTTATAGTACTTTTGCGACCCCTAGAGGCACAAGCATTCTGCCAGCGCTAGCATGCTTTGGATTGGGCCCTAAGAATATGTTGCTGGGCAAAAAATGGCATTCCACTCAAAACCTAGCAAACATGGCCCATCCAAATTAATATTTGTCAGATTTATGCAAGACTCACTTGGTTTGATGAGAAGTGGATTTGAAAACTGTTGAAAAATCAACTCTCCAGTGAATGCAATTTTCTCAGTATTGTTTGTCTTCCTTTTTATTGCTGATTTATTCCTAACTAAGCTCTCCTGTATTTCAAGCTACAACTATCAGTATGAAGGAGACTGTTTTTTTGTTTTTCCATTCACTGGTATAATTCATTCAAAGTCCTTTGATTTCATCAGCAATGCAACTGCAGCAAATTAGATAAGGCCATTTCAGGCTAAGCATTTCTATTCTGCTTTACAGTAAGATCCGACCTTTAAGTCATAGAAAATTCTGTATGTGCTGCTACAATGGAACCTGGCAAAATCATCCCTCTGACAACTCTGCCTTTGTTTCGGAGCAACTGACAAGGTAGCTTGGTTTTCTGTCGATCACACAAGCATTTGCTTATCCTTGCGGGTATTTCCAGCTGCACTTCAGAGAATGTGTGTGCAGAGATAGCAGCTGATCTAATTCCTATGCAGGGCAATGTGTGCTATCTGATAAAGGAAATGGGTGGGTGGAAAAAGAACTGGGCCCAGTTGGGCTGATCAAAGGCAGCATAAATCAGATTTGCACAGAGTTCCACATAAATTGCTCATAGAAGGATGGAGAAGGAACTGAATGATTTGTTATCTTGGATCTCCAATCTATGGCTGTTTTTTTGTTGCTGCAGTACATTCCTAGAAATTAAGGTACATAGCGCAGAGGCAAGACTGTGTGCCCATTCTTTATACCTATGAAAGACAGTTCAGTGTTTTTTTTTCCTATTGAATTTGTGCCACGACTTTCCTTTTTAAAGAGGGTGATAGAAAAAGGAGAGCAAACAAGCCTATGTGGTGGAGTAGTTTGAATGTGGGATGTAGGTGCATTAAGGGCCCAATCCAGAACTGCTTGACCACTCAGGAAAGCAGCAGTAGTCAGTAGTCAGTAGTCAGTAGCAGTAGTCAGGCAGCTACCGCTGCATCCCTTGGCAGCGGTCAACGTGTTGTCTAAATGTCCCCTTCCCCATACTGCCAGAGTCATACAAGACGGCGAGAGCAATGCTTAGGAAACTTCTCCTGTATGGCTCTTGTGGCAGGTGGGTGGGGCTGCTTCGAAGGTGCGTTGCTGCGCCATCAATCCTTTACATTTTGACATGCCTCCAGCTACACTGCTGCATCTGCCACAACTCAAATGCTGTATTAACAGTTCCAGAAATTTATTGTTATGAGAGGACTGAGTTGCTGGTGAGCCACCAAAGTGAGAGATTGTCTCACCAAAGTGAGACCAAAGTGCACCATACCTTTCCCTCCAATATTATCCCCACTCCTTCTCTCTGACGAAACACAGTTTCATCATTTCTCACGTTTCTTCATTAAATGGCTGCTCCCTCCTCCTCCTTGTCAATCAGGTTCTTATTGGCTTCCTTGAAGTTTGCGTTTACTTGACGTTTACGCCAAGTTATTTGTGAGAAGGCTGTCATCGACAACGTTGCCATCTGCGCAATACACATGCCAATTTATGTTTCGTTTCTCCAGGATTACACTGAATGTTCATTTGAACATTTAATTCCCTAGGACACAAATATTTTCTTGTAGCTGTTCCCACAGCATCTTGCATACATTGTTTGACAAATCATTACGAACAGGGCCTGTTCAAGACCTTCTGGTGCTTGAGGCAGCAGCCCAAATCTCCCCCCCTTCCCCAATGATGTGGCAGTCTCTGCTCCTCCTGCTCTCCAGTGTTCTAGGTCAGCCTCCCCTCCCCTCCTCCACACTTCTTCTTCCTCTTTGTCCCTCTCTTCCTCTTCCTTTCCAAGTGAAAGGAGGAGGCGGAGCAATGGAGGGAAGTAGGTGGGCAGAGATGAGCACCCTCCCCCCAATCTGCTGCAGGAGATGACTGCTTCATTTGCCAGGGGCTGTTCCTGCCCTTCAGCCACACCTAGCACATGGCACATGCTCGGACATACATGTTCACTGCCACCATTATCATGGGTTTAAACTCACATTACCAGCCGTTTCTCTCAGCTGGTCCTGCCTGGTATGTGACCTCCTGATGTCAAGGGGAAGGGAAGCGTCTAGACCAGAAGTGTCAAAAATAAGGCAAGGGTCAGATGTGGCTCTTGAAACTGTTTATTCAGCCCTTGGGCTCAGCCCAGCACCACTGCTGAGCTGTGCTGAGGTGTCACAGCTAAAAGGCCCATGCTATCTGGGCTATCCCATATCTTGAAAATATGATCAAGGTTTGTGTGTTTTCTCTTCTGCGATTTGCAGCTAATGAGTTGCTAAGTGAGAAAAAAGTGCTTGTTTCTGGTCATCACCTGCTTAATGACATCATTTCATGCTTAATGACATCATTTCATGCTTAATGACACAACTTCCGGCCCTCAGCAGATGCTTTTTGGCCCAATCTATGAAACGAATTTGAGACCCCTGATCTAGACCCCCTGAGTCTACTCAGCTCCTGCTCTGCACATACACATTTACCGCCATCGGTTTCTCTGGTTAGTGTTGGTTGAGTGAAGTTGATGTGGCGGCAAAGTGCAGGCTGTTTAATCAAGATTAAGAAGAACTTGGCATTTTTAATAAGTTAGAAAAAAGGAAAACAGAAGATGAACAGTGGAATTCTAGCTTGAGATCAGAGGCCATTCTCAAAAGAACATTCTGGACTGATACAGTCACTTACAAGCAGCGAGTAGCTGACAGTTATGCTCCCCCCACTGAGAGTTTTGCAAGGCACTTTAACTTGCCATGTAAACCACCTTTCCCTTGCCGTCATAGCCATTCTGGGAAGCAGAGGCATCTCGTCCTCATTGCTTTCACCTCCTGGAAAGGCTACGATAGTGAGGGAGAGGAGTGGTGAGTGAGAGGTTCAGTTTACGCAACAAGGTACGGTGCCTTGCAAAACACCTTAGCACCCCTCTAGGGATGCTACTGCCCTTGGGATCCTCTGCTATCTGCAAGGATCTGAAGCAGAGAAGTTGATGTGGAGAATTTTCCCTGGAGGTAGAAAGCTACTTTAGAAGATATCTAAGTTGTTGGTCTTCGCTGGTGGGTAGGGCTCCAAAAGTGGATTTTGCTTAGGGTTATCCCCTCTGACTTATACTAAACCTGAAGTTTTTCCTTCCCAGCATGATGTGATGGCTTGGAGCTGAGCAGACTCTGTTGATAGTATCCTGGAGATTGATGCTGATTCTCGGAGAACCCAGACCAGCCTTGGGGGGGGGGGTTGGCAATTTTAATTTTATGCTCACCTAAAATGGTTGCACCAGCACCAATTTTTGGGGGGAGTGGTGGCTTGTTGAGCATTTTGAGACAAGCTATGGGGGAGAAAGAGGGAAAAGGAAAACTAAAGAAAGACCAGGTACAAATTTTATCTCTACTAGATGCATAGAGGAATGAACTTCAGCATCTGTCTCATTTCCTGCCCCTGCATGACAAGCGTCACCTGCCAACATTTCCTCTGCTGCCTGTCTATTAAAGTCACAGAGGACCTGGCCTCCTGCACCACAGAGAAGGAAGGATGAGAAAAGTGAGACCATCATAAAATAAAAAGTGAGTCTTGCTTTGCGTGTTGGAGCTCAGGGTGAACTCCAGGTCTGCAAAGTTGGGAATGACTTCTCTAGTGCCTCTACCAAATGTAAAGCACAAACTTTGTTTGACAGGCAGCTAGAATTGAATTTGGGCCTCGTTGCACAAAATGACATTTGCTTTGCTGCGATAACCAAATTAGGGCTGTGCTGACTTGCTTGGAAAGCCTGAACCCCGCTGTGGCTCCCCAAACAAGACAAAATTACATACGTTGGTTGTACTGTCACTGTCATCTTGATTAAAGCTGAGGAGGGGGAAAGGGAATACACGTGCCTGCGGAGTGTTCAAATATCCAGCTTGGTATGCATGTGCATGAAACTACCTCCTAGCACTTTGATGCCTTCATAGAATATTCACTGCTCAAGAGGCAGCAGCTGTCCTCCTGAGAAAGGCTATGGTGAGGGTATCAAGAGCATGTGACAGTCACTGTTTAGCACCTCCTCGGCTTTCCTGTGGTCCTCAGGGCACAATTCTAGAACATTCTTAACCTGGAAAATGCTCTTGATTTGGGGTCCAATGGCTTGGTTCATACATGCAGTGGCGTAGCCAAAAGGGGCAGTACAAACCACCTGCTCACCGTCAGAGCCATTCCAAGCAGTAATGGCAATTTGCAGGCACTCACCAAGCCAAACAGCATCTCCTGTGCATTGCTATCACAGTCCCAAATGGCTCTGACAGAGAGTGGGGTGGGTGTTTACACAGCACATTGCAGCACCTGCAGCATTTACCACATCACCCTCTGGCTACACTCTGGCTACACTACTACACACATGCATATGCATTCTTTGATTTCTCATTACATGATGCTTCACAGCTGCTCTTCACATGCAGCAGAAGATGGTGTCAGAGTCCCAGGGGAAAAATGATGCACAGAGGACGAGTTAAACATAAGTAACTTTCCTCCACTACTGTACTTCTTTGTTCCAAATCAACCCACCTCAAAGTGCTTTTAAGCACCCATCTGAAACCCCACAGAGGGTTGAATGTGAGGATAAAAGGGTCCCCATTCTCATTGGAGGAAGGGGCTACAAATGAAATAAATGTTGCTGCCTCCTTCAACCCTGCCCACACAGTCTACTGATTGTGCTCCCTTTGCATCCATGGGACATATTCAATATTAAATTCCCATACAAAAGAGGTTTGCTCCTCAGTTGCAGGACCCCTTTTTTCACTTGAAGGCTCACCACCAGTGGCATTTCTACAGGGATGGCAAAGCTCTAAGTTTTGCAAGAAGCCTTACCTTGCAGTGGAAATCACTCCTCTCCTGCACCGTTTTAGCCAATCCTCACAGGGAACAGCAACATCTTGGCATTGCTTACTGGCTACAGCAGCAAGGGAGAGGAGGGATTTACATGATAGGGTAAGGCTTCTTGCAACACTTAGAGCTTTGCCATCCCTGTAGAAACGCCTCTGCTCGCCACATCCCCACACTTACAGTACATATCATCCAGATTAGTCGGGAGGCTTCTAGATTTCCACTGTCTTTCAATGTCATTTTCTGTGTTTACATTCCAGATTTCATGTGTGCTTGTTTCACATTATGGTGATCAGGCTCGAGCCTACAGGAGACAGGCCTGCCGTGCCTGGAGAAACATAATATAAATAATAAACAGGCTGGGAACCTCGGGGCGAGGGAGAGGAACAGAGTTATTCTCTGCTTTTTTCCTCCATTAAGTTGATTGAAATCATCATTATTGTAGATTGTCATTTGTGGCAGTGTTTCTGCAGCCACGGCTACTCTGAATTTATTGGCTTGCTGGAGCATTTGAAGAACAATTTAGCAGTTTAATAATTTTCTTTTCCCTGGTAGAAGCAAATTCCCAGAAATGCACAAAATCCTTCAGAAAGGAAGCCTTTGCCAATTGCAGGGCATGGTTATATTTGTTTCTAGCCTGATCTCCCCGCTGGGCATGTAATGAACAGATTGGGGGAAGAGTTGCTGGTGCCTTTTGGATGCACCCCAAGGGGAGGAAAGAACATGTCTAGCTAAACGCTTCCAGCATACGCATGGTGACTCAAGGAGAGCAAGTGCCACTGAGTTCAGTCAGACTCCGGAGTGAGTGTGCACAGCACTGCAGCTTTAGGCTGCACGAACGTAAGGTTTGGATATGGCCTCTGGAAGCGCCTTATCCAGCCCATTTGTTAATTAGGCTTTCTCAGCAACACCCTTTCAGCAGTGCCACTTCTACCAAGACATCACTTTGCAGCAGTGGCGTCACTAGAGTTTGTGTCACCTGGGGCTGGAGGTCAGTGCATCACCCCCATGATGGATCTTCTCCTCCCAAACCATACAGCGACTTTATTTATTTATTTAACTAACGATAGTACAGGTCACCCAACAAATTAGTAACCAACAAAAAAAACCGTGGCCAATTTGATGACACTCACACAATTATTAGCTTTGGTACATGGAAATGAGAACTGACTCATAATAGTGATTTTTTTTTCAAAATTTGTGATTTTTACCTTACAACTTTTTAAGTTTTTACTTTACAACTTTAAGTTTTAAGTTTTTACTTTACAACTTTTTTTAAGTTTTCAGTTTTCAGTTTCTTTTGCCATAGCTTTCGATAGACTAAAGATATGACACTCCTTGTTTTTTCATTGAGTTCCTCATGAAATTCCACAACTAATGGTATATAACATGATGGTATTATTCCATAAAACCGTGATTTTTTAAAAAAAAATTCAATTTTTATATTGAAAAAAATTGGGTTTTAGGTTTTTGGCCATAGCTTTTGAGAGAATTAGGATATTATACTCTGTTTTTTCCATTGAATTCCAGGTGAAATTCTGCATCCAATGGTATGTAGCATGATGGCATTATCTTTTAAAACCACAATTTTAGCAATTTTGGTCCCTGGTGGTGTCACTCCCCTTGTGCGCATCACCCGGTGCGGCCCGTTCCCTCGCCCCTCTCACGACACCACTGCTTGATAATTGGGCTCTCTCTCATCTTGAAAATATGGTCAAGATGTGCATTTTTTCCTCTTCTGTCATTTGCAGTTAATGAGTTCCTAGGGAAGAATAAAATAGTTCTGGCCATCAACTGCTTAATGACTTTACTTCCTGTTTCATGATGTCACTTCAGGCCCTCTGCAGGCACCATGAATGCAATTTGGCCCATTGTATGAAATGAGTTTGACACCCCTGAGGCTTAAATCCCTCCAAACAGTAGATGTCCATGGGACAACCATTCATTTAGTGCGGCACATCCAATAGATGCTCATTTGTCTTTTTTGAGTCCGTTCATAAGAACATAAGAACATAAGAAGCGCCCTGCTGGATCAGGCCAAAGGCCCATCTAGTCCAGCTTCCTGTATCTCACAGCGACCCACCAGGTACCCCAGGGAGGTTCTGATGGCATAGAAAATAATCAGCCTAAAGGCCCAATTTTATGCCCATCCTGTGCTGCCAGAACTCATGTTCTACCAGCACAGAACACTGTCCAGTGGTACAAAAGCCTTGGACCTCTGTTGTATGCATCCAGGCAGCTTCCACTAGCAGGCAGCAGTGTGGCTACAAATTAGTGGCACCCGAGTCCTCCATCAGTGCTGGTAAGTTGGCAGTGGAGGTAGTATGTTGTGGGTGGGGAGCGGGAGTTTCAGGGAGGATTGGGGAAGGCAGGGGTTTCAGAGGGGGATAGAGGGAGTGAATCTTGATGGCACCAGCATATGCCAAATCTTCTCTCAAGCTGCCCCACCCTTTTCTGTCCTTGGACATACACCAGCAATTTTGTAGGTGTATTTTTGAGGCAACTCATACATGATCAGCCTGCTGGGGCGGGGTGGGGGGGAAAGTCATATTTTAACTTACCTTTTGCAGCTTGTCTGATCACCCCTCAGTGCAATCAATGCAATGCAATCCATGCAAGCACGGCTGCATCAGTGGCAATGATGTGAGATAGGATTGGGAAGTAACAGTCTGGTGAGCAGATTAGCACAAATGGCTTAGCAAGTGATGTCCTATTTGCCATATGGAGCAACTGAAAGAAATCTCCGCATTGTTTTCATTGCCTTGACTGGCTCCAGTGGTGAGGGGGAGCTGCCCAAGCAGTCGGGAGCCGTAAAAGACTTACAGTTTTTGCAGCCTCCTAGCTATGCCATTGGCACTACCTCCTCCCTCACCTCACTGCTGTGCCACCCATTGGGTTGGGCGAATTAAAACCAACCATAATCTCCAAGTTGCCAATGTGGCAATAGTACCCAGAACCCTCTGCAATGCACAAGGTTTTTGAGGCAGATGAGCTTCAGTAGAGATGCCTGTGTAAGGAGAGTCCTCTGGAGGCTTGAAAACCGCTCAGCTAAGGAGTGGATGAAATGCACAAAGCATATTGTCAGAAAAGTAAAATGAGACAGCTTACAGTGGTACGTCTTTAGCAACCTTTAATCACAACGTGTTGGAAAGGTTTAGCATCTTTGCAACTTATTTATGTGCCCAAGCTCACTTTGTAAATGCAGTTAACGGCAACATGTTCCACTGATGTTGGAATTACATTTCCTAACTGACTATATTAAACTGTTCGACTGGAACATGGTTGTACAAATGCAACATGATTAAAGTCTTGATGCAGATGAAAGAGAAGTTTAAGTGACAGAGAATATTTATGTGTCACTGTTAAACAGGAATGCATGTAGCAGGAACGAGAATGTAATTATACTGAGAGCAGCAATTGCTGCTCCTGCTTGTTTCTGGTTACTATATTGCGTTATGCGCCAAGATAGAAAGGGATTTGAAAAGAAAAGGCGGTTACCAGCTGACGATGGAGCCGAAACCCCACTCTCTAACAATCATTGCCTCTCAGCTTGCTCCGCATCAAATTACGCCCTTGTTTCTCCTTTAGCTGTAAAACTGTTTGGTTTGCCTTCTTCACTGAAATGAGTCAACACATCCCTTTAGGTTCCATACAAATCAGTGGCACATAAGTTAATCACAAGTGTGAATGTGTGAAGCTGACGCGCACAAAATGGCAATCACATTTGCTTACATTTTAATTCCAGGCAATGTTTTTCTCCCTTTATTAGTGAAAGACAGAAAATACATTAATAGCCCAAAATAGCAAAGTTTGGCTGGCACAAAGGCCACCATAAAGCACATCTGGACCACTCTCAGAGTCAGGGAGGATGGCGCACGTCTGTGTGCTGGCCTCTCTGACTCCGAGAGTGGTCCAAACATACTTTAGTGTCCCTTGTGCCGGCCCATATTACCTGTGCCAGCCTAACTCCAATTTAAGATTGCATCCTCAGGGAGATAGAGAAGTCTTCTCCATTTGGTGCTAAAGCAAAGGTGACCCCAAATGGTCAACATTTAGCTCATAGTCAGCAATCAGGAGCTGTGGTCAATAGAAGTGGGTTCTATTTAGCTTTCCACTCTTCTTCAAAGGAGCTCTGCGTAGCAGACATCCTCTCATTAATTCTCCCAACAGCCTTCTGTGGTAGTTTTAGTGAAAATATGGCCATTAGTGGGGAGTGGCTGCTTGAAAACCTAGTGCTGTGATCCCCCTCTAGGTACACCTCTGGCCATACAAAATCTCCAAGAATTCTCAGGGTCCACAGGGAACACTGGCAACTAATGCCTTTCACCCTGAAGAAGCAGGACATACAATTGAGGGACCAAATGGGCAACATAATAATCCGTTATCTTTTTTCTTTTTCCGGTACTTTCTTTTTACAGAGCCTGGGTCTGGTACTAAGATGGTCCAGTGCAAAGCTCGACAAGGGTCAGGGGTACGTGTCTTTAAGAGCTGTTTAAGAGTTGGATATTTGGCAGGGTCAGCTTGTAATGGTAAGAGAAGCTGCACTTGTTGAATGACAACTTTTAATTTGACTACCCAAGCACCAGTGGGTTTTTTTTTGGGGGGGGGGAAGGGTAGTGAAAGCCAGTCCAGGAAACAATGTTGGCTGCTTATCTTGCACAAACATACTCAGCTATGTATTATTTTTATGGGACAAGAGACTTTATAAAAGCTGCAAATGTGATAGAAACGTATTTCTACCATTCAGCTGCCCTCTTAGCTTACACTCTTAGCTGCCCTTTGCTTCAAGAACAACTCAGACGTTAACAATAAAAACGAAAGGTTAATTTCTAAATGGGTTTTGATCTGTTACTGAGGTTGCTGGAGTTCCTTTCTTTTCATACAAAATGTGTAACTCATATCCTATTAAAAAAAAAAAAGCTGTCTATGTGTATAGTTCTGACAGCCAAGTCCATGTGATCCTTACTTATTTTGACACTCTTCTGTTTAGCCAGATAGTTCCGGGCAGCACAATCCTATTGCCCCCCCCCTTGCGTCGACGCTATGTCATAGTGTCAATGCAAGGGGTGGAGTGCCGGCATGGGGGCACTGATCTGCAGGCAGCGCTGGTCCTGTTGCGCCCGCGCGGAGCCTCTCTTGCGTTGGCTGAAGCCAGCTGGAGCGAGGGAGGCTCCGCAGGAGGGAGGGGAAGGGAGATTGTGCTGGACATGGGCGGGCTTGGGAGGCGGCCATTCGGCCTCATCCTAAGTCCATTCGGGAGGCTGCACAGCCCCGATTCAGGCCGCGCAGTCTCCTCGGATCTGCACCTGCTGTTTCCTTGCCGCAGGGAGGCTCCAGCCTCTCCTAAGCAGTGTTGGATATGGCGCTGGACCATCGGCCTCACCAGTCTGGCGCTGCTTAGGATTGCACCCTGAGTGACATTGACCACTTATGAATCAGTGCAAATGGAGTGAAAAGTAAACCATTTACATGGTATGCTGACTGTATCCCCCAGATCAGTGGTCTTCAACCTTTTTCATGCCTTGACCCCAATATATAAATAAATGATGAAACTGAGGACCCCACTGTCAATCCTACCTCCTCCCAGGACACTACCTGCCTACCCTACTCCCATCACCTCCCACTCCCCACCCCCATAATGCCTTCCCAGCACTATTCACTGTAACCAAAGCTCTTATTAAAGAGAGCAGAAAAAGTTGGCCTGGAGCCTGGCAATAGTGAAAGCCATTTTAGCACAACTATGAAGAACCTGAGCAGGACTGGGACACCATCTCCTGGTCCCTGAAGGAGTATACCAGATGCCTCCTCCTTTAGCTGCTGGTGCTCCAATCCAGTGGTTTTCAACCACTTTTCTTTCGCTCCTCTAAGGTGCCAGAACCCCACAACCGAGGCTTCATGAACCAATTGGGGTCCCAACCACAAAGTTGAAGAACATTGCACTAAATACATCCATTACAATGATCTAGAAAACAGGGGAAATCAGCAGAGTGTATTGCTCATTGAAACCTGAGATCAGGGGTATAGCTAATGAAAGTATAGCCCAGTGCAGAGGGCAAAATGTTGCCCCGAAAGTGATGTCACAACAGGAAGTGTCATCATAGTTATATTTTCATTTTCTTGCTTTTTGGCCATAACATTTAATAGAGTAAAGATATTATACTCTGGTTTGTTTCATTTCATTCTGCATTAATTACCTTTCCAATGATATATAACATGATGGTATTATTCATGCATACCAAGGTTTCAACACTTTGACCAATAGTGCCAAGATCAGCTTGTTGGTCCCCCCCCCCTAGAACTTGTTACCTGGTGCAATTGCACCCCCTGCACTTCTTTAGCTACTCCTCTGCCTTATTGTTTTTTGGTAGTATGATCACCTCCCCCTCATTCTTCAATTTCATAGTATAAACGTTGCTTGTCGGGATAGAAGAGATAATACAGGAGAAGCATTGTAACAAGTCCAAACATCTCTGGCCTATTTGTGCCCTAGAAAATCTACAGTGCTTTTTTTTGGGGGGGGGGACTGCACAAAATTAAAGAATTATAGTTCAACATTACATTTTACAACATAAATTAATATGGTTTACCAAAAAAAAAAATAAAAAAGCTAAAATAAAAATGACCAGGGTATTTGGATGTTCACAATGCAATGATGTATTTCTGCATCCATTTCAAAATTAACAGATTTTTAGAATTTGCCGTGGTGGGTTAGCACTTGAGCATTTTGGTGAGAAAAACAAACAAACCTCTAACCTCATAAGAACATTACTCCTCCCTGAGCCAAATGGGTCTCCTTGGCTGGCAACTTCCACATGCCTCCGAGTGTGGGGCCAGTGGAGGGGGTGCTGGTTCTCCCAAGGCTCAGGCCTTGGGCATCCTCATGTGGCATCCTCAAGCCCTCCAAAGGTGTTCTGCAGCCTCTGGAGGGCCATTAAACAGTACTTCCGGTTTTCTGACAAAAACTGGAAGTAAAGTTTAAAGGCCTTCCAAAGGTGTAGAATCCTTTTGCAAGGCTCAAGGTGTCATGCAAAGCTCTGGACGCTCTAGGTGAGTCAGGGGGCTGCTGTCTCCATGGGTGGGTGGCAATCTGCGGTCCTGGCCCTGGGCGGCACATGAGCCAGGGACGCAACTGAAGGTGCAATTCTAACCAGCCTTTCAGCACTGACCCAGCTGTGCCAATGGGGCATGTTCTGCATCCTGCAGTGCAATAGTAGTCATGGAGGCCTTCTCAAGGGAAGGGAACGCTGGTTCTCAACTTGGGCCGCATTGCCCTTACCCTGGTGCTGGAAAGTTGGTTCGAATTGTGGCCTGGTAACTTGTTGCCTTGTGCACTCCTTGAGGTATCTAGTGGGCCCCCAGGAGATATAGGAAGTTGGACTAGATGGGTCTTTGGTCTGAGAACAGGGCTCAGATAAAAGATCTTGTTATATACTGGCCCTTGGGACAAGACATGACTATTCCAGTATCACAAATCTTGAATGCAGAGGCCTTAGTTTTCTGCCATCGGTACATGGGCAGGATGGTCAAATCTCCTGAAACTTGGAGACTTGGAATTCAGGCTGGTACTGGTGGAGCAGGAAGTGGAATCCACCTGGGATGAAGGGACACCTGACAGTGCTCGGTGGGGCAAGAGGGGAGCCTGACAAAGAGGCAAAAATTCAAAGGAGAGGTAGGGGACAGGAAGACAAACAGGTAATAATAAACAAAATGTATTCTTACTATTTGCCTGTAAACTGCTTTGTGAACTTTGTGTTGAAAAGCGGTATATAAATACTATTGATTGATTGACTGGTTGACTGGTTGACTGGTTGACTGGTTGGTTGACAGGTTGGTTGGTTGGTTGGTTTTAATTTACCTCCGCCTTCTGGCCCCTTAGGTGAAGTGAGAAACCAAAAGATTTTACTTCTTTCCTTGATGAACTTTAAGGAGATGGGCCACATGATAACCATTCCAGTCCCAAACCTGAAGCCTGCCAACCTTCTGCATGGGCCCCAAGAGTTCGATCATGTCCATTGCTGTGTCTTTTTTTTCAGCTCACAACGTATAGAGGGAACAACACCAAGAGAGAAGCAAAGAGAATACAATTTACTCCCCTAGATTGAATAGATAATGCTATTTGGTAAGGCATAAAAAGAATCATTATTTGATTAGGGCTTCTATTAGCCGGTTCCCACAAGCACTGAGATGGAGAGCAAAAAAGGTGAAGTACCATTTTCCTTATTTGTCACATATAAGGGTAAGTGAACTATTGTGTCTTGTATTGCCTTTGATTGAAAGAATATCGCCATGTGACACTGGTTTTTTTCTTCCCTTCTGAAAACAAGCCACAAAAGGGATAGAAGTGTTCACTGTATCAGGGAAGTGTTCGTACCAAAATCTCTCACTGCCTTCATCATCATCATCATCATCATCATTGAAAGAGAGAGAGAGAGAGAGAGAGAGAGAGAGAGAGAGAGAGAGAGAGAGAGAGAGA
>JAJKFI010000015.1:8751711-8774260 GCA_029204185.1 Lerista edwardsae | reverse complement strand
AGAGAGAGAGAGAGAGAGAGAGAGAGAGAGAGAGAGAGAGAGAGAGAACAAATGTTTAAAGCATCAAAACCTAGATCCACTGTTGGAAAGTTTTTAATGTGAAGTAATCTATATGGTTCCACTGGAACCATATAAACTCCTGTATGGTTCCACTGGATATTATTTCTGTAGGTGCAAAGGTAGCAATAAGGCTCCACATCCGCATTGCAGAAGCATAGCCAGAGGGGGGCAGCAGTGAGGTAAGTATGGCAGACACCCCAACACACCATGTAAGCAGCCCCTCCCCCTTGCTGTTGCAGCCACTTGGGGCAGCTAAGCATTGCTGTCGCTACCCCAAATGGCTCTGACGGCGAAGGGAGGGACTGCTTACATGGCGCACTGTGATACCTGTTGTACTTACCGCTCCAGTCCACTCTGGCTATGCTACTGCCACGTTGGTCTCATTCATGATGTTGGTTTTCAGCACTCAGTTGCCCTTTAGCATCCTTAACGCCTTGCGTGATAAGATTAAATTGTAGCAAAAGACAGAATTTTTTATTACCCTGCTGTTTTGCTTATAATTTAGAACACAATCCTGTTTAATAGGTACAGAGGAGAGGAAGCCGCAGGGCCCGTATTGGGACCACGCAGCCCCCTGATGCATCACTTCCTAACTGCCGCATCCCAGCCCTGCCCCCTCCCTGGGCCAGCACGCCCACCGGCCCACTCACCCCCATCCAGAATTGCCCTTGCACCAGCTGAGTTCAGCTCTCAGTCGGCACTGGTAGCATCGACCCAAGAGTTCTAGCACCCCTGTATCCAGTGATGTCATTCAGGGGGAACGGACCAGAACGGGCGTTCCGGATCCCAACGGGCTCCGTGGCTGGTTCTGGGTTCCCGACAAGTGCCAATCAAAAGTGAGTTCCTGTTCCTAAATCATTTGAATGACACCACTGCCTGTATCGGTACTAGTGACGCTAGTGACATGCTCACAAACGTACTGTACGGAGCTCTGGTTTTTATACATGACAAATAAACCACTCTGAATATAAAGTTTAAGTCGGGGGGGCGGTGATGGTATAGCTTGGTTTGGGTATAAGCCTTGCGCATAGGAGCTCAGCAGTTCAATCCAGATAAGAGCACAATCCTAACCTGAAGTTAGGCCGGCACAGTTAGGCCAGCAAAGTTTGGCTACCACAAGGGTGACTGTAAAGCGTGTTTGGACCACTCTCGGCAGGGCTGGCTCTAGGATTGGTGGGGCCCAATGCAGGGCATTCCCGCAGGGCCCCCACCCTCCCTGCGGGGGCCGCCCACTCACCAAGAAAAGTGCTTTTGGTGCCACGTGTGGCACCTGGAAATAGTTGGTGGTGACATGATGATGACACTGCCAACTGCTTCCAGGAGGCCCATTTTGGGCAGCTTGAAGGCAGAGGCAGGTGGGAGGACCCAAGATAAAGCTGCTCTGCTTGCCCCAATGACTTACAGTCCCGGAGATCCTGGCTGCAGCAGCAGGAGATATGCTCACTGTGTTTGTGTGCCCCCCCCCCCAAGTGCGGGGCCCAATGTGATGACATTGGTCACATTGGCTTAAGGCCGGCCCTGACTCTCAGAGTTATGGAGGATGGCACTAGTCTCTCTTGACTCCAAGAGTGGCCCAAACATACTTTACAGTGTCCCTTGTGCCGGCCAAACTTTGCTGGCCTAACTGTGGCAGTCTAACTCTAGGTTAGGATTACGCCCTAAAAGGATTTCCAGGAGCTGGGAAATAGTCCCGTTTTCCCACAAAAGGCTCTGTTGCAGTAATATTTATTGCAACATACATTGTAGGGATGGTTTTTGAAATTCGTTAATGCTGAGTAATGGTTGCTGATAACAACCTACCCGTCAAATGTATTTAGTGAAGGGCTTTCTCTGTCATTTTGCTCACAACAAATTTTGCTATATGCAGCTCTTTCTGCTGTCTTAGAGCCAAACTGCCTTGCAGTGCAATCCTTCGCATGCCCCAGTGAGTTTAATGGGACTTACTCCCAAGTATGTTTGTGTATAGAATTGCAGCCTTAATAGGGAGAACCTGTAGCTCAGTGATAGAGCACCTGCCTTACATACAAGGTCTCACATTCAATCCCTACTATCCAGTGGTGGGATTCAAATAAATTAACAACCGGTTCTATGACATCATAGCCGGAGCAAAAAAACCCCAAAGCCAGCCAAGGTAAGCGAGTGGGTGGGGCCCGTCCATTTAACAACCGGTTCTATAGAACCTGGGCGAACCCCCTGAATCCCACCACTGCTACTATCTCCAGGTAGGAGTGGAAAATACCCTTGCCTGCGACCCTGGAAAGTTGCTGCTAGTCAATATTGACAAAATTGACATAGATCAGCCCACCCTGCTTTTTGGCTTCCCTTAGGAGCTCTTCTGAGGTTCCGGGGCTCCCCGTCAAACAAGGAAACAACAGCAACAGATCAACATAAAATCATTTACAATTTTGGGTTTTCAGTCAGCGGCCCCCTTCAAGTGTGCCAGGGTACCCATATGGCTCACGTTGAGAATGGTTGACTGGCTGGATGAAAGGTCTGCCTCAGAATAAAGCAGCTTCATGTGCACAATCTAATATTTAGGGGGGGGAACAGAAAACATAATCATCTGGTTCCAAGTATACCACTTCAGATCAAAAGTTTTGTGGTGCAGAAGAAAAAGCCCAGGATGGCAAAGGACTGACATATCAAAAAGAAGCCCATGAAGGTCTTTGGCTAGTGGCCCATGTCAGAGGGCTGGAGGGTGATCTACACATTCTCAAGGGTGATCTACACCAGTGGTCTCCAAACTGGAGACTGCTGCAGTGGGGAGAAGCTTCCCTGTCACAAATGGCCCTTTCTGTTCTGCCAGGGAAGCGCCAAAAGACCGCGACGACAGCCCCCACCCAGGTGTCTTCGCAGCCAGACACTTCCGGGGTCTCCTGTCTCGGCATGCCTTGGACCCAGCGTACTGTACAGATGCAGTTGGCCACAAAGACCCTTGAGGGCTGTTGTTGGGGTCTTTTGGAGCTTCCCCGGCAGAACGAAAGGTGCCATTCATGCCAGGGAAGGAGCAGGCGGGCACAGGATCCAGCCCGCGGGCCAGAATTTGAAGCCCACTGATCTACACAATAAGAATGCACCATGGCCTCCGTTCTTGTTCTGTAATGGGTTTGTAGATCACCCTTGAGAATGTGTAGATCACCCTCCAGCCCTCTGACATGGGCCAATAGCCAAAGACCTTCAGATCCTATGGGTAAATGCTCTTAGCTCACACCACTAGAACTTTCTTAGGAATACTGTAAGTTCCTCTTTTAGCTGTAGGGTACAGAGTTCTCTGCAATCAATCAGACACAGTTTAGAAATTTGTTCTGGCCATGCCTTGAGAAAAAAAAAGATCCTTTTTTACAGTTGCTAAGGCAACCCAGTAGAACAGTTGTGTAACTGGGTCATTAGACTTCTAGGCCCACACTATCCAGATGTGATATCTTCTGTTTCTTTTGAAAGAAAACATCCTACTTCACAGAATGATTGTAGGAAGGAAAAATGGCTTTTAGTTTAACATTCGTCACTGGCGCAAGCATATCTATACCATGAGGGAGACCCATCCATTAGGGTGATTGAAGCAGTTGCCTCAGGCAGCAGAATAACGGGGGGCACCCACATCTTTCCTGCCCCCTGTGCCACTACTGGGAGGGGTAGAGGCTGGTACATCACCCAGAATTGGCATACTGCCTGAGGCACCAGGAGGTAATGGTCCAGCACCGTATGCTATGATACTTAGAGCGTAATCCTAACCTGGATTTGGGCTGGCAAGGTTTGGCCAGCACAAGGGACACCGTAAAGCATGTTTTGGACCACCTTCGGAGTCAGGGGGGGGATGGCGTACGTCTGTGCGCTGGCCTCAAACTTTGCTGGTCTAACTGTGCTGGCCTAAATCCAGGTTAGGATTGCACTTTGAGATGCTGTTATAGCTTTGTCTCTACCACACCCTACGCAGTGATCTTTTTTTCCCCTCAATCTTTACACTAACTCTGTGCACCCTTGTCTCTGTAGTCCTTCCTGTTCCAATCCCTCCTAAGATTACACATTTGTAAAAGCAGTAGGATGGCTGTCATCAAGAGAATGGTTTAGATGGAGACAATGGGCTGCAAGAACATATGCCTCTTACATACATACTCTTACAGCATACACTAGAGACAGTGACAGTTGCGATGGTACCCACAAAGAGGGCAAAACAGGTTTTTTTAATGCTTCACTGGCATAAATCTGAGAAATCCTATTGGAGTTTCTGGGGCTTACCCCAAAGCAATCTCCAGCTGCCTCCTACACTGCTCTGGATTCAGTGCAGTATAGGATTGGGCTTTTAAAAACCTCTGTCTGTATTCTATGAAAAACACTTGATGTTGTACTATTGGCCTGTTTTAATTCACCACTGTTCTGGTCTGCTTTAAATTCAAGGAGCCTGCTACTGGAAGCCAGGGTGTGTTAGTCATCTTTTGCTTTTGCCATCAGCTGATGGAATGCACCTTGACAAAATTTATTTCTTTCACTTGCAGACCTCAACATAAGCCACCAAAGGATGCTGCAGCAGAATCAAAGCATGTCTGGGAGGAATGAAATAAAGGAATACAATGAAAGAAAGAGGAAAACTGCTGTTGGGGCAAAAATGTAGATTCCACTCTGCACAAAAAGCTCAAACACTGATTTCTTCTTTTCTTTAAAAAAGATTGAAATACTGATATGCATCACAATATCATAACATAGAATCAAACACAACAAAGCTTTTTGAAAGGCAATTTAAGATAAAAGCCCTACAGCTTGTAAGGTCTACGATGCACTAAAGAAAATGTGCTTTCAACGGTGCTTCCTTTTAAACAAGCTTTTCAACTTCAGACAGGCTTGAAAGCTGAAAATATTGGATGCGGGATTACTCTGTCCACCTGTATGACTTATAGTTAGAACAACACCATTCCTGTGTTTCAGTAGCCGAGTCTCCCCAGCCATGTCAGTGGATGAAGTTTTCTCACCACGATAAAAGGAGAAGATATGCATCCCTCAAACAATATCTCATGAGCAGCTGGAATTTCACTTCCTGGTTTCACTGCAGAGGTTATTGTGGCCAAGGCGACAAGCCACTGTAAAAAGTGGTTTGTCTCTTCAGCAAGTCATAAGAACATAAGAACATAAGAAGAGCCCTGCTGGACCAGGCCAAAGGCCCATCTAGTCCAGCTTCCTGTATCTCACAGCGGCCCACCAGGTGCCCCAGGGAGGCATGAGACAACAAGATGCTTGGATCCTGTTGCCATTCCTTTGCACCCGGTACTCTGAAGTAGCCCGCCACCATTGTAAGGAGGTTGCACAATCCATCATTGCCTATAGCCCACAATGGACCTTTCCTCCAGAAATCCGTCCAATCCCCTCTTAAAGGCATCCAGACCAGATGCCATCACCACCTCCTGTGGCAAAGAGTTCCACAGATTCCACACATTAACACAGATTAACACAGATTAAGTCAAATTCAGATTTGGAGTCAGTAGCATACCTAAAGCATCTGCTACCCGGGGCAAATAAACTTTGTACCCCGCCCCGCCCCCCGCAACAAACTCAAATCTAGTTCATTAAGGAAATAAATGTTAAAAGGTTTTCTGGTTAATTGGTCATAACTTTTGATAGAATACAGATATTCAAATTTGTTTCATTGGATGTAGCATTAAATTACCTTTCCAATGATAGATAATGTGATGGTATTGTTCACACATACCAAGGTTTTCACAATGTGGGCCACTAGTGTCAAGCTCACCCTGTTGCCTGGGTACACCTGCAAAGCTTGTTGCCAGGTGCAGTTGCGACTTAGCTATGCCACTGCTGGGAGTGCTATTCCTTCCTATGTGTGCATGTGTTCCTTTGGTACTTGATCCTGCCTAGATGATTGTAATTTAAATAGCAAGGCAGGAAAAAAAAAATGTCCTAAGTGGTGTTACGGGCATTATGGGCCATAGGCTGAATAAGTCAGAATTTTACTTATTGTACACAAAAGGAGATGACTTTAAGGGTTGTAAGCAGTGATGTCATTCAGGGGGAACGGACCAGAACGGGCGTTCCGGATCCTAACGGGCTCCGTGGCTGGTTCCGGGTTCCTGACAAGTGCCAATCAAAAGAGAGTTCCTGTTCCTAAATCATTTGAATGACACCACTGGTTGTAAACTTAACTCGCACTGGAATGGGCAGGCCGGCGTGCCTGCACCGTATTCAGCGCATTTTTGGAGCTGCCTGGAGCCTCCATGGGGCAAGGGCATGTGCATGCCCTCACCCTAGGGTAGGCGCCACCCACCCCAATGGGCTTGCTCGGATCTGTGCCCGCGATACAGTAGGCAGAGATCCAAGCAAGCTGCGTGGCCCAAATTGGGGCTGCGTGGCCCGGGGACGGAAGCTTGCCTAACGGTCACATCCCAACTCCACTCCCATCCCCGGGCCAGCATGCCTCCTGGCCCGTCCACCCCCCACCCACAAACACCGTCCTTCCACCCAGAAATGCACCTGTGCAGGACAACGCTGGACCAATGCAAGCAGCTTGCATCAGCCCAAGGGCGGAGGGGTAGAATTGCGCTGCCTGTAGCCTCTGTGCGACTAATGTTTTGTGTGCACTTACTTTAACTGGTTTACAGTGATGTGAACTTTCACAGCCAATAGCCCATTGCATCAGCTTCCTTATAGGATTCCATTCTGTCCTCATTGAGTATGCATAAGAGCAGATGGAAGCCGGCTACTGGAAATGGGAGTAATGTACTTGAGACAGACTTGTACTTGAAATCTTCCATTGCAATTACTGCGCTGCATTAAACGGGATTGTGCCACCTGGGCATTGCTAGCTAGCAAACCTTGAGTACTCCTCCTACTGTGAGTTGCAAGTCCAAGGGGGAAATGTTTGCAGAACTCTTGTTATGGGGCAAGGGTATCGGTATTAACCAGATGGCTCAAGCTATTCCGAAAAGGTTGTGTTTATGGTATTTCCATTTTAGAGCCGTCAATGAAGCATTTCAGCAGAAGGGAACTTAAAAGCTGCTCCCTCTCTTCATCGAGACAATAAGAAGCTTTTAACATAATCGGTTCTGTAGCGCTATGGAAGCACTGTTTCCACTTTTTAAAAGAGAGAAGGTGATAGTTTGCTCAGTACCGATTCAACTGCTCAGGGGGCATTGAAGTTTAAATCAAGAATTGCAGGTGGAAAACACTTCTTTTTCCCTATGAAGAAATTTAGCAGTTCCAGGATACATGTAGTAACTCGGGCAGAATTCCAGTGGAGCAGACAGGGAAGGTGGGATGGTCCCTTTGGGGTTCCATCCTGAGCACATGCCAACTTAGGCAACCGCAGGGAAAAAAATACATTAAAAAGTATTAGGGGAGAATTACATGATCACAGCACATTCTCTGTTCACAGCATGCTGTAAGCCTAATGGCTCTAAGCGTGCAATTCTAACCTGGAGTTAGGTTAGTGAGGTTAGCTGGCAGCAAAGTTAGGCCAGCACAAGGGTCACCACAAAGTATGTTTGGTCCACTCTCGGAGTCAAGAGAGGTCAGCACACAGCCGTGTGCCATCCTCCCTGACTCCGAGAGTGGTGCAAACATGCTTTAAGGTTTCCCTTGTGCTGGCCAAACTTTTCTGGCCTAACTGTTCCAGCCTAACTCCTGGTTAGAATTGCACTCTAAGGCTTGGTGAGAGTTTTTCTCTGGTGTATTTGTCACGTTTTGTTGTCCAGGTCTCCTTGTCTTAGAGTCGGGCGAGCTCTCCTATTGCATACAATTAATCAATCAATTGTGTGCACGCACACATGCACACATATACAGAGAGAGACTTCAGGAAGCCTAATCCTATGCTGCTTGTCCACCCTGTGGTACAGCAATGCTGAAACAACCACCACTGTATCCTGTGGGACAAGAGAAATAGCCAGAATTCTTCTCAGGAATGGAACTTCATTTCCCTAATCCTGTATAACGCCCCCACAGAAACCAGCGAAATCACTGGTGTAGATTCAAGCAGCTCATGTAAGGTATTCAGGGCATGGGAGGGGGGATAGGATTTGGCAGCAGCCTCTACCACCGTTCCCGCCCCTCCCTATCCACTATGGTTTCCAGGAACCTAACCCTAGCGGATAACGAGAACTGACTGTACATTTAGATAAATACATATACAAACATACAGATACGTGTGTGTGTGTGTGTGTGTGTGTGTGTGTGTGTGTGTGTGTGTGAGAGAGAGAGAGAGAGAGAGAGAGAGAGAGAGAGACAAGGGGGGCTCATTATTTCTGAACTCTGCTGGACCAGTGCTGATCAATAATACGTTTGATTTGAAGTCTGGAACAGTTTTCCTTTCATTCAATCTTCCCTTTGCTCTTCCTCTTTGAAACTATCCTGGTAATGAGGATTGCCTGGCTCCAGCCAGACATCAAATGTTTAGCTTTAAATGCCCCAATCAAGCAGGAGTTGACATCACAACTACTCCAATGCTATGTTAACTAGTATCTCCCTGGCATGTTACAGTTGTATCTTAACTACATGGACTCGAGCTCTGCTTGAGATCCCTCTGAAATCACAATCTAGCATTGAACAGAGACATCTATTTGGTTGGCAAACCTCCCAAGACGAAACCCAACCGGTTGGATTTCTCATTTCACTGTTTTAAATTACCAGCTGTCAGAAAAATAGATAATGATTTTAAGGATTTTGATGATGACACCTTTCCACTTTAGTAGCATTTAACATGTGACACAAAAAGACTGAAGCACTCAGAATGATTTTCCCCCCTCTCTTTCCAATGCAGCTGATCAGTATTGACTAATAAATGCTATTATTTCAACGATGTTGCTTTGACTGTTCGTAGAGCTGGCTTGCTTTTGCCGAACCTGTCCAGAAATCAGTTCTATTTTTCTTTTGCCAGTACATTATATTGCCTTATATTACTGTAAATGTGGAGGAAAAGTTACTTCTTAAGGAGCTAAAATCATGCAGCAGAGCAGTTAAGAATGCCAAATTATATCATGGGTAAAGTAAAACAGGCCGTTGTAGCCAATCTATGGGCAAAGTACTCCAAATGCAAAGCAGCGAACATGAACAGGGGCGTAGCTAATGAAAGTGTAGCCCGGTGCAAAGGGCAAAATGTTGCCCCAAAAGTGACATTACACGAGGAAGTGAAGTCACCATTGTGTTTTCATTTTCTTGGGTTTTTGGACCACGTTTAATAGAATGAAGATAGTACACTCTGATTTGTTTCATTGAATTCTGCTTTAAATTACCTTTCTGATGATATGTAACATGATGGTATTCTTCACACATACCAAGGTTTTCACAATTTTGGCCACTAGTGTCAAGCTCACCTTGTTGCCCCCAAAAGCTTGTTGCCTGGTGCAATTGCACCCCCCTGCATGTCTATAGCTACACCCCTGGACATGCGATCTTTCTGCCTTCCCTTTTTGTAGCTTTGGGATACTGCCTGAATCGGGATGAACAGATGGATATTACACAGGCAGCCCAAACCTACCCAGGGCTTATACTGATAGATTGCACAATGATCTGTCAGCATATGTATGTCCCAGACTGATGGTGGGAAAGCCACTCCACTGTTTGGTGGGCTGCAGCTGCCAGAGCAAAAAGCTGCAGGCCACATGTGAGCAGCCCACTGAACTGTTGGTAGGTCTGCAGTCAGTGTGGTTTGGGGAGAATTGTGGCTGTATTGGGGTGAGGAGTGGGCCAGAATGGGCTGGAAGGAGCTGGAAGGAGGAGGATGTGGTGGGCAAGATCCTTTCCCCCCTTGCTGGCCTGGACCTGCCCCACCAGAGTCTGTGCTTTGCACATTGCTTTGCAAGTGACTCACCACCACCTGAGTTCGCCATTTTGAGTCTTATCATGCATGCATCCCTGTGCTGACAAAAATCTCCTTATTTGCAGACTTGCATCTGTCACCTACTCAGAGCCAAATTCTGCTTATGGGGCAACATTTGGTGTATTTGTGGTCTTGATGTTTGATCATAGGAAAACGTACGCTAGCTGGTTTGCTTTGTACAGAGCTTTCTAATGGGGTGTGCTGGCAGGCAGGAAAGGCCAGTTCACGCATCGTTCCAGCATGCAGGTGGTGTGTGCGGCAGGACCCAGGAATCAGATGGGGGCTTTTGCAATCTTCCCTACTATTCAAGCTTCTTGAATGAGAAACAGAATGCCCAGACAGAAGAAGCCATTCTGATGATCAACCCACTTCTCACGCCAGTTGTATAACGTGGACGAGGTGTGCTTGCACAGACATTTACGTACATAAGCCCTGATTCACATTCAAGGCTTGGTATACAATTGGAGAGGGCATGAGAGCCCAAGGATTGTTTTCATTGTCTGGCCTGTGTAGCCTATTTATTAGGGCTGTATGTGAAGTGGATAATAGCCAGGTAATATTGATCTGAAAACAGAGTCCATCTTCAAAAGAAATAGCAGCATGGTTTCAACCACTTCTTGTCAAGGTTTCAATCAAGGTTGCTTCTTGCCAGTTAGCTACAAACATCCAAAGTGCTTCTTTCTCTGCCCACATTCAAAAAAACCTCTTTATTTTTCTGTCTGGGAGTACTCTCCCAGGCAGAGCACTTGGTTAACCTTGGTTAAATGTCCTCTAAACATAACCTGAATGGGACGTGGTGGCACAGTGGGTTAAACCGCTGCTGCTGGGTTTTCTGACCAGAAGGTTGGGAGTTCAAGACTGTGTGACAGAGTGAGCTCTCATTGCTTGTCCCAGCTCCTACCAACCTAGCAGTTCAAAAGCACCTAAATGCAAGTAGATAAATAGGGACCACTTTGGTGGGAAGGTAACGGCGTTCGGTGCGCTATGGCGTATAGTCATACTGGCCACATGACCACAGAAGCTTGTCCTTGGACAAAACGCCAGCTCTACAGGCTTTGAAACAGAGATGAGCACCGCCCCCTACAGTCGGTTACGACTAGACCATTCGGTCGTGGGGAAACCTTTACCTTTAAACATAACCTTGGTAAATCATCTTGGCATAAATCACCTTGGCGTATTGGTATGGTATGACTGACATTCTAGGCATTTGGAGTAGCTGATGGGTAGATTAATGAGCGTAATTGTGGCAGATTAAACTGTACCAAGACCTACTGAAACAGCTACATTGCACAAACCAGCATCTCTGTTATAATATTATTCTTTACCATTTTACTTGACAACACAGAGAGTTCTATATTGTGACCCTAAATATGATAAAACAGGAAAAAACAAACACCCTCACCATTGTTAGTCTATGGGTCCAATCCTATCCAACTTTCTGGTGCTGATGCAGCTGCAGTACAGCTCCAAGGTAAGGGAACAAATGTTTCCAGAGGAGAGAACCACACTGTGAAGGCCACATCTGGGCCTGAGGATTCGGTGAATCACAGAATCTATATTTATAAAAGAGAATGTCTGTTTGTACGTTTGTATGTTTAGTTTGTACATTTGTACATTCGTACATTTGTGTATACGTATGTTTTGTTTTGTTTTTTAAAAAAATGCGAGTGGATAAATAGGGACCACTTCAGTGGGAAGGTAACAGCGTTCCATGCACTACGGCGTAGAGTCATGCTGGCCACATGATCGGACAAAAACGCCGGCTCTGCAGGCTTTGAAACGGAGATGAGCACCACCCCCTACAGTCAGTTACGACTAGACCATTCGGTCGTGGGGAAACCTTTACCTTTACCTTTTTATGTTCTGCATAGGCTCCTCAACGCTTGGACCGATTGACACCAAACGTGGCACGCATACACCTTGTGGCCTGGCGACAAACACTGGGGAGGGGGGTCAGACGCCCCCAGCACCCCCGGTGGTGGGGGTGCGGGGGGGTGAAACGTAAGCATGTTCGCAAATGGCCAACATCGGTGTTGAATCCATCGTTTCCGGGGTCGCCAAGATGAGCGGCGATGCCCCCGACACCATTTGACTCTGGGTTCAGCCCTCCCTTGCCAGGGGGGCGAGAAGGGGCACAAAACAAACTGTCCACCATGCCCTCCTGGAACGCCTGGACCAATTAACGCCAAACATGGCATGCGTGTGCCTTCCAGTCTGGCGACAAACACTGGGGGGGGTCAGACCCCCCTAGGACCCCCGGGGGTCCAGGGGGCACTTGAAAATGCTCAAAACCAGCAGAAATTAGCGTCGAATCCATAGTTTCCGGGGTCGCCAAGACAAACAGTGACGCTCCTGACGCCGGTGGAGTCCGGGTTCGGGCCCCCCTCGGCATGGGGGTGAGAAGGGGTGCAAAACAAAATGTCCACCATGCCCCACTGGAACGCCTGGAGCAATTGACACCAGTATGCTTTACGGTCTGGGGACAAACACTGCGGGGGTCATGTGAATACGGTTGAAAATGGCTGAAATCGGTCTCAAATCTGTAGTGTCCGGGGTCGTCATGACGAATGGCAACGCTCCCGATGCCGTTTGAGTCCACGTTCGGACTTGGGATAATTTGTTGCCTGGGCAACACCAGGTAAAAAAAGCTAGTACTGTATATTTGTAAAAAACCCATTGATAAATGGTGGTTTAGACTAGTCTGCCCATGTAAGCTGCCTTGGGCATTTGCTTTGGTGTGGGAAAGGCGGGGTATAAATTCTTCAAAATAAATATAAATAAAATACCTTGAGGAGGCTCCTATGACTGCCCCCCCCCGCCAAATGCAGCATACAACCTAAACTGGAGATAGGCTGACACAGTTAGGTGGGCAAAGTTTGACTGGCACAAGGGACACAGTAAAGTCTGTTTGGACCATGCTCTGAGTCACAGAGACCAGCAGACAGACCTGTTTCATCCTACCTGACTCTAAGAGTGGTCCAAACAGGCTTTATGATGTCCCTGGTGCCGGCCAAACTTTGCTGGCCTGACCGTGCCGGCCTTACTCCAGGTTAGGATTGCACTCTGAGACAACTACACCAGGTCTGGAAAACTGGATAGGATTTAGCCCTAAAGTATTTGTTTTAGGGCGCAATCCTAAGCAGTGCCGGAATGGCGAGGCTGACGGGCCTGCACCATATCCTAGCGCTGCTTAGGCAAGGCTGGAGCCTGCTGGTGGCAAGCGTACATTCGTGCCCTTACCATAGGGGAGGCGCCAGCCTCCCCTATGGGGTCCTCGGATCTGTGCCTGCTGTTTGATCTGCGCCTGCTAAACAGCAGGCACAGATCCGAGGAAACTACATGGCCCGACTCCAGGCTAAACGGCCTCCCAATCGGGCTTAGGATTTGGCCTTATGGCCGATTCCCAAGCCTGCCCTTCTCCTGGGCTGACACAGTTGTCGATCCGCCCATATCCCGCCCTTGTCCTGCCCAGAACCTCCCTCATCCCATCCAATCCCTCCCCTGATCCATGATGGTGCGTTCCTTGCACTGGCTGGCTTCGGCCGACGCAAGAGAGTGGCATGCACTATGCAGGTGGCGCCGGTCCCATTGTCTTAGCGCCAATGTGGGGGTGCTGATCAGCGCCCCGCATTGGTGCTAAGTGCGGAGCATCGATGCAACATGCGCCCATTGCAGGATTGCGCTGTTAATCTGTTATCTCAGGCAAAAAGCAGGATCTTTAAAACTACATTTGGGGCTTTTTTTACCCCCCTCCTTTGCTCACCAGTTATGGCAAAGGTTTTTCAGAAAATAATTGGTCTAGGGAAATTATTCTCTTTAAAATCAAGCTAACTCTAGACATTTCTTATTAACCTCAAAAACGCTATTTCCCAGGTCATCTTATTTTCCGTCTGAAGTGTCAGGGTTTCCCAGAATATAATTACTTACGTATTTGTGTGTGACAAAGCCCTTTTTTTCTTGCTCTGCAACGAAATTATTAATGTTGGACTTTCCCTGCATTTTCTATATCAATCCCTTGTCACCAGTGATGTGTGTATGCTTGTGCGTGCGTGCGTGCATGCGTGCGTGCGTGTGTGTGTGTGTGTGTGTGTGTGTGTGCTCATGCCCACATTGTTTGGTAAGTCGTTTGCAAGATTCTGTAGCATAAGAGTCTGTGACTTGTTCCTCAGTATATATTGTAGTTCTCTAGAGCACATGGTCCAATCCTAATGAGGGCCTGGAACATTGGAATGTGCATCCCACTGGCATGCACTGTGACAAAATCAATCAATCAATCAATCAATCAACAGTATTTATATATCACTTTTCAGTACAAAGTTTACAAAGTGGTTTACAGGCAAATAATAATAATAAATGGCTCCTGGTCCCAAAAGGGCTCACAATCTTTAAAAAAAAATGCAGAACACCAACAGCCACAGCCCCTAGAAAAGGCACTGCGCAGGGGCAAATCGGGACAATTACTCTCCCCCTGCTAAGCATAAGAGAAACACCATTTGGAAAAGTGCCTCTTGCCCAGTTAGCAGGGGCAAACGAGCCATAATGCACTTTGAGACAGTGCAAGGGACAAACTTGCTGGCCAGAGCCTTCCCACTGGTGCTCCTGATCATCATTGGCCTGCCAGCGCAGATACGTCCAGTGCAGGGGCAGATGGGAGGATGGGAAGGGAGTTGAATGGGGTTGTGTGGGACAGGGCAGTGACAAGCGTGGGCAGTTGGGCACAGGAAGGGGTGGCATTGGCGGTGCCAGTGTGTGCCAATCCCCTTCTTGGTCCTGATCCACCTGCACGGATCAACGTGGACTTGCACCAGAGATTTTGCTGGTGCTAGACCAAGTTGACCCATTGCAGCTGCTGGGGCTTACCTTAGGACAAGGGAACCAATGTTGCCTGACCTTGAAGCGACATTCAGCAGCCAAAAATCCTCCATGGGATGCAGCATAGCCAGCATCGGCACCACTACGTCACAGTGCAGGGATTAACGTTGGGTTGAGCTGACGTTTTCCGAAAAAGGAAAATCAAACTGATTTCAATGCTGATACTGTTTCTATATCCCTGGTGAGCCATGTGCAGTTATGAGTGAGTGACTGCAGGCCGAAAGCACAATACTGTTGATTAAACGCATGGTGAGCCAAATTTTGTTGTGTCTCTGCAAGAAGTAGGACTTTTAAATGGGATTGCAATACATGTTCACATTTCAATGGTCGGGTAGCCCAGTCCTAACCTGTGCCAGCGCAGCAGCGTTGAGTGTAACAACCCCGGTATGGGGTTGAGAAAAGCCTGCCTATGTAAACCGCCTTGATTAAAGTCAGAGGCGAAATCCAATGACCAGAAAGGCTACATAAATACTGGTATTATTATTAACGGCTTATTACCTAGACAGCCATTTTCAATGTTGTCATCTCCTGGCACACCGACAAGGTGCTAACGTTGTCATTGTTTTGACCATTGAAAAAGCACCCCACACTGCTTGTGTGGGGCTCACGTCCCCCAATGGCCCTGCAAATAAATGACCCTCACCCAAACTCCCATGGCACACCAGCAGACCATGTGCACCACACCAATATACAATGGCGCACTGGTTGAAAATGTCTGCCCTCAGATCACCTCATCAGGGCTCAGTTGGCAGCTGAAAAGGGAAGGCCTTCTTTGCTGTGGTGTCCATATTTGGAATTCCCTCTACTCCCTTCTGAGTTCAGGTCAGCCCCCTCTCTGCATGTGTTTTGGCTGCATTTGAAAACTTCCTTTATTTATTTATGCCCAAGACAGCTTACATGAGCAGACTAGTCTAAACCACCATTCTTCCAATGGGATTTTTACAAATCTACAGTATTCTTGTGATCCGCCAATCGTCAGGCCCAGGTGTAGCCTTCACAGTGTGGTTCTCTCCTTTGGCCGCATGCCATCAAGCCTCAGCAGGCAATTGCAAGTCAAGCCTGGACAGGTCCTCAAGGTCGTATTTCTTTTTTTTGCCGGTTGGCCTTCTCACATACTCCACCGCAACTGTCACCTGCGGTGAGTAATCAGCTCCACAGCAACTCTGTTCTGCCACTGCAGGTACTGCAGAGTGTCACAGCCTGGCATCCGTCTCCCATCCAAAAATAGACCACAGATTCTCCTGCTTAGCTTTAGGCAGTACCAACAACTCAACCATCAGTCTACACCTCCTGCCATTATCTTTCTGCCTTTCAAGATTTGGGTGGACTCTCACTTTTGTTTTGAGTAGATTTTCTGTTTCTGACCTGCCACTTGCCTTTTTAATTTTTTTTATTAATTTTTGTAAGCTTTGGTGCATTTTAATTACTGTCATCATACGCCATCCTTGCTTGAAAGGGGAAAGGCAGGGCATCACTGTGTTAAATAAATGGTCCAGAACATAGTGTACAACCGGGAGATGAGTCAGAGAATGAGTCAGAGTGGAGCCTTCTGGATCCAATGCAGCAATATCTCTTAAAATCTGGCCACAAACATTCTCCTAAAGAATAATTGTACAGCTCATAACATGCTGGGACTGTGATTGGATCAAAACAACAACAACCCGTGTACACTGTGTACTGTATTTCCTTTGCATTAGGTACATTGCAGAAAGCTGCCTCCTTCCCTTCCTCTTTTCCTGGGAACTATAATGATGCAATAATAATTCCCCTGTACTTGGGAGCCTGAGAAATATTGTTCTGCACAGGATGTCTGAGTCAATACCATGATTGTCAGGTACTCTGGGAACAACATGCCCCAGAACTCCTTGCATCTGAGATGCAGCCAAGATCGCAACCAAGGAGTAGATTTGTGAGGAGGAGCGAATGACGCTCACCTTGTAGTCAGTGCCAGATTTAGGCATAAGCTGAACAAGCTACAGCTTAGGGCAGTGGTTCCCAAACGAGGACACACGAGTGGATCATGGCCCAGTGTTTGGTGATTTGTGAAACTGACAAGGCAGATTAGGCTAAGTGCATCAAGGGTTAAACAAGCTGCTACTCGTGGGGCGGGAGCACTGCTGCCTAATCATCATCATAGCCACACCCACTCAGTATTTATAAATCAGGTAGAAAGTTTGGGAACCAATCCATAGGGGCCTCAAAAAATGTTTTGGTGGGAAAGCTTTTAAAAGTGTGTGTGTGTGTGTGTGTGTGTGTGTGTGTGTGTGTGTGTGTGTGTGTGTGTGTGTGTTAGTCTCTCTCTCTCTCTCTCTCTCTCTCTCTCTGTGTGTGTGTGTGTGTCTGTCTCTCTCTCTCTCTCTGTGTGTGTGTGTGTGTGTGTCTGTCTCTCTCTCTCTCTCTCTCTCTCTCTCTCTCTGTGTGTGTGTGTGTGTGTGTGTGTGTGTGTGAGTGAGAGAGAGAGAGAGAGAGAGAGAGAGAGAGAGAGAGAGAGATGTTGGCATACTTTTTTTTTAACAAGGGGTCTCCAAGCTTAGGGCTCACCAAGTCTAAATCTGGCACTGCTCGTATTGGAGCTGGGCACTGAACCTGAGCAAACCTTGGAGATTCTCAACTGGATAATTAGGAACTTTGGTGACATCCTAGTTGCAACACCTGCTAACTGGGCAAGAGACACTTTTCCCAGTGGTGTTCCTCTTATATTCAGCAGGGGGAGAGTAATCATCCCTCTTCACCCTGGCGTAGTCTCTTTCTAGTGGCTGTTGCTGGTGGTGTTCTGCCTTTTTTTTTTTTTTAGATTGTGAGCATTTTTTGGGACAGGGAGCCATTTAACTTTATTATAACTATTTGCCTGTAAACCGCTTTGTGAACTTTGTGTTGAAAAGTGGTATATAAATATGATTGATTGATTGATTGATAGTTGTGAAGGAAGAATGTGGCGGTGGGATGGGGGCAGAGGTGGCATCAGAGCTCAGCCATTAGAGCAGCCGTTTTCAATCACTGTGCCACAGCACACTGGTGTGCCATGAGTGGTCCACAGGTGTGCCATGGGAATTTGGGGGAAGGTTATTTATTAGTAGAGCCAATGGGGTGTGTGAGCCCCCACTGGCAGCATGGTGTGCCGTACTAATTGTCAAAAACTGGTGGTGTGCCTTCACAATTTTTCATACTTTCTCCATGTGCCACAAGATGAAAAAGGTTGAAAATTGCTGCATTAGAGGGTCTGCTTGGCCAGCCTGACATCTGACCCCTTAGTACTCGTGGCAGTGGTAGCACCCAATGTGCCACTGGGGGTCAGTGGACACACTTTGTGCTGGCACTGTATTAGGAAACGTCATGTACTCCTTCAAGAAGAGATGAGATACAAATGGAGTATATTTATGATACCCCCCCCCGTTGAGAACTTAAATAAGCTTTTCCGTTTCCTACTAGATGAACATTGGAACGAGACGCTCTGCAACCACCATTGCCCAACGTCACATAATATATAGCGTAGTCAAGGTGTCTTGACATCGACACAAGGAACATCATGAATTCAGTCTGTTGTCCCCACAGAAGAGCAGATAACATCATAGCCGAGATCTGCTCATCCTTCACTGTAATTCTTGCTTCTCTGACTCCCGGTGCCTGGACCTTTCCAGTACCAAGGTCAGCTGGCTGAGCATTAGTCAGCTAATGTCACTTTTGGCTCGGAGTCCTGTGCTTTATCTTGAAATAAGTGTGAAAAGGCGACACTGTGTACTAACCTACACTTATCAGAGCTGACATGGAAACAGAGATGCCCACCCCCAAAAACGCATGGAAATGTTACATGCAGATGACAGATATTTATTGCAGTCTTAGGGCTGGTGCACTCAACAGACTCCTCTTCTTTTCCAAGACAGATTGCTATTCATTGCTGTAGTAATGGCCTTTGAAGTCATCAGTACTGCTCATCTCATGTCCTTTGCTGAAGCATGGAGCCAGCGCACTCAGGAATGCTGTCTTTTGTAGCCACTGTTGTCAAGCATTTTTCAAGGCAACATTGGGTGAATATTTAACATTTACCTGATGGCAATGACTGATACAATCCACAGCCCAAACCAATGCACATTCCGACCACCTGCAGCTTGACGTATGGGGCTTGACAACATGTGATGCTGTACACAGTGCTGCTGGAACAAGGAGTGGTGCCAGCTGGGCAACAGCACCTGTTAAGTCAGTGGTGGGGAGGATTGTGGGCAGGAAGGGGAAGGATTGGGTCCTTTTGTGGAAGGAACTGGGTGCAAGGAGGAGGCAAGAGCAGTGGTGGACACATCATTTTGAGGGGGGACAAATGCCTCAGGCGGCCAGCTGGTTGAGCGGGATGAGGGTGGCAAAGAGGCAGGCTTGTCTCTCAAAGAGGTGAGCACTGTTTGGCCCTCCCGCCCTCCCTTGCCTCCACATGGCTCCAAAATGGAGCCTGGCATGGGGGCAGGAAGCCAGGGGAAGGGGTGGTGCTCCTCCCTCTCTATCCCTGGGCAGCTCATTGCTTGGGTCTGCAACTGGCAAGAGGGGTTGGATCTGGCAGTGATGGCATATGCTGAATCCGATTCCCTCTTTTTTAAACCTCCCTGCTCATTTTCCCTGTTACCAGGGCCAGAGAGATCTGGCTATGTGAGGAGGCCATTGAGAGCAAAGGGCAGCACAATCCTAGACACAATGTAGCGTCGACGCAATGTCGTCATGTCGGCGCTTCGTCACTAGAGCTGATGTGGGGGCGCCAGGTGGCACCTCCGCGTCAGCGCTAGTGCTCTCAGGCCGATGCTACTCATAGCGTTGGCCTGAGAGTGTCGATGGGAACCCTCCCTTGCACCGACCAAAGCTGGTCGGCATGAGGGAGGAACTGTCTTGTATTAGGATAGGGATTGGAGGGAGGGAGGGAGGGAGGGAGGCGGAGCAGGACTTGGGCGGGACATGGGCAGGCTTGGGAGGTGACCATACGGCCACCTCCTAAGCCCGCTCAGGAGCCATGTGGCCCCGATTTGGGCCGCATGGTCTCTTCGGATCTGTGCCCACTCTTTAGCGGGCACAGATCCGAGGAGCACATAGGAGAGCGCATGCTCCCTTGCTGCGCAGAGGCTCCAGCCTCACCTATATTGCCCTAGAATATGGCGTTGGTTGGCCGGCCTCGCCATTCCAGCACAGTATAGGATTGCGCCCTGAACCTAATTCAGGCTGCATTCCTATCCACACTTCCCTGGGAGTAAGCTGCATTGACTATAATGAGACTTACTTCTGAGTAGACAGGTATAGGATTGTGCCCTCAATATCAGGGTATTGCCCACACTTCGAAATAGTCTTGTTTGCCTCATGATGCCATCATTTCACCAAAGCTCATCAAGAACACAATGACTTAATGGTAGCCAGGAAGAAAATGCCCGTTTAAACAAAGGGATGATGCTGGGGCAGCAGCCCCAATGGGGTCTGGCACAGGCTTTTTCTGGGAGTGCCCCCACCTGGTAGAATGGTGTTATTGCCACCACCACCCCAATTTAAAATTGATGAATATTTGCCCCAGGGCTCTTTTTTACTCAGTGTCAGGACCAGCAGCATTGGGTCCCTGGGTGAACATTTCACCCCTCCACCACGAGCCCCCTTTTAGAATCTTCTAAACAAGCGGCGATTTTCACAAGAAATGCTGGGGGGAAAAATGACTGAAAATGAAACGTTCATTAAAAGTTGCCAGTAATTTTTGATGTTGACTATCACAGTGCTGGCTGAGGAGATGTAAACAACAGTCGGATTTTAAGCTCCCATAACAAGCATGGTGGCCTTTTTGGTCCATTCCAGTTCTGTGTTTTGGTATGTGCTGCTGAGTTAACAAACACAGCTGCATGCGTGCACGTAGGTTCACCAAGAAGAGCGCACGGTTTTAATGGCTGTTTTGCTGAGCCGAGCCAATTTGATCTAAAGAACCAATGTAGTATAGCATTTTTTTTTTCCTCATTAGCCAGGAACTTTGTGAGGGGGAAACACGGTATGGTGAGCTCATTAGTATCAGCCTTCCTGTGTCTGAAGGTGTACACAGTGACAGGCTGACACGGCCGACAAAAGATAGAGGCTGCAGTGATGCATGTTAAAAATATCCCTCCCAGCACTGCTGTAAAATATTAATTTGACTAACAGAGTTCTCACAATCAGTTATGTTGAATTAATGCAAGAATGAGGTGATTTTCCACGCATTTTGCGCAAACAAAATGTCCTTGGTGCCTCCCCTGCAGAGAAAAAACCAAAAGTGTCATTTGGAATTCAATTTCCTTTGATTAGATTGCAGGTTTGCGTTGAGATAAGAGCACATGGCTGAATTTATTTTTAAAATGCGAGAAAGAGAATCCACTTTTTTTTAGCATCGTAGTTGCTAGGAAAGCATAAGTCTGCCTACGATTTGTTGATGGTGGTAAAAATAGGAATATTTGCCTAATGTCAGCTTTAACTTGCACCTGGTTTTGCAGATGCAGATCTGAGCAGCCCCATTGGGCTGGCTGGGGCTTACCCCAGGGTAAGGGGAAAATATTCAGCACAATTAGGCCAGCACAATTAGGCCAGCAAAGTTTGGCTGGCAGAAGGGACACTGTAAAGTATGTTTGGACACTTTTGGAGTCAGAGAGGCCGGCACACAGATGTGAGCCATCCTCCCTGACTCCATGAGTGGTCCAAATGTGCTTTATGGTGGCCCTTGTGCTGGCCAAACTTCACTGGCCTAACTGTGCCGGCCTAACTCCAGGTTAGGATTGCACTCACAGTTAGATACTCAGGGCCCAATCCTATCCAAATTTCCAGCACTTATGTCGCCGTGCCATTAGGGTGTGTGCTGCATCTTGTGGGGGTGGGGGAGGCAATCACAGAGTTCTCCTCAGTGTAAGGGAATGCTTGTTCCCTTATTCTCGGGGCTGCCTTGTGATTGCATCGGCACTGGAAAGTTGGATAGGATTGGGCCAGACACGTATCTGACCTGTAGCCCGGGGTGGCATGAGCCATGGGCGCCGGGCAGCGGCGGGGCGGCAGGGCACCATTGCACGCAGTCCACGCGTGAAACAGCGTGCTCTTTGGCCTGCCCGCCCTCCCTGGTCTCTGTTACGCTCTGAAATGGAGCGTTTCCGGGTGCAGGGAGGTGTGTTGGAGCGACACACGGGGGCGGGGCAACGTCCTGGGGGCGCAAATTCTGTGCCAGCCATGGGTGCGCTCGGGCCTCCATTTGGGCCTGGATTGGGCCCTTAATCTGCCATATGATTAAGGGACCAATATGTATGTATGAATGTATGAATCTGTATGAATGAATGAGTTTTCATTCATTATGTGTATCATTCCATACATCATTCCATATGTATGAATTTTCCTATCACTTAGGACCAGTGAATACTTTCCACCCACCACATGGTAGCTACTATATATTCATCATGTTGTCCAAAACATGTTTACTTGAGAGTAAATCACATGGAGACCTAATTCATACTTGCAATCTGTGGTGGGGTAACTGAAATGAAAACACCCCTGAAACATGGTACCTGTTTATGGCTCCATCATAAACCTTTTGTTTTGTTTTGTTTGTGAGATGTGATGTGTGATGCATTCCTAAAGCTGCATAAGAAGCCATTCTTATAAGAAGCTTGAGCAGTAGAACATCCTGTATTCATTTTAATAATTTGTACTCAGCTTCTGGCTAACAAGGCTTTCAGAGTGGCACTTGGGTGGCTAATGAAAAAAATGCTTGGGCTACTAGTGTCAAGCTCAGCTTGTTACACACACACACACACACACACACACACACACACACACACACACACA
>JAJKFI010000015.1:8715068-8746755 GCA_029204185.1 Lerista edwardsae | reverse complement strand
TGTTGTTGTTGTTGTTGTTGTTGTTGTTGTTGTTGTTGTTGTTGTTGTTCAGTCGCTAAGTCGTGTCCGACTCTTCGCGACCCCATGGAACACAACACGCCAGGCCTCCCTGTCCTCCACTAGCTTAAATGGTCCTGCAACGGTGCAAATCGCACTCTGCCATCACATGTGAATAAACTGCTGGTTGAAATGGACAGCAGTTCTATGCATGAGCTAGACTCGTCCAGACGTTCCTCTGGTTGGAGGGGGTGTTGGAGGGGGTGGTGTGTGGGTGGTTAATTAGGAGCAAGTCGGGGAAAGGCATGCAGTTGGGAGCAGGCTGGAGGAGTGGATCTATGGGGCAAAAGCACATGCTGGCTCCTATCCCCAATTTTCCAACCTGCCTCAGTCCTTCCTCTCCTTGGATTTAGGCCATCAAAATAGCTGGCATGGATCCTAGAAAACACATTATCAGCCCACATATTCTCCACTAAGTACAGCGACTGAGATTTCTTGGGCAATGCAAGCAGCTAGCAATTGGCAGCGCAATCCTATCCTTAGCGCTGGCGCTGCGGTCTTGCGGTGGCTGAACGCTGTCGCGAATGTGCCATAAAGCGCCAACACTCAGGTGCTACTGTGACCGTCGGCAGCGCTGGCCGTTGAGCACCAACGTCACTCGGTTGGCACAGGGCCTCCGCGAGGGCATTCCAGAGGCGTTCCAAGGTGTAACTGGGCAGCACAGTGGGTGGAGACAGCATTTATGATGTGGGTCTGATGCAGGACAGCCATAGAGCCATATCCTGATGCTGGTTCCTGGCCATGGGAGCCCCGATTCGGGCTGCTCCTGTGCTCATTCCTCTGCGCCTGCTATTTTGTCGGCACAGATCCAAGCAGGCCCATAGGGGTGACTGGGGCTTATGCAGGTGCAAGGGGAAAACCTCCCCTTGTCCTGCACATTGTTGCCGCCTCCTCCGAATAGGCCTGTGGATATGGCCCTGCTATGTCAGCCTTACTAGGCCGGCATAAGGTAGGATTGCGCTCTGGGAACTGTGTTCTAGCTAAATGAATTCAGGGAATTAATTTTGTTTTTCTTGGTCTCTCACTCCAAATCAGCCTGCCAACCTCAGACATAGTGACTGAAGTTGTATGCTTTTTGTGCTGAAGATTGTGCTTTTTGGCACAATCCCATGCATGTCTAAGTCCCATGTAGTTCAATGGAGATGAATTTCAAGTAAGTGTGTATACAATTGCAGCCTTGCCTTTGCTCTGCTAGGCATTACTAATTACTGCATCCAGTTTGGTCAAACTGTTTCTTTTGGGTCCATCCAGCTGAGTTCAGACCATTTCCATCAGCCTGCTTGCTGTACTTTTTCTCTACCTCCTATTTTTCATTTGATGTAATTCCTTTTCGCTTTGGGGCTTTTAGTAAACTATTTTGACTTACTACTTTCCTTCCCCCCATTTTTTGTGATTCCTTTTACTTTTAGATGTTCAATAAGCTAGTTACGTTTGTGAAATACAAGACAGAAGTGTGACAAGCATGTTGAAGCAATAGTGTAAACGTGTGGTGCTTGTAAGCATTGTAAGCCTTGCTTACGGTCACACATCTTCAGCACTGTTTCAACCCATTCTGTGTAGACGTGCACAACTCTCTCGAGAAATAGTCCATCGTGGGCTATAGGCCATAATGGATTGTGCAACCTCCTTACAAAGGTGGTGGGCTACTGGTACCAGGTGCAAGGGAGTGGCAACAGGATGCATCTTGTTGTCTCATGCCTCCCTGGGGCACCTGGTGGGCCGCTGTGAGATACAGGAAGCTGGACTAGATGGGCCTTTGGCCTGATCCAGCATGGCTCTTCTTATGTTCTTATGTTCTTATAGTACTAATTTTATCAAAACGCTTTAAACTTTCCTGTATACTCCACAAGCATTTTGTTCAAGCAAGGTATTTCAGCTTAATTTCACTTTAGTTGAAATGTGATCATAAATATGGATTCTGAGAAAACTCCTTGAGGAATTCAGCTAGAATGCTTGCTTTAAAAAGCACTAGACTACCAATCTACACCAATGGGACTGTTAAGCACATGCATGTCAATATGTTGAAGTTTGGCCAGAGTATATCCTTTTCTCATCATAACATGCACCAAAATGGGCTGTGCTTCATAGTAGGGTGGTGGTTGTGATGGGTGGCTGATTGGGAGGCATAGGAGATGTCCCTTGCCTCTCTGTAAGATTCCCAATCACCAATGGGTCACCTTGGACCTGTACCAGTCTTTAGTTAGCACAAGACTGAGGAGAGACAGGGGGGCATGTGTAATGGGAAATGAGGAAGATTACCCCAAGGAGATAGGGAATGGTATCAGCAGTGGCCCCATGTCTATTTCGACCAGGAGTTATAGGGTTAATCCCAGAGCCTTCGCTTGCAGCTGGTTCACAGCTGCAGCCTAGTGGGATAATGAAGACCTGGGGAATAAAGGTGGAAGCTTGATAGTCAGACAGGCATGTGTGTAGGAGCAGGAAGTTTGGAGTGAAGGAGGTGTGGTGAGGGAAGATTGTGGTGGCGGGAGCTAGTATGTGGAGAGAAGCAGCAGCGGAAGAGTACCATCTGACTGACTGACTGTTCTGATTGACGGATGGATTTGATGAAGGACACAGGTGACTACTGGGACTGTGATTGCTGTTGGTTGATGGAGCCCAGTGTGTGGCTCCCCCATCCAGGGGCTGAGGAGAACGGAGGGGCTATCTCCTGCCAATTGCCTTCATACAAATGGTGGGGTACAGTGGTATTTTGATATGTTTGTTCGATGAGGAAAGGAAGGCTAGTTAGTCTACAGTGGGCTTAGGCTTGCTAGGATCCTTCTGGGACAGCAAGTTGGAAACCAAAGAAGGGGCTAGTATACTGGTGCATGTCAGTCGCCAGAACACATCCCCTCCTGCCCCTGGCACACCTCTTCCTCTCCCAGGTCTCTACCCCAAGGCCCAGTTTCACCCACTCTGCCAGCTTACTCCAGTGCAGAGTCAGGTGCTAGAGCCACTGTTGCAACAGACATTCCAGATGCTGCATCTGAAATGGTCACCGGTGGCCTGCTCTGTGCAAAGCTGTAAGGGCTTTGTGATATCATAACTAACATTACAATGCCACAATGAGCCCGACAGTATTGGGTCATAAAACTCATCACTAAGCTCTTTTCAGAATCCTTGCTAGAAAGATAGTGAAACAAGCAACCAATATGCATTTTCATGCAATAGGAGTTTTCTTCCCTTCCAATTTCCACAGTCCCCTATGTTCCCACATCCCTTTGCCGTATCTCAGAGTGTTATCTTGAATTGTGGCAGAAAGCAGCTAGTGATAAAACCAAGGAAGAAAATTCATCAGACAGAAAGCATGACAGAAAGATTTGAGGGCTGCCCCGTTGGCTTGGGCATTTCCCTGTAAAGTCTAGAAAGATTCAGACACTGAATAATTGCTGTCTGTATGAGCAGTTGAAATATTTTCTTTGTTTCCCTTTTGGATGCTAATATTTGAGCCCGGGTTTTCCAAGCTTAGCTGAAAGACAAATGAGTGATTTGGTAAAATCCCAAGAAAATACTTGCTTTGTAAATATACACTCTTTACGTATAAGAGGCATTAAGGGAATTGTGGAAACTTGAAAGCATCCATTTTTATACACATGCCATAAAATACTTTAATTAAACTGTGGATGGAGCCATTTCTCTAGGACTTTTATTTGGATTTCAGAGGGGACGTTGTTTAATGGAAAACAAGCCAAAGAGGGAAGTTTTCTTTTCTGAGCTGCTGAGAAAAGATCCACAAAAAAGTTCTCTAAAGCACTGTTATTCAAACTGTGGGTCGGGACCCACTTGGTGGGTTGCGAGCTGATGGCAGGTGGGTCGCGTAAAGCTGGGAGCAGCCATCTTGGAAACTGCAGGACTTACTCTTGTCATATTCCTTTTGTGAGTGTTAACAGTTTGAATAGGGTTGTTTTTTTAAGTTTGTTTTTAGTTCAGTGCTTTTACATAACATGTTATCCTAATCCTGCTTTCTGTCAGGGATGTTTCATGGTCGTACAACTGCTGCAGTCCAAGAATGCCAATCTGCATTTCAGGAGCGTCATTTTATTATGTTACAATGACAGCACTTCCCGCTTGATGATGTCACTTCCTGCCACAACATCACTTCCAGGTTAATGACATCATTTCTGGTGGGTCCCGATATGAGGGCCATTCTAAAAAGTGGGTCCCTGTCTAAAAAGTTTGAGAACCACTGTTCTACTGGCTTGCCGCTGAGGAAGCTTTTTAAAACAGAGCATATTGGGTTTCTAGTGATGTTCCTTCTTTTACTGTAGATTTTTGCTCTCAGTACCACTTTGAGAAGCAGGCGTAGCCAAGAGGTGGGGCTGGTGCTGGCTTCCACCACAGGATCCTCAACCACTGTGTTGAGAGACTCAAGAAATCCCAGTACAGGGCTTGTGGCTTTTTGTCTCCCCTCTTCCTCCCCTTCCTTGAGGGGACCCTGGTGGCTGCCTTGGATCCCATAGGGTACAGTGGTAGACATTTTGCTCCTTCAGGACCCATGTGGCATAGCATTGGGCTGTTAGTCTGTTAAATTGATCTCTCTCTCTCTCTCTCTCTCTCTCTCTCTCTCTCTCTGTGTGTGTGTGTGTGTGTGTGTGTGTGTGTGTGTTGGTTTATTTCCAACTTATACACTTTCCCTGGATAACAACACGTGCTATTCAGGGCATTTTACAACAGCATACATAAATAATAAAATCACATGCAGATGATCATAACGCCAAAAATCATAAAGCATAATCATAATGACAAATAAAATCATAATTGTTGTTGTTGTTGTTCAGTCGCTAAGTCGTGTCCGACTCTTCGCGACCCCATGGACCACAGCACGCCAGGCCTCCCTGTCCTCCACTAGCTTCCTGAGTTCGCCCAATTTCATATTCATTGCTTCGGTGACACTATCTAACCATCTCATCCTCTGTCGCCCCCTTCTCCTTTTGCCTTCAATCTTTCCCAGCATGAGGGTCTTTTCTAAAGAGTCCTCTCTTCTCATCAGGTGGCCGAAGTATTGGAGCTTCAGCTTCAGCATTTGTCCTTCCAGGGAGCAATCAGGCTTGACTTCCTGGAGAATTGACCGATTGGATCTCTTTGCAGTCCAGGGGACTCTCAAGAGTCTTCTCCAACACCATAATTCAAAAGCATCGATTCTTCGACGCTCTGCCTTTCTTATGGTCCAGCTCTCACAGCCATACATGGCTACTGGGAAAACCATCGCTTTGACTATGCGAACCTTTGTTGGCAGGGTGATGTCTCGGCTTTTGATTAAGCTATCTAGGTTCACCATAGCTTTCTTCCCAAGAAGTAAACGTCTTTTAATTTCATGGCTGCAGTCACCATCTGCGGTGATCTTGGAGCCCAGGAAAATAAAGTCTGTCACTGCTTCCATTTCTTCCCCTCCTATTTGCCAGGAAGTGATGGGAGTGGTTGCCATGATCTTAGTCTTTTTAATGTTGAGCTTCAAACCAATTTTGGCACTTTCCTCTTTCACCGTCATCAAAAGGTTCTTTAAGTCTTCCTCACTTTCTGCCAGTAGAGTGGTATCGTCTGCATATCTGAGGTTGTTGATGTTTCTCCCAGCAATCTTGATTCCAGCTTGTGAGTCATCCAGCCCTGCCTTCCTCATGATGTACTCTGCGTATAAGTTAAATAAGCAGGGTGACAATATACAGCCTTGTCGTACTCCTTTCCCAATTTTAAACCAGTCGGTTGTTCCATGTCCAGTTCTAACTGTTGCTTCCTGACCCGCATAAAGGTTTCTCAGAAGGCAGATCAGGTGGTCTGGAACTCCCATCTCTTCAAGAACTTGCCACAGTTTGTTGTGATCCACACAATCAAAGGCTTTAGCATAATCAATGAAGCAGAGGTAGATGTTTTTCTGGAACTCTCTTGCTTTCTCCATGATCCAGCGAAGGTTGGCAATTTGATCTCTAGTTCCTCTGCCTCTTCGGAAACCAGCTTGTACATCTGGTAGTTCTCGATTCACATACTGCTGAAGCCTAGCTTGTAGGATTTTGAGCATCACCTTGCTAGCATGTGAAATGAGTGCAATGGTGCGGTAGTTTGAACAATCTTTGGCATTGCCCTTCTTTGGGATTGGAATGTAAACTGATCTTTTCCAGTCTTGTGGCCACTGTTGGGTTTTCCAAATTTGCTGGCATATGGAGAGCAGCACTTGGACAGCATCATCTTTTAAGATTTTGAGTAATTCCGCTGGAATGCTGTCACCTCCACTAGCTTTGTTGTTAGTGAGGCTTTCTAAAGCCCACTTGACTTCACTCTCCAGGATGTCAGGTTCGAGCTCAGTGACTGTACCACTGTGGTTATCAGGAACATTTAGATCGGCCTTATAGAGTTCCTCTGTGTATTCTTGCCACCTCTTCTTAATCTCATCTGCTTCTGTTAGGTCCTTGCCATTTTTGTCCTTTATTGTGCCTACCTTAGCATGAAATTGTCCTTTGACATCTCCAATTTTCTTGAAAAGATCTCTAGTCCTCCCCATTCTGTTGTTTTCCTCTATTTCTTTGCATTGCTCATTTAGAAAGGCCTTCCTATCTCTCCTTGCTGTTCTCTGGAAATCTGCATTCAGTTGGGTATATCTTTTCCTTTCTCCCTTGCTTTTGGCTTCTCTCCTTTCCTCAGCTATTTGTAAAGCCTCGTCAGACAGCCACTTTGCCTTCTTGCATTTCTTCCTCTTTGGGATGGTTTTAGTTGCTGCCTCCTGTACAATGTTACAGACCTCCGTCCAAAGTTCTTCAGGCACTCTGTCTACCAAATCTAAGCCCCTAAATCTATTTGTCACCTCCACTGTATATTCGTAGGGGATCTGATTTAGGTCATACGTGGAGGGCCTAGCGGTTTTCCCTACTTTTTTCAGTTTAAGCCTGAATTTGGCAAGAAGAAGCTGATGATCTGAGCCACAGTCAGCTCCAGGTCTTGTTTTTACTGCCTGTATGGAACTTCTCCATCTTTGGCTGCAAAGAATGTAATCAATCTGATTTCGATGTAGACCATCTGGTGAAGTCCATGTGTACAGTCGCCGTTTGTGTTGCTGGAAAAGGGTGTTTGCTATGACTAATGTGTTCTCCTGACAGAACTCTATCAGTCTTTGCCCTGCTTCATTTTGTACTCCAAGACCAAACTTGCCTGTTATTCCTCTTACCTCTTGACTGCCTACTTTAGCATTCCAATCCCCTATGATGAGAAGGACATCTTTTTTGGGTGTTAATTCTAGAAGCTGTTCTAGGTCTTCATAGAAGCGGTCAACTTCTTCCTCATCAGCACCAGTGGTTGGGGCGTAGACTTGGATTACTGTGATGTTGAAAGGTTTGCCTTGGATCCGAATGGAAATCATTCTATCATTTTTGAGGTTATACCCCAGTACTGCTGTTCTCACTCTCTTGTTCACGATGAAGGCTACTCCATTTCTTCTAAGGGATTCCTTCCCACAGTAGCAAATATAATGGTCATCTGAATTAAATTCTCCCATTCCTGTCCACTTTAGTTCACTAACTCCCAGGATGTCGATGTTCAGCCTTGACATCTCACGTTTGACCACATCTAGCTTGCCTTGATTCATCGATCTGACGTTCCAGGTTCCTATGTAGTATTGTTCTTTGCAGCATCGCACTTTCCTTTCACTTCCAGACACATCCACAGCTGAGCTTCCTTTCAGTTTTGACCCAGCTACTTCACTCTTTCTGGAGCTACTAGTACTCGTGTTCTGCTCTTCCCCAGTAGCATAATGGACACCTTCCGACCTGAGGGTCTCATCTTCCAGTGTCATATCGTTTAGCCTTTTTGTTCTGTAATCCATGGGGTTTTCTTGGCAAGAGTACTGGAGTGGGTTGCCACTTCCTTCTCCAGCGGACCACGTTTAGTCAGAACTCTCTGCTGTGACCTGTCCATCTTGGGTAGCCCTACATGGCATAGCTCACAGCTTCATTGAGCTACTCAAGCCCCTTCGCCACGACAAGGCAGTGATCCATGAAAGGGAATATCAAAAGCATAGTAGCATAAATAGGAACCTGAAAACTGCAGCTAAAAACACAAAACATAAGTCAACAAAAATTCCAGCAGACCCCTCTCATTCCTTACTGCACATGGAGCTCTGAATTGGAAGAACATCATGTTTAGTATCTTTAGAGTCTGACACATGGAGTCATATCCCATATCATGTGACTGTAACATGGGGGGCGACCCAATCACAGGCCATTCCACATTGCCATGAATATTTTAGTCTTGTCCCTTCGCACACTGCCATAAAGTGGCAGGAAATCAAGAATGACCGAGAAAGTGATATAATTAAAAAAAAATGGAAAACAAGCAATTAGAACACTCTGTTCTGTTCGGAGCAAACAGGTTTAAAGCACAGACAGGTGTTGGAACCCAGAGTAAACAGGAAATACTGTAAGTCATTAGCATGGATTATTTGTATTACAATTTATAGACAAGACTCCTGCCCTTAAATGCAGGAATGCATTTGGGATGGTGATTGGAAATGATCTAGACTGGCATGAAGTTATCAGGACCGTGACAAGCAAAAGCCTTGAAAGGGTACAAGGATTTGAAAGAAAACAGGATTGCAGCTAACAGTCTGCTTGTAAACAAGTGCTGCACATCACTTATCAAAACAATGCATTGATGATAGATGGTTTCCATAGTAAATTCTCATTTAGTTGGGAGGAATACTTTTGGTAATTAAATATCTGCATCAACATACTGTAATGCTGCAATTGATTAATTAATTGATTTTATCAGTTAAAAGCAGAACAGCTAATTGACCAAGCACCCTTAATTGCTTGACAGGCGTAGCAATTAATGTTTGCTACTAGCTATAAATATCAGCTGCGCCCAATGAAAACACGACGGTTAATTGAAGGCAGAAGAAATTAGAGATATTGGGGAAAGGGCAATTGGTGAGAGTTGTGATATTATTTAGAATTATTCAATAGAAGAATGTTTCCTTAATGAAAAACTGAGCTGGATTGAGTCAAAAGACTTTTGCCGATATGTTTGGCAACAATGCAAAGCATTTCACCACTCCTTCAATTTTTTTTTTTGGGGGGGGGGAGAAAGAGAGGTGTTCTGAGGGCAACGCTGATGATTTGATTCCCATGGAACTAGTTTACATTGTTATCAAATGCTAAACTTTTTATACCCGTTTGCTCGCCTGTTGATAGGTTATCTGTTCATTTTAAACCTATTTCAAAGAAGCTATACTTTATCAGTCAACCAAACCATCAGATTTGATGGTTGCAAGTATCTTGGGCAAAATGTTCTTATGAAGAGTTAGAAGCTTCCCAGTTTTGATGGACACGTGCTGTGGGGAAGGGAATCCAAATAAGAGATTACTCTCATTGCTCATTGCTAGCTTTTACATTTTTCACACCTCTCTGTGCCAAGCTGAACTGGGAAGGGGGCAGTGATGTCATGCAGGGGGTACACGGGGGTACGCGAGTACCGGTTCCTAGGATTACAGCTGGCCCCGCCCATTCGCCCGCCCACTCGTCGACTCCATCCCCTGCAACGTTTGAATTTCCTGCATGTTTGAGTTGCCTGCAAGTTCTCAGAGCCAGGCAGGCAGCGAGCAGAGCCTTACCTTGCCTTGCCACTGAAAAATGAGCTGCTCTGGGGTTTTGGAACTGTTGGAACTGTTTGGAACTGTTGCTCTGGGGTTTTGGAACACTTTAACATGATGCCAGGCCTCCTTAACATGTTCTGGGGGTGCTGTGGAATACTGTTGCAAATGTTGGGTCAGTTTAAAATTGTCTGAGGCCTCAAAAAGGGTTTTTTTCATGTCACTTCCTGCCACAACATCACTTCCGGCTTATGACATCACTTCCGGTGGGCGGGTCCCGATACATGCCAATCAAAAGTGAGTACCTGTTCTTAAATCATTTAGATGACACCACTGGAAGGGGGTGCATGTTTAATGAAAAAAAGTTGAATGTTCCCTGCAAAATTGCCATGTAGACCAGATAAAGAGATTCTGGGGGCCGTATCCAGCCCATGGGCCTTATGTTTGATTCACCTGATCTAAATGATCACAGGTAACATGGTTGTGAAAGACCACTTGCTGAAAACTTGGAGGATGACTGCCAGTTTAAGTAGATAGTCTTGTGCCAGATGGACCTGTGGTTCGCCTTAGCATCACCCAGCCATTATTATTATTAATATACCACTTTTCGACACAAATGTCTTCAAAGCAGTTTATATAGCAACGTAATGTGAATCGGAGTTTTGAGTGATCACCATTGTTTGGAGCAGTGCCTGTAAGGTTGGGATTCAATCACGTAATAATCGTAATTCCCCAAACCTGGCAGGAATATGACATTGCCATTTGTTATTCATAACAAGATGTTTACAAACAGTCAGGCCATGAAAGCGCAACAGTGAAGGTTCACCTCTGCATCCCGTGTGTGAGAAGTGGACACTTGGGCCTGAGAGATTAATGGCCGCAGTGTGTGAAGGCAGGAGCGCTTTGGCCAAGAGGGGACTGCGTTAAGGGACTGAAAATATTAAGACCCACTTGAAAGAAAGAGGAAAAATAAGCTGTGAATCACGGAGAAAACAAATTCCAAGCAAGCACACCGAGACCTCGCTTATTTCTCAAGGTGGATCTACTTGATAAAAATTATGACCTTTCTTCCCCCTCTACCTTATTTTATTTTTCTGCACTGAAATATTGCTGGTGCCTGAGGCATAAGTCAGAGCCAACCTCCATTATCACTCTGGAGATTTGGCACTTTGCTCATTAGGCTTCTAAGGTTCTGACTGAGTGACCTTGTTTAGTGGCGGAGACACAGATGGAGTCTGTCAGTAAATCTTGTTAATGTCACAAGTATTTCTACTGTTAGATGAGGTTTTGCACCTGATACAAGCATCTCCTTCCCCAGTAAACGTCCTCCTTCCTCCCCTTCCATTCCCTCCTGCCCCTGTCAGCCTAAGTACTTTATGCTGCCAGGCTCGTTGCCATTTGTTTTTTCCTAGGTGTTATCACAAAAGGCGTCTCGCTGTGTGCGTAGGCCACTCAGTCTCGGAAAAGAAAGCCTGCGGCTGACTTCTGAGGGGACTGGAGCTGGCTTTAAAAATAGGAGCACTTCTCCAGTAAACACAACAATTTTCTTCTACTGTGACTCTTCCCAGTTTCGACTCATTGCAGGCAATGTTGGTATTTTGGTTGGTTCCCCCCTTCCTTTTTTCCTAGAGTGTTTTTTATTGTGAGGAATACAAGTGGAATCGAGGGCAAAGGGGTATAGTTCAGGAACCTCTGTTTTCCGTCAGGTTTTACTGACAGAAAATCTAGGTAGGAAAAAAAATTCACCGACATTCTAAACAGTGTTGTCACCTCACAACAGACATGTTCCTTTAAATTTCTTGTCATCATTCCCCACCCCACCTGTGCTGCCATCCAGCCCTCTTACTTGTTGACATGAACAGGGTGTGCTCAGTGGTGGGATTCAAATAAATTAACAACCAGTTCTATGCAGTGGTGTCATCTACTCATGCGGAGACGGAAAACTGGGTGGGACTTACATTTGATTGGCTGCCTGCCCGTTCACTTCCACCATCCTTCCTGCTCGCCCAGACACCCAGCACGCCCCCCCCATCCCCCCGCGTCCATCACGGAGCTGGGCGAGCAGCAGTGGGGCGCGGCAACCGAGGGCAGCCCGCGTGGTGGGGGGGAAGGCAGCGGAACCGCACGGACCGGGCTGCCAATCAAACGTACATCCCGCCCAGCATTCCGTCTCCGCGAGAGTAGATGACACCACTGGTTCTATGTCCTTCAGGGCGGCCGCTGCCTTCCTTCCCTCTCCCAACCTAAAATTAGCAACCGGTTCTGCAGAACTGGCGAGAACTGGCTGAATTTCACCACTAGGTGTGCTGCCCGCTTTACGGGGAGTGCTTTAAGCCAACTGGACCAATTGCTCTGTGCTAGGATAATCTACTCTAGAAAGCTAGCCTAACCTGGAGTTAGGCCAGCACAGTTAGGCCAGCAAAGTTTGGCTGCCACAAGGGCCGCCATAAGGTATGTTTGGACCACTCTCGGAGTCAGAGAGGCCAGTGCACAGACATGCACAATCTGAGGGGTAAAAACCAGAGAAGCGAGGCACTTCTAAGTTGTTTCCAAAAGGGGGAAAAATCCTCACAAGCAGAGCCAGCCTTGCATGGTAGCTTGCCAATGATGCAGGCTCCATGTGCAGCCCAGCTCAATCCCGGGGGTGGGGTGGGGCTTCCCCCACATGATTCTTGGCAAGCTCTGCAAGTTGGGCTTGCTGTAGTCTCTTGCTGACTGGAGGACTGGCAGGCTGGATGGGGAGTCCCCAGGGGCTGGATCTAGAGACCCATGTATTAGGCAGTGGTGTCATTCAAATGATTTAGGAACAGGAACTCACTTTTGATTGACACTTGTCAGGAACCTGGAACCAGCCATGGAGCCCGTTAGGATCCGGAACACCCGTTCTGGTCCGTTCCCCCTGAATGACATCACTGGTATTAGGCTGTCGCTCAGACATGCCCCCTTGATGGGCCCTAGTCCCTGCAGTGCCCATAGGCTTGAGCCTACTCATCCTAATGGATAATACTGCCCTGCGTGCAAGTACTAATACATTTAGTACTACTGCAACAACCGCTAGTATTTTGCTATACCGCTGCAAGTGTTGCTTCTGCTACTATTGCTACTATAGAAACCTGCTACTGTTGTTTTCCTGCTGCTGAGCCATCAGTGACTATCTCCATCACTAAACCACTAGTGATAACGGTAGTACCATATTACCGTCACCCAAAAATGCTTGCTCTAAGGAAAATTGTAAAGGGAGTTCTTTCAACTGTTCTACGATGGTATTTCTGAATTTATAAAGGCGAAACATCTCCAAGTGTTTCCCGCAAGCAAAAAGTCTGGATGATTTCATCCTTCCTTCCAGTTGTTATGGTTTGCTTAGTTGTGCCGTAGTGGCTCTGAATGGATCAGACAATTTCCACAGGTTTTATATTATGTTGCTAGTGCGGGTACACCATGCCTGCAGCAATGTGGTGATGCCATCCTACAGAGGCTATTTTATAGTTAATGACAAGAACTATGAAAGTAGAACATAAGTTTACCTATGCATCACAATCACGGATGCACTTCCCAGAAACATGTTCTAGTCCTAGTAAAACGCGGTGCTTCAACTGAGAGCACCTACAATGAAAGCCTGAGGCGGCAGGAGGGAAATGGAGCCTGAAATTCAGATTGTCCTCATTTTATCAAAGAAGCAAAATTACCTTTTTCTCCCCAAGGTACTTCATGTTGCTATTTCTACTGCTGCCTTGCTATAACTTTTCCTCTGTCTTAACCTTCAAGAGGGCAGAATATGGTAAAGTTCTGGACCTGTTGAATCTTGTGAGAACTTGTTCCACTAGCTTCTCCTGTGCCCTGTCAACTGGCAGAGGCATATTTTTGGGGGGGTGCAGGAGGGATGGGCACTCCAGGAGCTAGTTGAGGCAGGGCAGGAGGTGTGAAAGTACTGGGAAGAGTAGCGGCAGCAGTGGTGAAGAAAGTGGTGAACAAAGCTGGTGCAACATCCAGAATTCCATTTTACCGTATGGGGGCAGCAAATTTTCCTGTGACCCCATGCAATATACGGGCTAGGTACGCCACTAGTCTGGACCACCCAAGACTCCTGGATTTACACCAAGGAAAGCCATTGGCAGTGAGTCCAATAGTAGGGTGGGGTGACCAGACAACTCGGAAAAAGACGGAAAAGTCTTTTTAAAATTTAACTTGTGGTAGACGGAATGGTGGGGAATTGGATTAGGGCCCTACAGCCCAATCCTATCCTTTCCCCCGGCTGGTGCAGCCGTGCTGAAAATACAAGAGTTGTGCGGAGAACAAGAACCTTTAGAAGGGAAAGGGGATTTATATCCCCTTTTCTCCTTTGTAAGCCTCCCACCCTGCAGTGGCTCTGCTTGAATCTGCACCAGAGATTTTGATGGTGCAAGTCCAAGGGGAGAAAGGGGGCAGGGAGGCTGCTGCTAGAGGGAATAGGATCAAGTGTGTGCCATTCCACTGGATTCACCCCTCCCTCAGACTATCCACCATGTTCTTCCCCCTCCCCACCCTTGCTTTGTCCCTTCCCCACCCTTCCCACCCCTTCCACTCAGGGGTGGTTCTAGCCGAAAGGGCGCCCATGGGGGCACACAACGTCATGATGTCACGACGTCTTGACGTGGCGCCACGCGGCACCCCGCCCCCACACTAAGAGGCGGGGCGGGGCGTCATGAGGCGCCGCATTCTCCACGCTCCGGCCGGAGCGCAGAGAATGCGACACCCCATCCCCCACTCCAAGAGGCGGGAGGGGCGCCGGGCGGCAGCACGTTCTCTGTGCTCCGGCTAGCTCTTTAAGGCCAGCCGGAGCGCAGAGAACTCGGCGCAGGGCCTGGGCGGGGGCAGGGCGGACCGTGGGTGCCATTTTGGGGGCGTGGCACGCCATGGTTATGGCACCCACTCCCAAGATGGCACCCATGGCTCGTGCCCCCCTAGTACGCCCTAGATCCGCCCCTGCTTCCACTTCCCCTGTTGGCTGAGCTGCTTCAGCAGGTGGCAAAAAGTTCGTTAACGTGCATGAGAAGACTTTGGTTGTGGAACTTTGGTGGAAGCACACTACTTGATGAGGTGCCCGAGCACACTTTATGGTTGCTTTTTGGGCGTGTTCAACTGGTGTTATGCCAACACGAAGAGCCCATAGGATTTAGTTTCTAGTTGAGCAGTGATTTGGAATAATTATATATGCTACAAGATATTTGTCACTAACCACCAAATGAACAACCTCCATGTGATACCTCTTTTGTGTGCCTGTTCTTCTGATAGAAGCCATACTGTAACTGCTTCCAAAGTAGCATGCCAAAGATATCTTACGAGGATATAAGTTACAAAGTTCAGCAGATATTATGCACAGCTCCTCTTTTGGCATTATCAATATATTCCAAAAGTTTCAAAGTTATAAAGACAGGTGGACTCTGATTTGGAAAATCACACAGAGACCTATCTTTGCATGAACAAATTGTATCTATTTTGCTCTCCCTTGATTGCATGCATATTTAGTAGATGAAAAATATATTATTCACAGAATAACTGCCTAGACAGCTAAAGTTTTAATATTGACCCACATCTGCCCTTTTATCTTTCTGGGTGACTTGACACTGGACTATGGCTCTGATCAATAGGAAGTCATTTCCAATCAAGAGGAACAATTGCCTAATAGTGTGTCTTAATCCATTTGTGGATAGAATTCTGCAAGTTTTTATGGATTTCTGCTTTCCAATTGCAGTCTAATTGGGTGACCCCTAAGGAGCTGTGCTCAGGAAGCATTCTTGGACAAGTGACATTCAGAATGTAGCAGACACTTCAGGTTGGGAAAATGTAACAGGAAGGGATGCCAGGAGATAAATCACCCTTTGTATATGAGCGCCAATTATATTCTTAGGACTGACTTCTAAATATTTACACTGGTTTATACTGTTGTAAAGTCACAAGAAGAGCCAGCATGTGATACAACACAAATGATACCTTCATGCGTAAGCTCTAATTGTGGCTGCTCTTAGACTGTTCTTTGTCTAATGCATAAATGTGCATGACTATTCCTTAATTTCAGCAACAGAGCACTGAATGCTAAGAGAATGCCATTGGCAAATTAAAGCCCAATCCATGGCATGCTAGCGCCAGTCGGGTGCATGTGCACGCTGTCGCAAAGTGCTGTAAAGCATGTTGTGGAAGCACAGATGGTCATAGCATGGTTGGGAAAGCCTATACCCAAAGATCCAGTGCGTCAGAGCAGGTAAGCTCTGTGGTGGGGCAGCAGGAGGGCAGGGAGGAGGGTGGATTAGGCCTGGGAGGGGGCTAGGATTGGCAAGGCTGCCCCCGCCATATTCTACCTAGTCTTTTCCAGTTAGGGCAGGAAGTTAATCAGGGCTACGCTGTGAATTTATTTCTCAATAAAGTTGTAGGGTCTTGGCACAGAATCCATAGCATTGTCCTTCCGACATGCCTTGGCACAGACTTTAGAAATGCTGGACAGCAATCAAGGGCTCGAGGCGCCATGCATGGCAGCAGCACTGCGATGCCCTGCTGGAGCAGGTAAGGGGCCAGAGGGGCAGTTCAGGGCAGGGGTGGATCTCTATGGCAGCAGTGTGCCTTGGGATCGTATCTCCCTTTCTTGACCCATTAATACCTCCCCCTTCAGGTTGCTCATTATGTTGGAGAGGAGAGGACGATTCAGCTATGGCGCAACCTGCCCATTGTTTAAAAGAGAAAGTTGGGTGCAATCAGAGTATCAAGGATCTCTCATTTACAGAACATGTTAACACTTGCCAGTTATTGCACATTCAAAACATATTTGGAACTCATTATTTTACATATTTAGTGCAAGCAATAGATCTACTTACCTTAATCCAAGGGACGGCTTATTCTGAATGAGTCTGCATGACTTAATAACTGGGAAACCTTTGAGATATCTGGATTACAATCTATAATAGAAACTTGATTTTATTTATTTGCTGTTTCGCACTTGATATTTGTCACAAGAAATGCCAATGGGCATTCTGTATCTGAACTACTGATGATGAATCATGCCACTGAATTGTAAACAGCATACATAGATGAACCTGTGTTTTGCTAATCATGTTGTTACTGTCAATCAGCTGACTGTCACATCTGGACTTCATGAGGCTATAAAACCATTAAAAATGCTATGCTTCTCCAGAAAGTATATATGATAGGCAAAATGACAGACACTTATAACTATCAAGTTTTTTTTCTTTGTCCTTCAATGAATGTCCTTTTTTTAATTGTCAAAGGCCTTATAATAATACTGTAGGAGGTGCACATGCCACTACATCATACACTTTATCGTTTAAAAGCATGTGTGTCAACGTTGAGAGAAATCAATGTTTAATGACAGCACGTATTTTGCTTTAGTTCCAGGCCATAAAAAATATCAGATAATGTAATGGTGTTTGCCAAAAATTCTCCTTGAAAAAGGCTCTGGATGATTTTGTTCCCCACTTATACAGAGCCATAACATTTCATTACTATGCAACAGAGTTTTTTTTTTATCATGGTCCATTCTCTGTATTTCAATGCAGCAACACATCTTTTACCCTGGTAGCATAATTAGGGTGGGGCAATAAAGAGACTTCTCCCAAGGATGCCCTGGAATTTTATGCACAGAGGCCTAAGAGGTCATGCAAAATATTGACAATGAGCAAAATAACATCATGCCATGTAATATTTTATTTCCAGCACCACAATGAAATTTTGCCAAGGGCACAATCCTAACCAACTTCCCAGCACTGACACAGTTGTACCAATGTAGCATGTTCTTCATTCTGCAGTGGAATAGTAATCATGGAGGCCTCCTCAAGGTAAGGGATGTTTGTTCCTTTACTCCTGTGCTGGAAAGATGGAAACGGATATTCAGTCATACCATGAACCAATCCAGTTCAGCATTGTTTATACATGTAATTGTCTGGCAGTAGCTCTTCTCCAGGGTTACAGATACAGGTCTTTCGCAGCCTTACTTAGAAATGCCAAGGCTGAAACTGGGGCCTTCACCATGGAAAATGGCCAGTAAACTTGCCAGTGAATGAATACACTGGTCCACAAACAATTTCAAGTGTCTTCTGCTTGATTTAGCATGTACTGTACACTGGGTCCCATGCCTGATATTCCTCTATCCATCAAGCTGGCACTCAGATTTGTATGGTGGGGTACAATCCTAACCTAGAGTTAGGCCAGCACATGTCCCTTGCACAAGCACAAGATGGATGTGTGCCATCCTTCCTGACTCCGAGAGTGGTCCAAACATGCTTTAAGGAACATTTGTAACATTCCTAGGCTTTGTGATATTCCCTTGGCACAAGGGACTCCAAGTTCGGACTGTGCCCTCGGTGTGATTGCATCCTCACCACCATGTCTGTTGGAAGATTACACAAAGGAACTTCCTCCTGAAAAAACCTCTACTGGGGAGACTCTCTGGAAAGGGGTGGGATGGTCCATTGCAGAGTAGTAGTGGGGACATTCCTCTTCATGAGCTCCTTTCTGCTTGCACAACTGGGTACAGTCCATTGTTATATAGGAGGCAGGCAGTTCAAACACAGGGCCTTATGTAGAATGGTCTGAATGTCATGTTTACTTCTAAGAAAGGGGGTGACATGCAATTCAGGTGCACATTGGCAGCTCTGTAATGGGGCCTGGGGTGCGGCAATGTGATAACATAATCTCGTGTCACTGCACCATACTCTGCTTCACTGTGCCGCCCCCTTTGCCATCTTGCCACTCCCCCCAGCATCTGGAATGGCTCGGAGCCAAACCGACACAGAGCACAATCCTAAACTGGAGTTAGGCCAGCATAAGCAAAGCCAGCAAAGTTTGGCCAGCACAAGGCCAGCATAAAGCGCATTTGGACCACTCTCAGAAAGGACGGCTCACGTCTGTGTGCTGGCCTCTCTGACTCTGAGAGTGGTCCAAACATATTTTATGGTGGCCCTTGTGCTGATCAAACTGTGCTGGGTTATCTTATGCTGGCCTAACTCAGTTTAGGATTGTGCCCACAGGAAAGGGTGGGAGGGCCCAACTTTGCTCCTGCTTTCACTTTCTTTTTCTTCTTCATTTTCACCTCCACCGCTAATCTTCACCTGTAAGTCTGCACCCGGTGCCCCTTCTCAACTGGCGCCTGGGGCACCTGCCCCTCCTGCACCAGCCAAGATATGCCTCTGCATATGGATGTCCACCCGGACCACCTTTCACACATGTGACACTGACCACATCATGTCTTCAATACTTGGTCGGAGCCCCAATCCAGTGACAATAAGAACTGAGCAGAAATAGAACTTCCTCGACCTCAGCAGAGTTTTACTCTTTGCATATGTATGGAATTGGTTTGAAAATGAACCAGCTCAAAGGAAACATACACTTGTTTTTTTCAATGGTGCTAGGCCACCTGTGGCCAGTTTTTCTTCTTCTTGGCGCTGTAAATTCAGTGCAGCTGATTAAATAGTGTCACCCGAGTGCCAGGTCTTAGTGTAGCCTGGGAGAAAGTAGCTATGCAAGCTGGTGGCAGAGGCAGGCATGAGTTTCAGAGGCCTCCCAGGTCCTGTTTCGGAGTGCTGTTTGGGCAGCCTTCCGTTTGCTGGCTGTTCCCAGCTGGCTCTGATTTCCCACGTTTTAGATATAAAAGATTAATTGGCATTATACCATTCAGTTCATGGTTACTTTTCTCTCTAAAGAGAGCATTCAGTTTACATATGTAATATGTTTCTACTATTTATTCCTCTCGCAGACACATTTATTTATCTGACCTTCAGCTAATGTCTTTATAAGGTCAAAATTCAGTGTTTTCTGTTCGCATAGCACCACTTTTACTACCTTCTCCTCTTACCACCTCCATCATATTGCTCATTAACGTCTTTCTCTTCTGGCTCATAAACACTTCAAAGAGCTGTGCATTAAATATTCTGCTGCTGTCATAATTCATGAAAGCTATACTTTTTTAAAATTCTAATGCTTACGGAGAAGCATTTCCAAATTCTAGCAGTGTATCGAAACATAAATAGTAGCAGGGTCAAATGCTGGACCCAACAGCAGTATCTCCAACGAGTCCGCAAAATTTTGAAATCAAAACTGAGTGCTGGAAACACAATAAAAGCCATCAACATGTGGGCAGTGACCCTAATTCATTATCCAGCAGGCATAATTGACTGGACCATCAATGAACTTGAAAACTTGGACATGGTCATTCATTCATAGACCTTTAATGGCATAAACATACATACATACATACATACATACATACATACATACATACATTTAGTAACACAGATGTACGTATAACTAAAATACAACATCTCTTAAGACCAAATAGTATACTGAGCTTGGCAGATAAAATACTCGAAACAAAGCATTGGCAGGTGCATCCATCCCAAAATTATAAATGCCTAATGTGAATAATGATAATACCTAAGTCCCTTAATCTCCCATTACTACTGCAGTTCCTTGGTAACAAAACTGGCTCTACGACGTTGCATTAACAAGTTTAGATATTTGGCCACTTGACTTATATGTTGTTTATCATTGCCAGCTAGTAGACAGCATATAACGTCCTCCTCTGATCTTCCTGGGAGGTTCAAAAGAATTGAATTTTAAAAAGGCAAGCAAAGATCCTTATATACGTCACTTTTAACAATGTACCCTGCATTCCATCCAAAAAGCAACATTGACCGACTGTACCTATCCCGTGAGATTGGAGGTCGCGGCTTACTACAAGTATAGCAAACAGTAGAAGAGGAGAAATGCAGCCTTCATGACTATGTGTGCAAAAGTACAGAAAAATTGCTAAAAGCAGTCAAAAATGAAGATGTTGTCTCTGAATCAGAGAACAAATTGGAATACAAGAAAGAGTCTTTCACTCACTGGCATCAATGCTGGATAGACAAACCTTTACATGGACAATTTTTTAAAAACATTGATGATAGTTGTGATAAACAGGCGACCTGGACCTGGCTAAGAGAAGGTTTTTTACGGAAGGAAACAGAGGCTGTCCTGTTCACTGCTGAAGAACAGGTGCTTCAGACTAATGTGATGAGGGCCAAGATCCAGGGTACCAACAGCCTCTGCCGATTTTGTAAACGATAGGATGAAACTGTCAACCACCTCATATGTAAATGTCCCCAAATCGTTAGTATGGATTACAAAAAATGTCATGACTCATACACTGAGCCTTGTGCCAGGAATACAGATTCGACACGTTGGAAAGAGCATGGCAACACCAGCCTGAAAAGATCCTAGAAAACCAGAAAGTCAAGATCTTGTGGGACTTTAGAATTCAAACAGACCAACGCGTCGGAGCGAACACGCCTGACATTACACTAATAGACAAGGACACCCGATTTGTAACTTTTATTGATGTCGCCATCCCAGGAGACCACCACGTGATTGAAAAGGAGATTGAAAACACACACAAGTACCACGAATTGTGCCTCGAAACTACTCGACTGTGGCATAAACATACGAAAGTGCTGCCTATCGTCATTGGCGCACTAGGAACAATATCCCCGAACTTTGATACATATTTAACACTAGAAATACCAGCAATAACACCTGCTGAGCTACAAAGGACTGCTATCACTGGGACTACTTCGATTCTTCACCGATACCTATGAGATTCCTAGATCTCTGGTTGAGACCCGACCCTCGCAGGCAATGCCAGCTAGTGATTCTGTGGTTTAAATTTTGTGTCGTAACACCATACGTCATTAGCTGTGTATCTTTTTTAAAAGTGTATCTTTTAAAAAAGAATATATATATAAACTGCAGATCCTAAATTCTCACCCCCTCATCTCCAAGACCCACAACACTACAAAAGTCTTTTTATTTGCATTTCTTTAAAAACATTATACCCCAGCTTTAGCCTCTGAAATGGAGGCGTCCAAGGCAGCCAACAGTCTGATATAGTAACAGCTAGTACCAAGACAATGCAGTTAAAAATAACATTACATTACCCTATCATTGAGAGCACAATCCTAACCTGGATTTAGGCCGGCACAGGCCAGCAAAGTTTGGCCAGCACAAGCAACACCGTAAAGTATGTTTGGACCACTCTTGGAGTTAGAGAGGCCGGCACACAGATGCCTCAGAATAGGGGTTCAAGGGGGGAAAAGCCACTTCCAGGTTTGCCAAAAAAACAGAAGTGATTTTTTTTTCCTTCTAACCCTCATTCTGAGCCCTGCAGATGGTGTGGGGTGATGCATGTGGTCCCTGTGGGGCTCAAAACATCCTGGAGCACAGCAACCCTTGCCAGAGTCAGCCCATCCCGGGGTTCGGAGGGATTGCGGATGCTGGAATTCCACAACAGCGGATAAAGTGGGCTGACTGTATAGGTGCGTTAGGGAGGCGATATAGGTGATAGCAGTCCACAGGCATTCCAGAGCTCTTGGTAGGATGTTGGAGAAATTAAAGGGGGAAGCATGGAAAACAGCACAGAAAAAAATGCAAATGACAACTGCTTCAATACTAGGAAGGTCCTGTAAAAGAGCAAACAGACAAAAAGCAAAATCATACAAATCCAGAACATCCGGGCAGGATACAAAGAGGCATTAGGCCTCTGTGGATTGAAAATTACTGCAAGCTCATTAGCTGGCACAAATCCAAGGAGGAAAAGGGGGCAGGGAGGCTGCTAGAGGAGAGGATAAGATCCAGTATGTACCACTGCTGCCAAATCCATCGCACCCACAGTCTACAACAGCTGGTGTGCTTAGAACCAGTCCCTCCATTGACACAAAATGAATTGAAAGGGGAAAATCAGCAGGGGAGCTCCCGTGCCCACAGGTAATTGCTGTAGGAGGGCAATGCGACCCAAAGCGTGTTTTCAAAATGTCCACATATTATAAGACTATTTGAGTGGGACATCCCTTGTCACTGAAATACACTTCCTTCCAACAACTCCCTCAAATTCAGCCTTCAAGACATGAAAAGCTATTTCTTAGACCCACTGGGATTAAAATTGAAGGATCATTACTTGTAATATCACACTCAGTGTGCGGCATTGTGTTGACAGTTTGTTATTTTGCAGAACTCCATGCCACTTTGGCAACAATTGAGCAACAAATCTGCAAAATCTGACACTATCAATTATGTAAAAATATAATTATGTCTCCATTTATTATGTTCTTCATGTAGGCCTACAGTATGCGGACTGCAGAATCTATTGTCATGTCCCTGCTCGGTTATACCTCCCATGGGAGTCGTTTTGAGTTTGTTGCGCTCAGCATGTTGTGTTATTTATCTAAAGGTGTTGTTGAGTTAAAAGGGCAATCTGATAGAAAACTTTATGATGATAAAAGTCACCACATGGTGACCTTTCCCTATGGGTCTCCCCAGGTGAAACTTGCTTGTGATTGTACAACATACAGTCAGATTTATACTGAACCATATTCTGAGGAATTAATAAAATGGCCCTTGCCTCCAGATGTAGGGAACTATAAATTGGACCCTGTGGATGTGCATTTGCAAAAATACTTTTGTCACAGGAGAACGACAGGAGAAGATCACCATCTGATGACTTTTCTCCTACCTAAAAAAAAAAAAAAGGAACTCACACCTTCGTTGAGGGACTGTGGCAGAAATTTAGGCACAATATGGGAGGGAGCTAACATTCACACTGTTTTTCTACTCTATCAGCATGCCTATTTCTTGTATTTCAAGTGTACTTGTGTTTGGGAAACTGCAATTGTTCGTAATATGCAGAACAGGTTCCTGAGACTATTTTGAAATGTTATAATTACAGAAAGAGGAATGTTTGTTTTAATGTTTGTTATGAACTACTAACTTCATCTTGGATTTTCTGGATTTAGTTCTAGTTAGGAAAGTGGAGCACAGACATTCTGAGCACCATTCAGGTCCTCCTTGGCAGACAGGAAGAGACCGGCATTGCCTTCAGCAGAGTCCTTTAATTCAGAGCCCAATCATAATGTTTCCCCCCTGCAGATACAGCAGTACCAAAATGGCTACCGTTTCATCCTGCTGGGGGAGGGGCAGTTACGGAGGTCTCCTTGGCCTTACCTGAAGTAAACCTCCACAGCATGAGGGCATCATGTGGTCTCTTCCTATCTGCTAAGGAGAAGTTGGACCTGCGGTAGCTAAGTAGGGATCAGGTCCAGGAGGGACTTAGGATTCAGAGGGAAATAGTAGGATAAAAAGGTAAAGGTAAAGGTTTCCCCATGACCAAACGGTCTAGTCATGACCGATTGTAGGGGACGGTGCTCATCTGCATTTCTAAGCCGAAGAGCCGGCATTTGTCCAAGGACAAGCTTCCATGGTCATGTGACCGGCATGACTATACGCTGTAGCGCACGGAATGCCGTTATCTTCCCACCGAAGTGGTACCTATTTATCTATTCGCATTTTTAGGTGCTTTCGACCTGCTAGGTTGGCAGGAGCTGGGACAAGCAACGGGAGCTCACTCCGCTGTGTGGTCTCAAACTACCAACCTTCCGGTCAACAGCTCAGCGGTTTAACCCACAGCGCCACTGCGTCCAAATCGTAAGATACTACTGTCTAAAAAGAAAATACAGGAAAACACATGTATGGAATCCTTTTTGACCAATTACATGATGAAGTAACTGATGATCAGTGCAGGGTGGTGTAATGGTTTGGGAGTTGGACTTAGACCTGGAAGATGAGGGGTCAAATCCACACTCAACCACAAAGTTTCCTGGGTGACCTGGTGCCAGTCACTATCACTCAGCCTCACCTACCTCACAGGGTTGTTGTGAGGCCAAAAGGCGGAGAAAAACTCCTCATCGACCCTGAGCTCTTTGGCGGAAGGGCTGTATAAAAATGTGAGCAAAAATAAAATGATGACAGACTGATTGTGGCAATGAGAAATTGATTTAATACACATAAGGGAAACATGCCAACATGCTCAGACAGTGCTTGCTTCACCAGCATGTTCAGATAGAAACAATGACCTATATGTGGCCTTTGTAGTTACAGTCAGCAATGGGATCTACAAATGAACAAGGGGAATGCTGGGCGGGATGTAGGCGGGACTTCTGCTTGAGTGGCAGCCCGTCCGTAGCATTCCGCGGCTGCCCTGGCCTGGGGGGGAGCTCCTGCTCGCCACAGGGGACAGGTGAGGGTTGCGCCGGGTGCCTGGGTGAGCAGCGGGGGGGCACGCTAACTGGGGGCAGCCCCCCCCCCGAGGCCAGGACAGCTGCGGAATGCTACAGACGGGCAGCCAATCAAGCGGAAGCCCCGCGTAAGTCCCGCCCAGTGTTCCCCTTGTTCATGTGTAGATCCCATCGCTGGTTACAGTTTAAGACTGCCATGTGTGTGCCATTATAAACAAACTGCCTAGGGCAGGGGTAGGCAACCTTAAACACTCCAAGAGCCATTTGGACCCGTTTTCTGGAGAAAAGAAAACCTCGGGAGCCACAAAACCCTTTTGACATCTAAAATGAAGATAATACTGCATATATAGTTTTTACCTTTATGCTATGTATAAAAAAAAAACTATAGGGAGTGGCAACAGGATGCAAGCATTTTGTTGTCTCATGCCTCCCTGGGGCACCTGGTGGGGCCGCTGTGAGATACAGGAAGCTGGACTAGATGGGCCTTTGGCCTGATCCAGCAGGGCTCTTCTTATGTTCTTATGAGGGATCGCGGCTGAAAATCGGGTCTCGACATTCGTCATTCACTGTCTCCAGCTTTCTTTCTCTCCCACCCCCAACCCTGCTGCCAATCCTCCACAGCCTTCCGATCGTGCGTAAAAAAACAAACGGCAGAACAAAAACCAGCCACCACGCTGCACCTTGCAGGGCAACGCCCGCTTGCAGATCGCCCGCTTGCAAAGAGCACATGCGACAAGCAGCAGCAGGATGGGCAGGCAGGGCAGACCCCAGAGCCGAGCGAGCAGCTGCCCGTGCCACTGCTGCCACTATGGGGTGTGTTGTTGTTGTTTTTCAAAACGGTGGAGGATTTTTTATTTTTAGGTTTGCAAAAGGGGAATTCCAGGCTTGTGCACTTTTGCAACTTGCACGCCATCGATGCAAACAATCCCTCCACGTTGCAGAAAAAGGGACTGGGCAAAAGATCCTGGAAAACGGGCGGGACACACACACACACACACACACACACACACACACACACACACACACACAACTGCGAGACCCGGCGCTTTCCGTGCTTGTAAGCAGGAGCTGCCCCAACGCGTGCAAAACCAGGGGCAACTTTGCAACCCGACCGAGAGCGAGCCAGAAAGTTTTCCCCACCACCTCTCTGCTGTACGCCACCACCCCCCTGCCACACTCCATCCCAGCTCTGCGTGCGAAGCAATGCAAACACATGGAACAGTCAACACAAAAAGCCACACACCCTTCCAGCTGGCGGATCAGCTCTGGAGCTTCGCGGGTTGCCTTCTGCACAAGGCTATCCATGGACTGAGCGGGAGCCCAGCCGCCGCCGCCGCCAGCACGCTCTCCCCGCTTCCCGGAGCAGCATGCAGCGCGGGACTGGTGCTGAGCAGAGAGGCGCGCTCAGTAGCAGCTCCCAGCTCGGGAGGCTCGGAGGGAAGGGGAGAAAAGGGGACGATTCCCAACCTGCAGCCCTGAGCACAGTGCAGCCTACCGGGAGGGAGAGCAAGCCTGTGGTCGCAGCCAATGCTGGGCGCCTCCTTTGCTCCTTCCCCCCTGGACTCCGGAGCCGCAGCAGATGGCTAAAAGAGCCACATGCGGCTCCAAAATCATAGGTTGCTGACCCCAGGCCTAGGGACTGAGCACGATTTGAATACAAGGGGATTTAATCCAGGTAGTTGTTCAGTAAGAATGGATTTGCTCAATCAAAAGTATTATGTTCTAGCTTCATTGTATATTAGATTATATTACCAAGTTTTTAATAAAATAAGTTCCTTATCACACTGCACTTTTTTTTTTGACACACTATTTTGTTAAACCATTTGTTGTGAAGGTCTTCACTGGCACTCGCGATCCTTCTGAATGGGTAGGGGCCTATAAAGGCCTCTTTTATCAGCCACAACCTTTTATTTGGTAATGGAAAAGCCTCCCTGTTAATTTCCTGCATCCTGAATGTCGGAAGGAGAACAACCCCGGAGCCCGAGACTCCATTTGTCACAGGCAGCAGGTTAGATTAACCTGTAGGAAGCGTAAAAATAGTCTCTCGGATCTTAATTAATGAGGCTTACACATAAAATTCACATGCGCGCACACAGACTGAGTGCATATTAATGTATGTTTATTGACCTTTTCTGACTTGGTGCCATTTAAAACAAAAAACAAAAAACACACCACTCTAATCGGAAGAGGCACATTAGCTGCAACCTCCCTTTATGCATTAAAAATGTTTATTTTCTCTTCATAAAACCTCCGTCCCACAAATTATTCTGGTGGGTACGGTAGAGACTGGGATTGAGAATAAAAGGCAGAGGAAGCTGCCTCAATGGTTTCAGTGTGACACTTTACTTTTGCCCAGTAGGTATAGTGGATAGAGTGCTGGACCTGTGCGTGGGAGATCTGGGTTCAAATCTATGCTTCTTCCAAGACACTTGAGCCTACGACTGAATGCAATTCTATACACACTCTCCAGGGAGCAAGTCCCACTGAACACAATGAGACTAACTTCTGAGTAGATGTGCATAAGGGTGGGCTGGGAATATCTCACTGCCCAATTCCCACCACCACCACCACCGATGCAGCAGTACCAAAATGCAGCTGCTGCATCTTGGCTATGTATGTGTTGAGGAGATATTCAAGTTAGGGCACAATAGGGCATGGGGCTAAGTTAGGGCATGGGGCTAAGTCCCCACTGCGTGGGGGGGGAAGGTCTATTCTGATCAGCAGTAGCTCAATCAGGGTCTTCAATTTTTTTTTTTTGTGCCACGACCCCAACAAATAAAAAATTAAATAAAGTCTGAGACTGGGGACCCACTTTGGGCCCTGCCCTCCTTCTGGGACCCTCTCCACCTACTCTCGTCGCGGCCCCCTCCCCCTCCCATTTATGCTCCCCCAGCCCTGTTCACTGTAACCAATATTCTTATTAGAGAGAGCAGAAAGAATTACCACGAAGCCTGGCACTCGTGAAAGCTGTTTCAGCACAATTGCTCAGAACCCGAGCAGGACTGGGACAGAATCTTCTGGTTGATGAATGGGTACACAAGAGACACCCCCCTTTACGTGGTGGTTTCCTAATCCAGTGGTTTTCAACCTTTTTCATACCTATAAGTTGCTGCAACCTACCGCTGAGGGCGCTATCCTAAACTGAGTTAAAGGTAAAGGTTTCCCCACGACCGAATGGTCTAGTCATGACCCACTGTAGGGGGCGGTGCTCATCTCCATTTCAAAGCCTGTAGAGCCAGCGTTTTTGTCCGATCATGTGGCCAGCATGACTCTACGCCATAGCGCACGGAACGCCGTTACAGTGGTGTCATTCAAATGATTTAGGAACAGGAACTCACTTTTGAGTTCAAATTCAAATGTTGAAAAAAAAAGAACAAAAAAAAAACCCCGGAAGCAGCCATGGAGCCCGTTCGGATCCGGAACGCCCGTTCTGGTCCGTTCCCCCTGAATGACATCACTGCGCCGTTACCTTCCCACCGAAGTGGTCCCTATTTATCTACTTGTATTTTTTAGGTGCTTTCGAACTGCTAGGTTGGCAGGAGCTGGGACAAGCCACGGGAGCTCACTCCGTCATGCAGTCTCGAACTCCCAACCTTGCGGTTGAAAGCCCAGCAACAGCGGATTAACTCGCTGCGCCACCACGTCCCTAAACTGAGTTAGGCTGGCATAAACTAAGCCAGCAAAGTCTGGCCACACAAGGGACACCATCAAGTATGTTTGGACCACTCTCGGTATCAGAGAGGCCAGCACACAGACATGTGGCATCCTCCCTGACTCCAAGATTTGCCATTGTACAAATCGATGGTAAGGCCACACCTGGAATATTGTGTCCAGTTCTGGTCGCCGCATCTCAAAAAGGACATAGTGGAGCTGGAAAAGGTGCAGAAGAGAGCGACAAAAATGATTACGGGGCTGGGGCACCTCCCTTATGAAGAAAGACTGCAGCGTTTGGGGCTCTTCAGTCTAGAAAAAAGGCGCCTGAGGGGGGACATGATTGAGACATACAAAATTATGCATGGAAGGGATAAAGTCGATAGAGGGATGTTCTTTTCCCTCTCTCAAAACACCAGAACCAGGAGGCATCCACTAAAGCTGAGGGTTGGGAGAGTTAAAACAGATAAAAGGAAGTACTTTTTTACCCAGCGGGTGGTTAATCTGTGGAACTCTTTGCCACAGGAGGTGGTGATGGCATCTGGTCTTGATGCCTTTAAGAGGGGATTGGACAGATTTCTGGAGGAAAGGTCCATCGTGGGCTATAGGCAATGATGGATTGTGCAACCTCCTTACAAAGGTGGTGGGCTACTGGTACCGGGTACAAGGGAGTGGCAACAGGATGCAAGCATCTTGTTGTTTCATGCCTCCCTGGGGCACCTGGTGGGCCGCTGTGAGATACAGGAAGCTGGACTAGATGGGCCTTTGGCCTGATCCAGCAGGGCTCTTCTTATGTTCTTATGTTCTAAGAGTAGTCCAAACACGCTTTATGGTGGCCCTTGTGCTGGCCAAATTTTGCTGGCTTAGCTTATGCCGGCCTAACTCCAGTTTAGAATTGGTCTTCATGACCCCATTGGGGTCCCAACCCCAAGGTTTAAGAACACTGAGCTAAACAATATTGAGTACATTCCTTGGCTCATATAATGGAACACAGTCTGATGTCTGGTTTCCCCTTTTATATGGCATCTCACCACTAAGTCAAACTCCTTGCATTAAGGTCATTACACTTGTATGAGGCTGTCATATTATCTCAAGTGTTACTTATAACTGAAATGGTCACTTATTACAAAGTGACCTTATGATAAGTTATAGACCTTATAATAATGTGATCCCAAATGAGACAGACACATGCAGTTCTACAGGGTTTTATACCAATGGAATACAAACTGTCTGCCTTTTTTTTAAATGCAAAGGTATGTTCTTCCCAGTGTGAAAGACAACATTTTAAATAAAAACATATTACAGTATTTTTGCTTTAAAACTTGTTTTCACTTGTTTCTTTACTTCTTCTTCCAAGTGGTAAATTTGGCCAAGTCAAATGTCAACTACTCATATTGCATCGTGCCAGGTTTTTTTTTAAATGGAAATATGAGAAAACTGACAGTGTGAAACTCAAATAGCAGATCTATGCAAAAAAGCAAAAAACAAAATATGTAGGTGACAAATGCTAATTGGCAAGCAATTTTGACAATTACGATGTCAAAAATATAATAACGCTGTCCTATAAATATTTTAGATTTCAATAGCGGTGGAGGAGAAGAGAGAGAGTTCAAAGTGAAAATCCGAACGCTTGAATCTAGTCAAGGTCAGGGGTTTCCAAACCCCAGCCCAAGGGGCCATCTGGCCTTCCAGAAGATTTTTATCCAGCCCTTGGCAGGTGGTGGGGCTGGCCCACAGCAACTTGCTAAGAGGGGATAAGCACAGTGCCACCTCCGTATCCGCAGGGGTTCTGTTCCAGAGGCCCCCATGGATATCAGAGTCACCATTTAAATCAATCAATCAATCAATCAACAGGTACTTATATACCGCTTTTCAACACGAAGTTCACAAAGCGGTTTACAGGCAAATAGTAATAATAAAGTTAAATGGCTCCCTGTCCCAAAAGGGCTCACAATCTAAAATGCTCTTATACACAATGCAGCCCACGCGCCAAAAAGTTTGGAGACCGCTGATCAAGATGAAAGTGCCAAAAATATGTAAATTTAAGAGCATTCAAATTATTGCATATATTTCACAAAAAGCCAGTGCTCCTGTGAACTTGCCTGGGCTTGAGTGACAGTTGCCTGTGGGAGCTTGTTGGCACACAGTCAGAAGAGAGAACCACACCATGAAGGAACACATCAGGTGACTGAGGGTTCTGTGAGTTCCTCCCAAAGAATACTGTATGGGTGCCTTGCATGCAGGCAGGGCCAACATCAGGGCAATTTGACCAATTTGGACAAATTGGGCAGGCCCCACACCTGGAGGGGCACTGCCCTGGAGCAGCGAGTGGAACACCCACAGCTACAACTGGCCCCTCACATCGTAGCTGATGCTCTGGCATGGAATCTTCCATGCTGAGAGGTCACAAGGAGAGTGTGGTATGTGGAGCATTAGCAGAGTGGTGGATAGCCCACCATCCTGTCCACCCCTGGGTCATTCTGGCTTGAAATTGCCCCCCTCGGAAGGAGTTGGCAGTGACACTGCTCCTGGATGCCTCACTGCTGCCACTCAACCTGATGAGTAGCCCCCCCCATGTCTTGTATTGGGCCCCACACAGTGGTGGGATTCAAATGAATTAACAACCGGTTCTATGACGTCATAGCCAGAGCCAAAAAAAAAACCAAAGCCAGCCGAGGTAAGCGAGTGTGCGGGGCCCGGCCATTTAACAACCGTTTCTATAGAACCTGGGCGAACCCCCTGAATCCCACCACTGGCCCCACAGCTCCTAAGGCCAGCCCTGCATGCGGAGGTGACATCAAGCATAAGTCAAGCAAGGCTTTGGTCAGGTGCCAATGCTCACCAAAGAGCACCCCTGGCTGGACCACCCTCGGAACCCACAGAATCTCGGCAGTGGTAGCACCCAATCTGCCCTTAGAGGGCAAGGAAATGTGGCATGGGGTCCCTTGCAGGGTCCTCTACAAGCTGGTGATGGCACTGCTTACAATGTGTGCTATCAATATATTAAATTCATCAGTAAATTAAAAAACTTGGCATTGCATCTGCTGATTTTATTCGCATTGCTTGCAAGTGTTCCGTTACAAAGGTATTTTGGAAGTAGACTGGAAGCTCCATAGGGGAAACATGAGTGGCTCTCTTATCCCCCTTTAGACAAAAGCAATCATTTTTACTACAGTGTTTAAAGGGAATAGTCCCTATAGGAGATTTGGAATTAATCCAGAGTTGGTTAATTGCAGCAATATTTGTTTTAGCGGCTAGTTGGAAAAAAAAGCGTGTGTGTGTGTGTGTGTGTGTGTGTGTGTGTGTGTGTGTGTGTGTGTGT